>CM039510.1:44788908-45283733 GCA_022432975.1 Begonia masoniana | reverse complement strand
AACTGAATAAGATTGTGGCCACCGAGGAGTTGGGCCCCCTAGGGGGGGTGATTGTGATGACCCGTATGTGTAAGTATGGTACGAAGGCGCACGACAACCGGAACCCCGGATGGCGTACGTCCGCGGGGCGAACAGGAAGGTGACGGGTTCGATAAAAAGTGGGTTGTCACAATCCCACATCGCTTGGGGAAGTAGTATGTGGAAATGAAACATATGTAAAGAGACCCTCCCAATATAGTAAGATGCGTTTTGGAGCACGATTGGCAACGGATCTCATACGAAACTCGAAGTTAAAAGTGCTCGGTGAGAAGAAATGCCAGGTTGGGTGACATTTCGGGAAGTTCTCGCCAAACAAAAGCCGGAGTGGAGGAATTGGTTGGCGGGCCCAATCCCCAGAGCGGACAATATTTTGCTAGGAATAGGGGTCGTTCACTGTATGGATTCTCCTCTTTGAGTACCATAATCATGCATAATAGTACATTCAAAACTCCAACACAGGAAGGAAAAGAGACAATCCCCTCCCTCTTTTTTTTTTTTCCTGCAACGGAAATTTCTGAAGTTAATCCGCATGAATTTACGAGGTAAGAGATAGTGAAAGCGTTTCTCTCTCCCGAGTCTTTCGAGATGGATTTCAGAATAGCACTGGTCTGGAAAGCAGAAACCTGAGATTTTCTACTCCCGGCTAGAAATCTGTGGGTTGAGGACAGATTTCCGGGAAGGAAGACGCGAAAAAGAGTGAAATAATTGAATCTACGGCCAACGCTGTGAAAGATCTGAAGAGGTGCCATGCGAGACTCTGGATGAGACTCGTCGCCGTAAGCATATGACGCAATTTCTTGGCGATCAAATTCGCGAAAAATAACCACCGATTTGGGGATTAAAGAAAAATAACCCACATATTCAATTTAATCAAAAATGACTTTTTTTAAGGACTAATCATGAAATATTATTCATTAATCATTTGTTTAAATAATTTTTCTCAAAATATATTCTAAATTTCATTAAAATACTTGTTGACGTGTCAAACAATGATTTGATCAATTAATAAAATAAATTATTTATTTATAATTTATTACATTAATTACACTAATCATTATTTGATGCGTCATGAAGTTAATCGTATTCCGATGATAAGTGGGGGAAAATGAATTGAAGCATAAAACAGCGACCCCGAGCTTCAACCAAACTCGAAAAGTAAAATTCTTCTTCAGAAGGAAAAAGAAGAAGAGCAATAAATTCGATATTTTCGATCTAAATTCAAGTCGAACAATCAAACTTCGAGTCCACCAAATTTTCGGGCATTCTTGAATACAAAAGTCAGTTTTAAGCACTGATTTGAGCATTACAGCACAGAAAGAGAATCTTTACAGGAAATTTTATGAGGGTACAATATTTACCATGCCAATAAGCACAAACTATGACGTTAAATTGGATCAGATCAAAACATTCATACATATGAACCTGCAAAGTAGAAAGTTGCCATAGAAAACTATCGAATGCCCGTGTTTTGATGTTTGTCGGGTACTTTGCCGATTGATGAGGCAGTAAACGGATGAAATCAGCGAGCTTGCGCACTGCCTGCAGATTGGGCAAGTTCTTCCGATAGTTCCTTCTGCTCCATTGCAGCACAAGACTGGAAGGATATGGCTTTTATTTTAAATATTTTACTTCACTGCCAACCATCTTGGATAATTACATGGTCACATTCTTTCTCTTTTATCATATACATAAAATAAAATAGTAAAGAAAAAAGAAGCAATCAAAAGAAAGACCTGAACTGCAGTTTCGATATCGCCTCCGAGGAAAGAGGTGAGCTCAAAGTTCATCTTCAACCGGTGATCTGTAACTCTGTTGTCCTATTAAAAAAAAAAAAACAGAACATAAGACGAATAAAATTCACCATAAATTACTTCCAATCAAAATTTTAGTTGATCATCTTCTACAACCCAGCCATAAAAATCAATAGAGTTTGCTAAAATGGTCTTCGAATCAGTCTTAGAATCATCATTTTCCTTGCCAACACACTGATACAAGTGTTTAACTAACATATCCTATTAAAAAAAAACATTTCAGCTTACACAATGGATATTTATCAAATGATGTTACCTAAAAGCATCACCTCTGTATATTCTTCAGAATTTTTTTTAGTTGGCGAAGACTTACTTGAATGAAGTTAAAGTGTTTAGTAAACGGGGGATGCCGAAATTGCACAACTGTGCCTGTACAATGCCCATAGAGGTTTTTATAAAAAAAAAAATGCCTATACAAGTCATCTAGTATTGTATTTTGTCCTCGACGATCCTTGCAAGTTTCGCCATAAAAAGCATTGTAACCTCTCTACATAACCCTGAAATACATATACCTCGAGATGAAGCAAAATTGGTTGATGATAATAAACTATAGTTACCTTGTAATTATATGTTCGTATTTTTTCAGCACGAGCACCTGTACCAACCTGAGTAGAAATCATGTTTTAATGTCTAAACAACGTAAATAGATGGTTAAGCATACCTATATAATTTTATAAAAAAAAAAAGATATAATGGATTTTAAAAGCTCACTTTTAAGTGACATCTATGGGTGACAAATCCATAAGAAAATAGAAATGTACCTGCAATTTTCGTTGATTTCTAATCAACTCTTGCTGCTCCCTCACTTTTATCTCATACCTATGAAAAATCACACATTATCATCCAAAGAAAGAGGAAATATATGAATTAAAAGAATCAATATATGTTATTGTTGATCTTTAAGATAATACTAGTTTCCTAGTGCTAAGTGTGTATCTTGTTCCAAGTTTTTTTAGATTTATCATTTTAGTGTTCTTCTCTCTAATTAGTGAGAAAGTATTTTAAATTAAGTATTTTCTTTATTTTTCTCGAGGGTTTTTTTTTTCTTTTTTATTGTATTTTCTTCATTTCTTAAAAAAAATAAAAACCCAGATGTGTATTATTGATTCGACAAAGGAACATTACCAGTAAAATGTATTTTTTTATAAGCACACCTCTTTGATTGTGATCAGGAAAAATAATATGTCATTCTTAGGTATGTGAACTTAGAAAACAAGGATTAACAGGACTGAAACTTTCATGCTTACAATTTTGCCCGTAATAACTGAAGAGCTCTATTCTTGTTTTGAAGTTGGCTCCTTTCTTCAGTACAAAATATGCAAATACCAGTTGGTTTATGGAAAAGATCTACAGCTGTTTCCACCTTGTTTACATTCTGCCCTGCAAGAAAATAAAGCAAGAACAAGAATGAAAGACCTTCTTTATTTTCTTTCTTTGCTTTGATGAATTGGAAAAATGCCTGATTCATACACTATAAGAGCCATGTATAAACATACGTAGACATACCTCCAGCACCCCTAGCTCTTGCCATAGTGAGCTCAATCTCTTTTGGATCAATTACCACTTCAACTTCATCTGCCTATATCAAGATTTCTCATGAGCAAATAATATATTTACGTAAATACTTTGACGAGGAAAATAGACATGAAAAGCAAAAAATTAAGAGAAGTTTATAACCACATTGTAGCTGTCATTGAGGTTAATATGTATAATTTCACTACCCTCATCGGAAGATGACTATTTTGAAGCATCATCATAAAAATTGGACTATGATTTCTTTCTATAAAGAAATGAGGAACTAATCTTATATGAAAAATAATATTATAAGAATTCTGTATTGTATTATCTCCCAGCAAATTTTAAATTAGTAGAAGAAATCTTTTTGCTGAATTTAATAAAATAATAGTCAAGAAGTAAATACACGTATTCATGCCCTTATACTTTACACCATAACTAAAACTAATGTGTTCATTGGTAGATCAAAGACGTAGTTACAGGAATGAGCACTCACCCCAGTTCAATAAACTCAAAAAACATCAGTCTGACAATCCTCTCATGTACATAATATGATTAAAGTACGTGGATTGTTACCTGTGGCATGATGGCAACTGTGGCAGTAGAAGTATGCACACGACCCTGTGTTTCAGTTTCAGGAACACGCTGAACTCGATGAACACCAGACTCATACTTTAATTTGCTATAGACACGACTTCCTTTGATCTCCATCACGACAGTTTTGAAACCTCCTTTTTCAGCCTGAAAAGTGGAGGTAAATTTTTCCCTTAGTTCAAGAGAGACAAAATCCTTATTTTGTTTAAATGTTAGCCAGACATACCTCTGAAGAGGAAATTGGGGAGAACCTCCAAGAATTTTGCTCACTATACTTCTGATACATGCGAACCTAGTAAGAACAGGAAACAAGGGAAATCAAATTACAGGGCATACAAACGTATCATAGTGTACCCAAAAGAAATTTCAAAATATTCCCATTTCCTGGAGAAGTTTCCTTCATAATCAAAGATTTCTCATAAAACTTTGACAAAGTTCATGGCCATGCAAATAAAGAAAAATAGAAATTTTATAGGGGGATTTTCATTTGTTCTATTGCATGTTTTTCCATCTCAAAATCACATCCATGCTTTTATGCATTATGTATGGAATGACAAATGAAACATGTACCTACAAGGTCACCGGCCCATATTCCTGCCTCATCACCACCGGTACCTGCTCTCACTGCACAACGTGATATAAACAGAAAATTTTGAGTTGGAAATAAAAACAGGGAAAAAAAATGAATTAAAAAATACTGGTGAACTGACTATAAACAAAGTCCCAAATTGTGGTAAGGAGAAAGTTTGAGATGTGGCTTGCTAAGATCATAATCAAAGTAGTGAATCATATAGAAAACATTGGTTTGGGAATTATGTTGCATGTTTTAGATACATGATCTTCCCGGATTATGTAAAAGCATTTTAGGAATGCATTGAAAGTGCACTGTAATTTAATTAGCTTTTCATTTTAATGGGGAATGGAAAAAACTTGTTCACAATCATTCATAGCTGACGTTCCCTCTAACGGAGAAATACTAACCTTCAAGCATTATATTTCTTGCATCCAGAGGATCGCTGGGAAGCAACAACACCTGTTAAATTAAATGAAAAAATTATTTTTTTGATATTTAAAATTAGCAAGAGGCAAATCAAACATAAAATATATGCATCTAATGTCTGATAGAAAAAGTATTAAAATAATAATTTTAAGAATGATGAGAAACACATAATGCTAAAGATAAAAGTTTATCTGTTAACACAAATTTGATTAATATTACAGAATCAAAGTTAGTTTAACAAAATTTACAAGGATGAAGATTTAGAGAGAAGTAAAATTAGAAAAATGTAGAAAAAATGGATAAGTATTAATCATATAACATAACAAACAACAGAAATAGTTATCACCAAGAAATTCTAATCCTTGAATATGAAAATAAGTAAGCCAAATAAAATTATTAGAATGCTAACTAAGAATACCCTTAAATTTCTCTCCAAGTTCTGAGTTCATCGGATAAATAATTCAATTCAAAAGCAATCATATATTTATCAGCAAGACATTGTAATGCTTGAATTTGATAAATAAATATGCCAAATAAAAATTATAAGAAAGCTAACTAAGAATACTTTAAATTTCTCTTCAAGTTCTTTGAGTTCATTGGATAAAGAACTCAATTCAAAAGCAATCATCTCCGCCATATCCTCATCATTTCCACTCTTTTTGGCTAAAGCTGGAAAAACCATGAAGAAGAATGAACGTCACGACGAATAGACACCATCAAACAAGTATTTAATGCTAGGAAATGTGGAGGAAACCTTTTGTTTCTTCTAGCTGCTTTTCACATTCTCTGTATCTTCTGAAGGTTGACACAACCTAAATATTCAGCAAAAAAATCAGATTACAAAAATAACTATGTCATGCACCAATTAGAATAACCATAAAACCACCCTTCACCTCATCGAGCTCCTTCATTGACTGAGCCAGCTTTTGATATTCGGGGGGATTTGAGACAATATCGGGATCAGCAAGTTTAAGTAAAAATCTTGTGAAGAAAATTAAACTAAAGAATTAAGGAAAAAATTACAATTACAACTGAGGGAGATGTTAAATCAAAAAGAATAGTATAGTTCTGAATTTCCATGGAAAAGGGAAAAGTGACGTCCATGCTTAGGATCACAACCTCAAGTATGGCGTTCTAGAGAAACAATACACCTCCAAAAGAAAAAAGAAAGAAGAAATAAGAATCTGATAGAAGATCTTGATATCTACTACAATTCATGTGTATTCTAATGGAAAAATATACAACCAAATCCCAATTTCATCATAATGATACCAGATCTAAAGGCGGGTTTTATAATAAATACCAAGTTTTCAGCACGTATTAGAAAAACTAAATGAGATGCAAGAACACTTAATATCATCCTAGAAGCCTTCATCAAAAAGAATAATTCCAAATAAAATATATATTCCCAAATCTTTAGTCAATATCTAAATTCCAAGTGTTAGCTGAAAATTGACTCTTCAATCATAAGTAACAACAAAGAATGGAAAAATCAATGAAATTCAGACCAAAAAAAACACATGAAAAGAACATTGCTCCAACGCATATAAACTGAAAGCGTACCGATAATTCTTTCCATGTCTTCTCAGCCGATTCCAGCTTTGCTATCAAATAAGGTTCCTGCAATTCACCATACACAAAATAAAAAAACTTCCAACAACTCATTTTTCCCAAAAGTAAATACAGATTACTTTTCTCTCCACATAATCCTTTCATACAATAACCACGACTGAATTGAAGGAATCAGTTTACTCAAGACGGCAGAAGAAAAAAAACACATTTCCTCGAAATCAATCGACATCGTAAAATAACTCCATTCGTTTTCTTCTCGTTATATAAGGAAGATTGAACGAACCGCCATGCAAACGATTCTTTTAGCTGGGTACACATATTGATTTGGTCTAAAGCCAAATGAGCAACTTCTTGAATGGGTCAAAGAACGCTTTCGTAACGTGGAGAACTCAAGAGCTGGGAATATCGGAGTCGCTGAGCTGGTGGTCAAGCCTTTCATGGCTGCTTGAGTTTGTAGCAGAAGAGACGAAGAAGACACCAACGAAGCGATAGAGGGGTAGAAAGCGCGAGACTCTGCTGCAGTGTCTGGTCCAATGAACAGAATTCCGTCTCAAGTGTATGGATAAATACCAATTTAATATATTCATAATTATTTTATTAATAAATAAAATTACATATTACTAAATTACCGGTTAACAAAATCGTCTCTAAACTACGTTAGTTAATAACTTCGTCTAAAAAGAGTATGATTTCGTTAAACAAATTAACTCATGGCGGAGTCCCGATCTCGACTGAACAGGCTCCCGCTCAATTTCGACCGTGCTCTCTCTCTAGAGGATATTTCTGGACCGAAAGCTTGTTATCCGATAGAGAACACTTCTGGACCGGGGAACCCGTTTTTCAGAGTAACTACTTCAGAAGACATATCAAAGAATTTCATATTTGTTTAAAATTTTTACCACGTGTCCATCATATTATGGGAAGAGAATCTAAAAAGTTTCGTAATTTTTTAACATTTTTACAATATATCATAATTATTTATATTTTTTTACAAAATAATTCATTAAAATTATGTATGTCATTCTCGTACTCCCAATTAGAGTTGCAAAATAGCTAGCAAAAATTAGCTATCATGCATTTATTCTTAAACTTTCACAAAAAGATCGAATTAATTGCTGTAACGCTATAGATAAATATTAATAATAAAACTTTTTTTAAAATATAAATAATATATATTGATTGAAAATGATTATGGTAATGAATATGTAATTTTTTATTTTGAGAAAATTATTAATTTTCTCGGCTGCCATGATTTTTTTTTTTTTTGTACACTATAATTGTCACCACAAGCTTTGCCCACCTACATTCATCATTCTCCATTTCTACTCATTGAAAGGCAAACTTACCTTTCGGCAAACTTAGATTACTTCTAAGTAGTATTCTTACTTTATGATCCTAACTTGATCGACACGATGATTAGAAGCATTCGAATTATATTTTTTTTACATCTAATTGCCCGTCAATGATGGATGACCTAAAGAAGTCCTCTATCGATAATGCATAAATCGAGTCTAAATTTGTCGTTTCAAAATTGACTTTTATTTAGATAGAATTAGATCCTTGATTTTCTCTCCAATTTCAGTATTATTATGGTATGTGTCACGTGTGTCGAGATTAATCTCGATAAATTTATTGATTGTATATTCAAAAGTTTAGGTACCTAAGATTACAACACTGATATCAATACAAACGATTATGTTTTTACAATTTTTTTATGCCTAGTAAAATTCAAACAAGGTTGAACTTAAAAAAAAAATTACATTTTTTCGAATTAAGAAATGATAGACGAATATATTGTTAACTTAAAATATGTTTTAGAGTTAATATATTTTTTATGATGAATCTTTCTATTCAAACTTTCATTTATTGATAATTATGTCGATAACAAGTAATCTTCAAAGAAGAGTCTTGAAGCGTGGACGTAGACAAAATTGGTCGAACTGCGTTAACAACTCGGTTGAATCCTTCTCTCTAAATTCTTCAGAATTTGCTCACTATAAGTTTTAACTCTGAGAAATTAATCTTATTGCTTGATAATATCACTAAATTTAAACTTGTGCATATTAGTAAACTAATCACGAAAAAGTTGTTAATAACTTAATTAACCCCCTTTAGTTTATATTCGATCCTACGTATATAACTAAGTCTAAAGTCTCATTAAGTATATAGCAACTTATGATAAATTTTAGTATCTCATTCAACTCCGGCGACATGCAGACCTGCAAGCCTCTGACCACCGGAGGTCTATCGGATTCTACAAGGCCTTGTTTAATTTTTTTTTTTCTTGGTCGCAAACTATTTGCCGAGGCTGATAACCCATTAAAAACGATATCTTTCGAGTATTACATAAACTATAACAAACCGAACACTCTCTAAATTTCCCTCTAAGCCAACTTAGCTATAGCAAAATTAAGCTTTTACTTCTACCTAGCAAAACAAAAAAAAAATAATAAATTTACCTAAAGTTTAGAATCTTAATAAATTTTTAATTACAATTAAAGCTGAAAAGCATGTAGGGTGCTTATTGTAAATGTAGACAGTAGATATGATTTAATTAAATAATTTTTTATTTATTTATTTTTGCTATTTTATTTTAATGATAGCCTATCATCCTTTCCAGCCACAGAGACAGAGAATAAACCATTAAATCATGCCATTGGGTTCATCATTACTGCCTGAGACTCCCAATCTTTGCACATGATTACATTTTAATTCTTTATAATTAAATAAATAATAATAATAATAATAATAATAAATGTTGGAAAAATAAATAAATTCAACGAAAATCTTATATTCATTTTTAATTTTCTCAACAAAAAAATAAAGGAAGATTTATAATTTATAGAATTTTTTTAAGCAGATCTAGCATCTTTTTCTATCAATCTCATTATTTTATTAATTTTTCTCTTGTTTTTAAATATTCTCTATGAACAAACTCTCAAGTTCTCGTTTAATTTTTGTTAAAATTGAGAGTGAGCATCTCGAGCAAACTTCTAGGGTTCAAAGGAGACGTCCAGGGGAACGGAAGAGTGAGGGAAAATGTCTCTAAAGCGGACTTTAAAAGTTTACGACGAATGATCAAAAATAGGTTTTCGAAAAAATGCACTGCAGTGAACGACCTATGAGAACGAAGACACCTGCTTTCAATTATAACGAAAAAATAAATGTGAATGACGAATTTATTAGCGGATCATAGTTTAAGGTTTAGTTCGTTAACGAAATCTGTTTAAAAGTGAGTTGTCACTGACTCGATAGTTACGACGTTTTTTTTTTTTAACTTAAACCTAAAAATAGTGGGTATGTTGTGTAAAAGGCAACGCCATCTTCTTCACCCACAAAAGATGAGGAATTTCAAGACAGAATGTACATTTGGCCGCACTAACAGAGTTGTTTAATTAATAATAATAATGCATAATCATACCCTTTAATGGCAACTTTAATCAACTTTAAGCAATAAGCATAATTAAAAAAACCTGCATATCAAGCTAATCTTTCAAGAGTAGTGTTCATTTGCTATAATTGCAGTCCCTAACAGCCCTGCAACTCTTCAGGATTCCTGCAAATCATCTCTTACATCTTCTCCAACCCAAAAGCTGTGCCACTCCTGTAGTTTTTTCCTTGACTTTTTGATTTGTTTTACGATCACTTTAACCTTTCGTTTAAACAATGTTTCAAAGTCATCTCACACCACCCCATTTGATCTTGCATGGGTTCGTGTTACTTTTCACTGAGCTCCAGCTTTCTAGAGAGAGAAAGTGAGTTTTTTTTTTGAAACACTCTGTCAGAAAAACTTTTGGGTATGGGAAGTTTTGTTTAAGAGGGTTACATTGATCTAAGATTGGCGTTTTGGTTACTGGGTTGGTGTCGAAAGCTCTGAGTTTGAAGCTTCGAAGCTTAATCTGCAATGGGTGTGGTCACTAATGGAGAATTAAAGCCGAGCGTTTCAATGAAGCGATCATTTCGTTCTAGTTCAAGCGTAAGACAGGCAACTGAATGGTATTTACTATTTTCTATTCTGTGTCTTATGATTCTGCTATTTCTTTCGCTCTAGTTTATGACCTGTTTGATGAAATGCCTTAGCCAGTTTCTAACTGGGAGGCTGTAAATCAAGATCTGTGAGGTTATGATTAAGAATATAGCACAACTGTTTTGGCGTTTGGAGCAATTATTGTCTATCCTTATAGTTCTCGAAAACAGTCATTGATTAGACTCTGGAATTCTGTGGAAGAAAGCTATAATTTATGATATTGAAAGGAAGATATTGATTGTCATGTGAGAATCACAAATTCGACCATTTAGTTGACATTAAGCGTTTCGGGCCAAGGGAACAAAGCCACGAGGCTTGGCCGAAACTCTGACGAATTCGGTATTTAGCGATCGGAATGATGAACTGCAACTAGTGTTTTCTGATCAATTATTGTTTGTTTTATTATCTGTTTTTCTTGAAAACAAGTACAGACAAGCTATGCAACTATATGCTGTAGTCAAATGACCTTCTACCCTTCCATGAAATACAAACAAGAATTCACAGCTATCTGATAAAACCTGATGGACCCATTTTCAAATATGTTCACGACTAATGTCTTTTGTTAAGTAAGTTTACCATAATTGAGTCCTCAATCTCTCAGAAAATGGGCCATTCTTGTTTGATTCTGTCCTTTCTTTTTGTGGTGCAAATTAAAGTATACCATTTTTTCAATTTGTAAATCTGAATGTAAGTTTAGTTTCTTCCTGTAAAGCCTCTAAGTTTTTGGCACAACGAAAAGATGTATGTTCGGTATGATTTGTTCGAGTTTTCTTTCTTCGATATCATTTTAATAGCCCTTGTTTTTCAGGCCGATTTCGGATGTTTCTAGCGACCTCGTCGTAGAAGTTGGCGCATCAACTTTTTCACTTCACAAGGTAAGAAAAACCGGATTGGTTGGATGTAAATGTGAATTAACATGATTTAATGAACTTTCTAAGCTGTTTTGGTCTGAAAATTTATCTTAATCATCGAAATCGCGAAGAACATCTCGAATAATAGATTCACGATGAATGTTGGTTAGTTCGATGAACTTCCAAACCAGATTTATCTGTGAAATTCAAAAGGCTAGGAAGCTCATGCTTTTTCTATCTTGCAGTTCCCTTTAGTTTCGCGAAGTGGCCGGATTCGAAAGTTAATGTTGGAAGCAAAAGACTCAAAAGTATGCAGAATAAATCTAGCTAATGTTCCTGGTGGAGCAGAAGCATTTGAGCAAGCTGCAAAGTTCTGCTATGGAATAAATGTCGATATTACTGTGTCGAATGTCGCCATGTTACGATGCGTAGCACATTATCTAGAAATGACGGAGGATTTTACGGAGAAAAATCTGGAAACACGAACTGAAAGTTATTTAAAAGAGATGGTTCTACCAAATATATGCAGTTCTATATCTGTTCTTCACTGCTGTCAAAGTCTACTGCCTGTTTCGGAAGAGATCAATCTGGTAAACCGGCTTATAAACGGAATTGCTAGCAATGCATGCAAAGAACAGCTCACTTCCGAGTTATTGAAGTTAGATCATAATTTTCCTCTGAAACCGATTTCAAATTCCGAGATGGACACTCCTCCGAATTGGTGGGGGAAATCGCTTTTGATGCTTGATCTCGATTTCTTCCAACGGGTTTTATCGGCCGTAAAGTCGAAGGGTCTGAAGCAGGATTTGATTAGCAAGATTTTGACGAATTACACTCATAATTCTCTTCAGGGTCTGATTGTGAGGGATCATCAAATGGGGAAGGGAAGCCTATTGGACTCAGAACTGCAAAAGAAGCAAAGGGTCATTGTTGAAGCAATAGTCAGCTTACTTCCAACCCAATCTAGAAAAAGCATCGTTCCGATGTCGTTTCTTTCGAGTTTGCTCAAGTGTGCAATGGCTTCCTCGGCCTCCACCTCTTGTCGATCGGATTTGGAAAGGCGTATCGGACTGCAGCTAGACCAAGCGATTCTCGAAGATATTTTGATTCCAGTAAGCACTCATGGAAATAGCCATAGCACTATGTACGATACGGATTCAGTGATGAGAATCTTCTCCATTTTCTTGAACTTAGACGTGGAAGACGATGAAGACGATCACTTGAGAGACGAAAACGAAATGGTTTATGATTTCGACAGCCATGGTTCTCCTAAACAAAGCTCCATTCTTAAAGTGTCGAAATTACTAGACAATTTTTTGGGAGAAATCGCGCTCGACTCCAATTTGACTCCTTCGAAATTCATTTCACTAGCAGAATTACTTCCGGACCATGCTAGAGTAATAAGCGATGGATTGTACAGAGCAGTCGATATCTTCCTCAAAGTCAGCATCTCTTCCTCATTATTTCTCATAACATTTCAAACTTTTTCACCAAAATAACATCTTTCTATCTTCAGGTTCATCCAAACCTTAAGGACTCCGAACGGTATCGGCTCTGCAAAACCATAGACTCTCAGAAACTATCTCAAGAAGCCTGCAGCCATGCTGCACAAAACGAAAGATTACCTGTCCAAATGGCAGTCCAAGTGCTGTACTTCGAGCAAATCCGCCTCCGAAACGCAATGAACGGAAACCACAACCAGTTCTTCTTTGGCTCAATCAACGGGGCCAACTTCCCCCAACGATCAGGCAGTGGAGCCGGGAGCGGGGCCATCTCTCCTCGAGACAATTACGCATCGGTGAGAAGAGAGAATCGAGAGCTGAAGCTTGAAGTTGCCAGAATGAGAATGAGGCTGACAGACCTGGAGAAGGATCATGTGTCTATGAAACAAGAGCTGGTCAAGTCCCACCCTGCAAATAACCTGTTCAAATCTTTCACCAAGAAATTGAGCAAGCTCAATTCCCTCTTCAGGATCAATAGCCTCAAGCCGAAGGTGAGTTCGGAAAGCTCGGTTTCCGTTTCAGAAACGAAGGCGGCACTCCGTTTCTTGACCGTGAAAATGTTGGTATAAACGAAGAAAAACTGTATAGCACAACACTTTAGTATGATTTTGTTCTTGTCTAAAAAGTATTATGAAGATGAAAGTTTTTTGGAGTGATGAATCTTGGTGTTGATATTGTTTGTTTGTTGAGTGAGTGATCACTTCCCTCACATTTCATTGAAGCTTTCTTTCATGAAAGCACCCATGTTTGTCTTGAATGTGTACTTGAGGTTGTCTTTGTTAACCTGCGACCAATCAAATGTTTGTAATCGGTAAATGTATACTATTCGACATTTATTCTTTGGGAAGTTAAGACTTGAGAGGTTTATCGAGTTTTAAGTTCGTGTAATGCCTATCGAATTCTTGTTTTTAATTTGGATAAAGTGTAATTTGGCCCTCAAACTATGGTGAAAATGACAATTTGCATCGTAAACTTCGATAATGACAAAAAACAATCGTATTGTATGGATAATGAGTAATTCACCCCCTACCGTATAATTTTCTGTTAAAATGACATGTTTTCGTCACGTGTCATATTTTATTACCCGATATGCCCCTGCATTACGTCTGTTTTGAATCGCTCGCTTCACCCTTCACCCTAAGTGTATCAGGCGGACGGAGTGAGTGGTTGTCATTCTTTCACAGATGTGTTAGATTAAAGAAGAATGCTATGTTTATCTTTCATTTTTGTATTTTGATTATTATTTTTTGAAGTATCACTCCTTAATTAATTTGATTAATGGTAAATATTAAAACAAGTTATTAATTAAACAAATATATGATTATGTTTTATGATATTAGACTTCCAACAATTGACTCCATGGCCCAATGGATAAGGCGCTGGTCTACGAAACCAGAGATTCTGGGTTCGATCCCCAGTGGAGTCGTTTGGTTTTGTTTTGTTCAACTGATTGCAGGAATAAACGACGTCGGTTCATTGCCCGACCTTTTATTTTTTCTCTCCGTTGTAGATTTGTTTCTTCTTCGACTAAACTCTGCTTTGCATTTGAAGTGGTGAAAAGATGCCGACCTCTTGGGCTAGGCTTGCCGATTCCTTACCCTTCTCGAGGATTTTCAGGTGCAATTACTTCTTTCCTGCAACAGCTTTTCAAGAAAATTGAAAAAAAAAAAAAAAAAACGGAGTGTGATTTGAGCTATACGTTACCATATCAATCCTTTTAAATGCCGATATGGCAGAACTAGGTCGCATTAGTTATTAATTTCTTGCATGTTTATTTTCTTCGACTTCTCTTGGATTGTGGGTTGCTTTAGAATTTCGCAAATTTTGGTGGGTATGTTTCATCTTTAATGTATGAAAGCAGTAGACTAGTAAAACCCCACCTGGTTCATGGGAAAACATCATTTTCCTTTCTATAATTTGTTTGTTTCATGAATGAATCAAGTTAATTAGACATTCAAATGGTTAAAGATTTTGTTTGAGTTTTCTTTTTGTCCTGCTGAATTGCAGAAGTGGATATTAGATTTTCTTGTTTTGATCCCTCTTACATTTGATAATGACCATTTCTTGGATCCTATGCTGCCAGCACTTGGAGCTGGAAGTCTCTTTACCTTTATTCACATGATTTAATTTGTAAGGATTCATTGTGGTACTCGAAAACAGAAACGAACCGAAGCTGTCTTTGATCTATTAACCGATTAGTTAGTTCTTCGTTAAGATAATATTTTTTTCGGGATTTTAGTAACTGATAGAAACAAATTAAATGATTGATTTGTGGTGACAAATATTAGCATTGCCTTTTCTTTTCACTATTTTCTCTGTGTGGAATGCTTTGGTGGAAAGAAGATGTATTTTGTGGGATGACTGTGAAATACTGGAATTAATCTGAGAAAGAGTTTCGAGTTTCGATTTTGACGGATATTTGATTATGATTGTTTTGTTTGCGCAGGCAGCTGGAGCAGGAGATGGAAACTGTTGTAAGGGTATTGCAGCCAGGACCTCTGGGAATCATCGAACATAAGTTTTCTGCCGACGAGATTCACGAAGCAAATGCCGCCGTTCGTAAAGCAGTTGAGAAATGGCAAAGACATTCAAATATCGAGCAAAATGGTGACATCTTTAAACACTATACTACTAAGAAATAGAGCATAGCGACCATCATTAATGGATAAATTAGATGTCTGAAGCTTTGAGGAATATGTAGAGAATTTTCAGTCCTTCATATTAAAGGTCTGTTCAATTTTTTCCCTATTATAATATCAGATTCTTTCTTTGCCTTTTTCCCCTCTTCGACTACTCGATCGTTCACTGTTCAATCGAGTAGGTTATAACATAAGATGAAAATCATGCTAAAGAACCTCCTTTTGCTCTCTCTCTCTTTCTACTCACGGCTGAAAGTTTGTTGATTTGGTCGGATTACCGGCGAGATTCGGTGTTAAACTGAACCAGTCAATTTCAGACTAACCACTAAAACACAGACAATTTTCTCAAGAAAGAAAGGTCTAATGAGCACCAGCCTGTAACACACATCAGCATCATGGCTAAATTAGTGTAGTTTTTACACATGCCTAAATTAATCTGAAACACGTTGTACTAGGTATGGAGTAAATTCTACTTATAAACCATTCATTCTTCACTTTCCCAAGCGACGTGAGATTGTGTACCATTACTGATATAGACTAGTTTCTTACAATCAATAGAATCTTGGGTCGTCTTTATCTTGGTTTGTCACAATCTCGGTGTCCAAAATTTGTAGTTTTCTTGTTCGTATTTTTGTTTGATTTCAACCCAGTCAAGTCCTTAATTGTATTTTCCTTGTCTAAACAATTTACTTGCTCATTTCTATTCTTACTTCTAATCTGTTTTCAATTTCATATAAACATAAAAAATAAATAAATAAATAAGGGTGGCCTAAACACCAAAATTATGTGAAAACCAAGTTATTTATCCAAATCTCTTTGAAAATTTGGCAGTAGATAAGAAAGGAAAAATGGAGGGCATTCAAAGATGAGTAGATGCCCTGCTGTTTTAATGGCCATCCCTCAGCAGATTCTCAATCTTTTCATGCTCAAATTTCATCCTGAGTTTTGCATATTTTCTAAAGAAAACTTATAAATTAACCCGAATTTTACAGTTTAATACACATGTCTACCGATATTTTCACAAATTGGCATTAATTTAAGCTAAATGAAAACATTCCTTGAAGTTCATAGAATTGGTATGATGATACTGTTAATTTCTGTCACAAGCCAAAAGAAACCCAGATTCGATTTGGTAAAGAGTCTGACCATATGACCGAAGGTATTTGAGAGATCCTCAGTTGAAATCCTAACAAGCCATGTTCAAGGCAAGAGAAAATAGAGTGAAAGTGATCAAAATCCCTGTTGGTTTTGAGCATTTCAGGATATGTATCAGCATGCTCATCCACAAAATGCAGTCTAAATTGATAAGACAGAACACAAAACACTACTGGTGGAGCTTCTGAATCAGTCTACATTGATAACACAAGAAGAGCACACTACTCGACTGGTGGAGCTTGCGAAGAAGAATCTTACAAGTTGCGAAAGATTCTAGCCCACCGATATCTTTCTCCGCAAAGATTCAAAGGTGGTGATTGTGAGAATCCGGTATAAATTGACCCTTAGACTAATTCGTATGCTTTTTGTTGTATTCTTGCTTCCACAAATTATGCAAAAGTAGACACATCGAATAATATTGGTTGTATATCGCAAACGACCGATAACAACTGCATGATCACCGCTTGATCGATCACAGTGCATATCACACGGTCACGGATTCACATTGATCGTGCAGGCGATTGTGAATGGAAGCAGAAACCCCTTGGAAGTCATTAGTCTCAGAAAGCTGCTTTATGTTAGTTAAGAGCATCTGAGTAAAAAAAAGAAAAGCAGCTTCTCTTTTGAATGCTCTTTTCCAAGGGAAGAGAAAAGAGAAGTTCTCCTGTCTCTTGTGTTTGTACCTATAAATAGAGTTGCATGAATGTTCAACTTCACACTACAACTCAAAAACTTCAACTTCTTTCTCTTCGATCGACTCGAATTCTCCTCTGTCAAATCAAAGAAAAACCCGTGTAGCCGTTCAATCGAACTGCATTCGGGTCTGAAACTCGAGATAACGTCTTTTTTCAAATTATCATATTTTTTTCTCTCCATATGGACAAGGTAATGAGATTGGCATCAGAGAAAGGAGTGGTGATATTTAGCAAGAGTTCATGTTGTCTTTCCTATGCAGTGAGCTTTCTGTTTAAAGAGCTGAAGGTGTGTCATGTGGTTCATGAGATTGACCAAGACCCTGAGGGAAGAGAAATGGAGAAAGCCCTCTTGAGGCTGGGCTGCACCGCTCCGATTCCGGTGGTTTTCGTCGGAGGGGAGCTGGTCGGATCCACCAACGAAATTATGTCCCTGCACCTCGGCGGCCGTCTGGTTACACTGCTGAGGCCATATCAATCCTTGAATTAGCTAAGTTAGAATCTAGGTAGAGATGCTAAATGTTATATTTGTGAAATATTCTTGAATAAGTTTAGATTAAGTTTTGTCAAAAACAAAACATAATATATAGTTTTTATGCTCGAGTATCTCTAGGAATTTTAATGTTTTCTAAGCTTGTATCTAGTTCTTCTTAATATCCCCGATGAAGTTCGCTTGTTGTGTAACTGATAACTACAAAATCTTATATCGATCAATTTCTTAGATAAAACATGATTACGTAAGTTTTCGTTTTTTCTCAAACAAATATCGATCTCCGAGTAATTCCATGATTTCAAAATTCCAACCCTACTTCTTTTTCAACCCGTCGGTAGAATCAAAGACAAAGAAAAAATGAGAAATTTGCTTGAGCTTATGAATAATATTGCCAAAAGAGATTATGTATAACCTATTGGGAATTTGACCTAATTGAAAAGGTTGAGAAAAGGAAAGGAGGTTTTGTGCCTTCCACATGCAATTTCAAAAAGAATGCTTTCAAACCCTAAGCCCTCCTTTCTTTTAGGTCATGTGCTTTGGATTCTCCCACTTTTTATCAATTATAAGGATTTCATTCTTATTCCCACGTCATTTTTATGATCTTTTTTTTTTTTTTTGCAGTCAACTTCTTTCCACTAAGTTTGGTTCGGTCAAACAAAAGTTAGACAGCGCCCTGTTGTTGATATTGATGGAAAAGAAATACCTTCAAGGTTATGGGATCTCCCACACTACAAAAAAGTAGAGAATATCACACAACACGAGTGTTGTTCAACAATGGAGGAACAGTAGAGATAAGAGAAGAGAATAGATGTATGAATTAATGAAGGGGGAAAAGCAGTAAATGAGAGAAGACAAGACCTACTCCTCTACTCACCAACCTAAAACAAGGAACACAATGCCCCATTTACTACAAACCACACCACACCATTTACTACAAAACACCATCTTTCTGACCTCACCAGCTACTTTTCCTACTTTTTCCTCACAAAATAAATGCTCAATAAATCACCAAGTAGTATTATTATTACTTTTTTAATTCATCTACTTAGAATGTTTTTGCAGATTCAGGATGGAGAGAATAGGCAGCAGAAGAAAGATTATGGAGCTGGTAATGGAGAGGGCAAGAGCAGCTGTGAAATGGTGGCAGTATCCTTGGAAGAAATTGCACACTTTTCTCCATTCCATGTGACTGTTTCCGTTCTGACCAATCACTCCGACCGCCGCCGAGGCCCCGTTGGTGGACGAGAGGAGACTCATTGCTACGAGATCGGAGAGTATCAGCGCAAGAGCTCCGGCTGAGTTGTCTTTATAACCTCTGGCTGCGATAGAGTATGCTAATGATAGTGCTGCGTAAGAACATGCTATTCCATTCGACACGACGAAGTACCTGAAAAAAGAACACTTACCCTTCATTATCTTCTCTCTGAACAACAAGAAAAACCAGAAAAAACTAGATAAAAATCAGAAAAAATGGTGTTTGAAGTGGAGCTTACTGAAGAGCAGACATGTATTGCCACTTTGCAGTGGCCTGTAAGTGGAGAGGAGGCAAGCTTTTGATCAAAGAAATGGAGATGATTTTAGTTTCTTTGTCGATACCCACGATGACTGTCGCTACTAAGGTGAAAACCAAACCCATGATTCGCAGCAAAATGTCATAAAAATGGTTTGATCTGAATGGACTCACGTCCATTACTTTCACTTCGCTCCCATCTGCTCCACCCATGATGCTCTTGCCCTCGCACCCATTACTGTGATTCTCCATTTGAGAGAGAGAAGAGAGAGAGAGAGAGAGAGAGAGAGAGAGAGAGATCTTGGGTTTGCCTAAGATGGAAATATATACAGTTAATATATAAGATCAGCGGGAACAAAGCGACTCATTGTTTGTTGTTGTTAAGAATAGACATTAAAATTTGTGTTTTTCTAATTGAATGATTAACACTTTGATTCTGTTCTCCATCGCCGGGACTTTTTAAGCTAGCTAGGCTATGTTTCAGTGCAGCAGTTTAGGCTCGATTTGCAGGCTAGCCTGCAAAAAGTTCATTCAAACTGGGCTCTTGGGCCGGATGTCATGGGCCAAGTTTTGGGCCTAGCTCAGAATTGGCCCACAGGCTATGGCCCACTAGTTGGCCACAACTCAACATGACCAATTGATTCGTTCATTTTAATCTTACACTCTAATTATTTTACGATTAATTTCACACACTGCAACTTCGAGCTAAAAATTATAGGCCTAGGAGTCGGCCCAAGGCCCTGACCTCATCGGGCTGCTCGACCCGCTAAAGAGGCCGGTTACACACTTTTATGTTACATTATGACATGTCCCTAATTTATTTGTCGAATGATTAATCAAACAAGTAGACAATACTTCGTTACGTAAGATTAAAATTTGAAATATTATCTACTTCTAGCATTACCCTTAGCTTAAATTTTGTCTACCGACTAATATCAATAATTTAAACGACTAAATATCGTGACACGTTAATTATCACCACATTTATATTTTTTTAAAAAAATTAATCACAAATATACACAATGTATCCTATAGTATGCACGACGCCTACACGATACCATATCGTTTTGTTTCTCTAAAAATAAATCTACTCGAAGAAAGTTGGGAAGATAATAAACCTAAAAAAATTAGGACAAATTGTTTGAAAATGTGCAAAACTAAAAGGAAGAAAGTCAATAAAAGTTTGGTTTATGCAGGAGTTGCAGAAATTGTTTAATTAGCTTTGGGTACTCCATGAAATGCTGTTCAGTCTTTAAATGTGTGCTACAACAAGTTTGTTCTCCACTGTCAAGCCATCACCCAATAATACCAACTTTTTGTTTAACAATTTTTCCAACTAGTGTGACTATTTTCGTGCCGAGAATGGATGGGTGTCGCCAAATCGATCGATATTGTCGTAACTTTCAGTATTTTAACGTACAATATTATGAATTTTTGTTGCGTATGAATAGATCACATAAATTCAAATTATTTTGATTAAATTTTATATTAGCTCTTATACTTAGGACTCCAATTTTCATTTTACTGCGTGATCTTTTTTTGCTGGGCAATTTCTAAAAATATGCAACAAGTTATTCAGAAAAATAACTTTTGGAGTATCGTTGCCAAAATCACCTAATTAGTTGAGATTTTCAATTTGTTTCTCTCAGAAAACTGGCAAAACTATTCTATATAGAATTATTTTTCTATGAAAATTAGCCAATAACGAAAGACGATGCGACAAAAACGTGATTTCTACTACGACAATCCTAACAACATGAATTTAATTACAAACGCCACTAAATTTACTAATATGTATATTACCTCATTATTTTATAGCATTTCCATGCATGGAATTATTTTTCAGTTACTGCAAGCCATATCGTCTTTCTTTAGAACTCTTGGCTGTTGCCAATACATGGAATGTAAACTAGTGTGAAATACCTATAAAAAAATACACCCTTTTGCCTTTTGGTTTTGGTTAGTGAAAGTGGGAAGAGAGAGAAGTTGTAGAGAGAGAAGGGGTCGTTGCCACCTGCATCTCACATGCATGTCACAATATGGCAAAATAAAAACAAGGATAAATTCTAAAAATAACCCTGAAGTAAGGGTAATTCTCGAAAAA
This sequence comes from Begonia masoniana, assembly GCA_022432975.1. Classification (NCBI taxonomy): domain Eukaryota; kingdom Viridiplantae; phylum Streptophyta; class Magnoliopsida; order Cucurbitales; family Begoniaceae; genus Begonia; species Begonia masoniana. The sequence goes on along the minus strand of CM039510.1, from coordinate 45,262,229 downwards.
AACCCTCGAACTAAAAGTCGTCGCAGTCAAAACCTCAAAGTTCTAAAAACTGTCAAAATAAACCCTGGCGGGGGCCGCATGCCCCCTGCATGTGCAATTATAAAGAAATTCAGGGGGCCGCATACAACATGCGGGGGCCGCACAAATTCGGGGGGCTGCATGCTGTAATTCGGCTCCCCGCACTCTCAAATTATTCTTCATTATTTTAAAATAATTTTAAAAAATACCAAATCATATTCAATTCACTTAAAATTTTTACCACATATTCATCACATCATAGGAAAATAATGTAAAAAGTTTCGTGATTTTTTCAAAATTGTTATGATTTAATATAATTTTTTTATAAAGTGATGTCATTAAAATTACAATATATTGCACAAGTATTATAAAATCACGAAACTTTTTTCATTATCTTTCCATGATGTAATTAACATGTGGTAAAAATTTCAAATAAATTGAATATGATTTGGTATTTTTTAAAAAATTAAATCCTCATTTCTTCTTAAGACGTCAATTTGAGGCCTTAAACGTTAGATTTTGGATCCGAAAAAAGCTGTCATGGGGTTGTATCGCAGTGATTTAATTTTTTTAAAAAATACCAAATCATATTCAATTTATTTGAAATTTTTACCACGTGTTCATTACATCATGGAAAGATAATGAAAAAAGTTTCGTGATTTTATAACACTTGTGCGATATATTGTAATTTTAATGACATTACTTTATAAAAAAAGCCCCCCGCATGTTGTATGCGGCCTCCCGAATTTCTTTGTAATTGCACATGCGGGGGCAGGCGGGGGCATGCGGCCTCCCGTCAGGGTTTATTTTGACAGTTTTTAGAACTTTGAGGTTTTGACTGCGACGACTTTTAGTTCGAGGATTTTTTCGAGAATTACCCTAACTTCAGGGTTGTTTTTGAAATTTATCCTAAAAACAAACACTCTTTTATTAGAACTAGGGCATCCTTTAGTTTGTTTTGTCCTTTTTCTTCACTTCACCAGCTTTCTTTTTCATTACCCACAGGCCACATTGGACTCTAACTCTAAAATCTATGATTATGACTAATCAGGCAATGATTTCATCGTTAACGTCTCTCTCTGACACGTAATTGATGAACTCATAGATCAAATTTAGAACTTTGATCTTTGCGAACGATTTAATAAAGTGTTGGAAGTGGTAAAAAAGCTTGAAAGTTTGAATGATATGGAAGCAAGCTAAGTAAAGGAATCATCATGGCTAGATTGAAACGCTTAATTGGAAAAGTTTGTATGTGCCAAATCATAAAGGAAAACCTCCAAATATACCCATGATTTTGAGCTTAACAGCTCACGTTGTTTGTTCTGCTGTTTGAAGCTCATTTACGCCATCAGTTTGTAGCTTTTTGGGTCGTATAAATGCTGTTAAGTTCTTGGTTTTTAGATTCAAGCTCTTTGCTGAGGTTCTTTCTCTCTCTACCTCGGTTCTGCAAGGAGCTTCAGAAACGAAAATGGCGGCTACCCATTCTCAGATGGCCTTTGTTTTTGGTATTCTTGGTGGGTCTTCTTCTTCTTCTTCTTTCTCCTCCTCCCAACTGGTTTTTTTTGGTTTAGTTTCTGGTGTTCTTTTTTCTGATCGAGTTTTTTTTCGGTTCATTGTCAGGTAATATTGTGTCTTTCCTTGTTTATCTTTCCCCATTGTAAGCTCTTTCTCACTCTCTCTCTAACTCTCACTCTCTCTCTCTAGACTCTCTCGTAACCATGTCTGTGTTTGTTAGGCCAACATTTTACAGAATCAAAAAGAAGAAATCAACAGAGGGATTCCAGTCAATACCATATTCAGTAGCCCTCTTCAGTTCCATGTTGTTGCTCTACTATGCTTTCCTTAAAAGGAATGCTGTTCTTCTCGTCACCATAAACTCCTTTGGCTTGGTCATCGAATCTCTGTATCTCATCATTTACCTCATTTATGCCCATAGAACTGCAAGGGTACTCTCTCTCTCTCTCTCTCTCTCTCTCTTCATTTTTAACGCAGGTTTTTACAAACTTTTTCATTCAGATTTATACAGCTAAGCTTTTGATCTTCTTTAATATTGGAGCATACGGATTGATCTTATTGAGCACTTCCATGATTACAAGTAAGGGTGCGAGGCTAAACTCTGTTGGCTGGATCTGTGCTATCTTCTCCGTCTGCGTTTTCGCATCTCCTCTCAGCATCATGGTACTCGGGAAAGAGCTGTCGTAGTTCAACATCAACTGTTCTGTTTTCTTCTATAACTAAACTAATTTCTCCTTCTTCTTTAGAGGGTGGTCGTGAAAACCAAGAGCGTCGAATTCATGCCATTTTCTCTGTCCTTTTGCTTGACAATCTGCGCAATCATGTGGTTCTTCTATGGCCTCTTGATCAAAGACATGTTCGTAGCGGTAAGCCAAGAACAGAGAGAGAGAGAGAGAGAGAGAGAGAGAGAGAGAGAGAGAGAGAGAGAGATTGTTCGCTGAGTTTTGTTTTGTTTATGGTGCAGTCGCCGAACATACTAGGGTTCATACTTGGGATGGCGCAGATGATACTATACGGAATCTACAAGAACTGGAACGAAGCAGTGTTGCCGGAGATGAAGGTAAAGAAGGAGGAGAATGCATAAGGATAGAAGAAATAATAATAATAACAGAGAAAGTGGAGTCGGAGAAGGCGGAGAAGACGACGGAGCTAATAATAATCAGCAACCCAGAAATTGAAACAAAGGCCTGACTTAGCTTGAAGAAATACACGCACTTTTCTCCTTCTTTTCCAATTATTTATACAAATCAACAATATTGTTTGCCATCATTATTCAAGCTTATGATTTCTCTTCAGTTGGGATTATAATCTATTTATATATATACTATATACTTTTCAATTAGAATTTTAGGAATCCAAATTCAACTGGACGTATTTCCCGTTTTCATAGTTTAGGCTCGATTTAGGTCGGTTTAGTTTATATTTTTTGTTAGGTCTTGTCCGTTGAAGTTGGTTTATGTGACAATCTGCCTTGTAAAGATTAAGATGGTACTGTGTAGGACCCAGCCTGTATCCCGAGTGCAAAATTTAATATCGTTTAGGAGAGTAAAAAATACATAGTTTTTAAGTAAAATTTCTCTTTTCTACCATGTACAACACGTTTTTGGCTAACCCCAAGAATAAATCAATGCGGGTTGCAGTTCAAATCGGACAATATTGTATTAAGAATATTGTGAGACATTACATTTTCAATCGGCTTGATTTAGTTTTTTATTATGTTTTCTTTTGGAATTTTTCAAAATATGAAAAAAGAACTATATAAACATATAGTAGGAGTGGGTACGGGCCGGTTCAGTCCGGTCTAGAGCCCGTACCGAAACTGGCCCAAAAGGTTTCGGGATATTAATCCCGAAATGAGTCTGTCTCAATTTCGCCCAAGGGATTTTTTTTTAACGAAAAAATTATGAAAATTGATAAAATTTTAAAAAACGATAAATATAATAAAATAAATATAAGTACGTAACATACAAACTAAAAGTCTAAATCCAACTATCAAACATTTAAATGAAAAAAATATAACATCCAAAATAATTCTAAGTATGTAATATACAAACTAAAAATCTAAATTCAACTATCAAACATTAAAATGTAATCTATGAAACTAAATGCAACATAAAAAAAAAAAAAACCAACTATGTAACATACAAACTAAATGCAACTATCAAACATTAAAATACAAGCTAAGAAACTAAAGTCAACATCCAAAATTTATCCAAGTACTTTAAAACTTAAAAGTACAATCTAAATAATAAATTCAAGTACATAGTCAATTTCATGGCATCAACCAAGCAATCAATCTAAATATCAAGTCATCAATATGTCATCTTGTACTTCTAGAAAATTATCATCGGAAGGGTCACTGTCAACAACATTTGAAAAATGACAATATTGAAGAGGAAGAGATTAGTTAATCCTTAATTTAGAGATAAACATGCACAACAAATAAATATTAGAATGTTCGAATTTTCTTGTACAAGTGTCAAATGTCGTAGTACTACTATCTTCTAAATCATCTGTAGAAACTTTAAAATGATTGAAAGTTTTGATCCAACTTTGTGAGCATAGCATAGCTTCAACACTTTGTGGGCTTAGAGAACTGCGAAAAGCGTCAAGAACACGACTACCACAACTAAAAGCAGACTCTGACACCACCGTAGAAATTGGAATGATCAATATGTCTTTTGAAATGACACTCAAAATTCGATACTTCTCGGAGTGCCTCTTCCGCCACGATAAAATGTCTGAACTATCTTTAACAATCTCTAACTTCTCAGACAAATATAGATCAATCTCTGACTCAGTAGTTTCATCACCTGTCTCAGACGAATTGTCCGGATCATAAAGCATAGAGTACACTGCACTTGAACGAGCTTGCGACAAAAAACTCATTGACTTTAGAGACTTTTGTTGACTACTGCTGCTAAAAGGCTGGTCTTCATTGGTTGTATCGCCTTTATATTTTGTATACAACCTTTGAATTACATCATTTACTTGCTTTACGTATTCTATAGCTCTTTCACTTCCAAATAAAATGTTCAAACATTGTCGTACAAATTTTGTTTTGTAGCTTGGATCAAGAACAAGTGCAACATAGGCAAACATGTTTATTTTTTCGAATGATCCCCAATATTTGTCAAATTTTTAATCATCTCGTTGACCATTCTTCTCAGAGTTATATTCTCGCCATTACCATATTTCTCAATAGCAATCTTCAAATTGCAAACTTCACCTACGTACATATTTGCTGTAATATGCAGAGAAGCAGAAACATGAAGTGTCATTTTATAAAATGTCTCTAAGAATCTAATAAATTCTCGAATGCATGCCCAATCTTGCACAAAAGAGCTTTCATTCTCTGCAAGTTTTTCAAACGCTGTTTTAAACTTCTCAGTGTTTGCAAGTATCAAATATGTTGAGTTCCAATGAGTAGGAACGTCGAGCGACAAATTAGATTTGCAAGTAGTTTTCACTGCATCAACGCAGGCTTTAAACTGTTGCAATCTTCCTGCAGACTTGACAACTTTTCTTACTTTGGTTATGGACGCTTGATGTTCTTTCAAATCATCAGAAACGATCAAATTCAGGACATGTGCAAAACAACGCATGTTCATATAATCGCGGTTTAAAATCAACCCCTTCAAATTTCTAATTGTCTTCGTCAAATAAGAGATAGATACGTCGTTGGAAGATGCATTGTCAACGGTGATGGTGGCAATATTTTCAAGCTCTCATTTAAGCAAACAGTTTTCAACTTCCTTACCAATGGTCTCACCCTTATAGTTCTGAATCAAACAAAAATTCAAATTCTTCTTTTGCACATGTCATTCTTGAACAATAAAATGACATGTCAGCACCATATAATTCAAATTCTGAATAGAGGTCCACGTGTTAGTAGTTAAACACACCCTCTGTGATGTTGAAAAAAAGTACTCCTTCAACTTTTGTTTTTCTTTCTGAAATATGCCTCGAATATCTCTTGTTAGTGTCCTTTGAGATGACATAATAAACTTCGAATTTAGATATAGACAAAATGTCTTGAAACCAATTCATTCTACCACTTTCAATGTCAATTCATCGATTATAATTATCTTAGCTAGATATTCTCTAGCACCCATCATAGTACCCTATCGTATACACCGTTAGCAATTCAAATATTTTCGTTCAATTTCTCGTTAAATTGATCACGTGTAGAGGGCGTGGTCTTTTTTTTTAGATTTAAAAATTCTAAAATCCCAAATTACCCTTCTCTCTTCCCTCTTCTGAGATTGCTCGTGCCGGATTGCGAGCTGCCGAAGACGGTACATATATCAATGTTATGTGAGGTTTGAATCGGATATTGGGTGTATTAAATAAAATGATAAATTAAAAAGACGAAAAATTTACGTTTTGGAGAAAAAATAAATAGCGGGGGCTGATCGATTGCAGAATTGGGGCGAGCGATCGGCTGCTGTAAGGAGAAAACAAGATTCAGAAATAGAGGGGTCGTCGATCGATCGCCCTTGAGGAGCGATCGATCGCCTCTTCTATGTAAAAGCAGGGATTTCAGATTTATAAGGCGCCGATTGATCGGCTAATTTTGGCGATCGATCGCCCCTTGAATTTTTGAAGTGTGGCTAGGAGGAGGTTGGCAAATCGATCAGCTACATTTGGTCGATTGATCACCCCTCAAATGTGGTTTCTGTGATTTTACGTGAGAGAGAGAAGTGAAAATGGTAGGTGGCTTTGAGTTGTGGTTGATATGTGTTTGACAAAACATGATCAATGTTTTCCCATTTTGAAAATGGGAAAACAAAGTTCAATATTTGACAGAACATACCTGAAATGGCAATTTATGTTCGGGGCTAGGACTCACAATTTGTCTTCGACAGTAGGGCTCGTTTCGATAGTAAACGTTGGAAAATCTAGCACGCCCTAGCAAGATGAATGTGTGACGTTCCTTGAGAACCGTCTTCGGCTGCTTGCAATCTGGCACGAGCGATCTGAGAAAAGGGAACACGAAGAGGGAAGATGGAAGAGGGAAGAGGAAGGGTAATTGGGAGTTTAGAATTTTTAAATCTAAAAAAAAAAAGGTCAAGTGCTCTGCACGTGATCAATTTAACGGGAATTTGAACGAAAAAGACTGAATTATAAACGGCATATACAATAAGGTATGATTGAAGAAAAAAAAAACGTTAAGGATTAAATGACAAATGCCAAATGACCTCATAAAATGGGTCTGAATGGAACTTTTCCGTAATCAATTTATATTAATTTAAAATTAATTAGTAATAAAATTGTTAAAAGAAAGCTCATCATCTTGAAAATGCGAGACTCTTTAAATTAGGGTTTTCAATTTCTTCCCCTCTTCTCCACCGGCGTCATCTGTGATTTATCCTGGTTGGTCGAACTCCGTTCTGTTTCTATCTGTTTTCTAAATTTTTCTGCAATAATGAAGAATCGGATTCGTAGAGATGAAGAAAACAGGGGGAAGTCTGATGGTCCCAAATCTGACGCTATGAAGAGAAACAAAAAGAAGAACCTGCAGAGGTTGGGAGGGGGAGGCCTTTCGCTCCAGGTTTTCGCTAATGCAAAGTCGACTAGCAATCACTACAACCCAGCTTTGATAAGTATGTTTCTTTTTCTTTTTGAAATTGTTAGCGCTTTTATGTTCTATTGACTGTAACGCGTTAAATCTATGGAATTGGATGAATTTTTTTTTCTCGAAATTCTCATTTTTCTGTACCGGATTGTTGAAAATCTATGGAATCCGGCAGTACAAATATTCGAGCTTTACTAGAACCTTTATTTGTTAATGATAAAACCAGATCAGTGAGATATTGTCTTTGTTAATATTTTGTTTCGTAGGTTGATTGTGAATGAGTTTTACAGTAAATTAGCTTGTGCCTCTGTGAATGAAATGGGTATCATATGAGATAAATAAGGATAACCAGTGGCTGTTTTTCTGGACAAGAAATTCATAAAGCTTAAGGACTGAAAGACTGAGTGAACCCTATTTTAATTGAAGTATCAGACACTCAATTTAAGAAGCTTTGTGGAAAGTCGTGGATTCTCCTTTGGGAACGAGCTGAACTGCCTCTAGATTTTGAAGGAATAGGAAAATATAAGTGCTAAACGTTTGGGAATGATAAATTTGCCCTGTGTATCATAATTGCAAATGAGGTAATTTTTCAAAAACAAAATGAAACTAGTTTCATCTCTTTACCAAAAGAGTGAGTGGCTTCGGATGTATTCCTGTTTTGTGCTGTATTTTCGCTTTGTGTTACTGATGAGATATCTTTATTTTCTTTGTCAGAGAAGCAAAGAGAGTTCTATAAGAATGCTAAGTTTGTAAGCAAGTATAAGAAATCATTAAAGCAGCAGAATCAATTGAATGCTCCATCGTCCTCTATGGAACGATTTAAGGTTAAATCTTTGTTGCTCATCTATTTTCTCTGTTATCTTCAAAGTTGACCGAGAGTCGGATAAGGGAAAGAGTAAATTAGTCTTTATTTCGGTTGCATAGTTTCCTAGTCCTCATTGACCAGTATTCGTTTTCTGGTAGCAAGTGAACATGGAGAATCTAGCATTATTTGGGTTAGGTTTTGAGAAGATTTATGAAAATGAGTAATGTTAAGTTTATCGTCTAATACTACACTTTAAGTTTATCTCATGATATGACACTCATTAATTGATGCAACCAACTAATGAGTGACACGACATGCAAGCGCTAAGTCGGTAGGTAAAATTAACGTGTAGAATTTGACGGTAAACTTAACATTACTTTGAGAAAATATACATTGCACATTTGAGTTTGAGCTTTGACATTGTAGCCTAAATAGTCTAAATGAATGCATTTGTCGAAAATTAGTGAGTTATTGATGCCTAATTATTACTTTATTGCAGGATGATAGTGGAGTTCAAGATGACAACGTGGTGCAGGAGTCGAACAATGAGACAAACAGGAATGATAGGAAGAAAAGTAGCTTGAGTCTTAGGGAAGTTTATGAGAGGAACGAGAAGGCAAGAATGGAGAGGGAGGCTATTATCCATGACATGAACAAAGAAAGAGAAAAAGCTAAATCTCGAAGGAAATCTGCTACGAAGGAGATGTATAAGAAGACAATAAAAGGTCAGCCAGTCATGAAATTCAGAATTCAGCATCTGTTTGAAAGCATTCAAGGATTAAAGAAAACTTGAACAAACTTTTTTGTGAAACCTGCAGATTATGCAATTAAACAGTTTGTGAAAAACAATTTTGGGAGAGATTGAATTTGGTTGCCCGTTATGATTTTAGCTTGATTGCTTTTCTCATTGAACATGTTTGATAAGTTAACTTATGATGATAAATTATATTTTTTAATGAATTCGGTTAGAAATAGCCGTTATCAGTTTATAGCTTATCTCAAATAAGCTTTCGAAAAATAGTTTAAACAAGTAATTACCCTTTTAAGTTATAGGTTGTAGTCAGGGTCATTACCACACTAGTCTGGTAAATTGCGGCTCAAAGTCCGGCCAATCATGGTCTGGTGGGCATAGAACAAAAATTTTGTTGTGACCTGATTCGATCTTTGATCAAATTTTGTGATCCAAGGTTAGGCACTAGAAGTTGTATCATGGGGCTGACTTTCGAATAGTTCAGTGTCACGAATCTCTTTGCCGAATTGTCCGCGTTGTGACTTCGTTACTTGCAGTTGCTATACTGATTCTTTAGTCGAAGTTGTCCTTTGAACCGGCCCCTACGGGCTAACCAGCTCGACCGAGATAAGACCGGCCATTTGATGACCTGAGATGAACTAGTCTAAATTTTCTTTACCATACACAATAAACATTAGATTTGATGCATTGAAGAGTATCATTAGCTGCTTAACGTTTGATTAATATTCCAATTGTGCTGCCAACTGAACCATGTACTGCCACAAAGGATAGGTCCAACCCATACTTCCCTGCCACTATTATTATTCTTACTAGGAAAATTAAAAACCTTGCCACCCACCATGGGTTTGCTCATCCGAAGTAAAAACAACTTGCTATGAATATAAGAAAGGGACCAGCATTGAAGCAAAGGTGATGTAGATGTATCATAGGTCACGTTTGAACAAGTTGGATGCAACTTTAACGGAGGGACTGTAGCTTTATATCCAAAAGGTGAAAAACAGGTGGGCAGTAAATGCAGTAATAATGGAGATGGGGAGAGGTGAAAAGGTGAAATTCAGAGAAAGAAATGATGGCAAGAAGAGAATAAAATGATGGTCTATCATTAAAAACAATCAAACGTGTGTCCATGATCGACCAATTAATTTGTCTACCCAACCAACCAAAGCTTAGCTTTGATTTTGATAAAATCTGGGTCAGTTTTCAAACTATCTGTCAGTTATGTCTTTCTGATTTCTTTATTCTTCTGTTGGGTTTCATTATAATAACACGTAATATCTGGCTTTAGGCTCATCTTTCTGGCCTGCTCTCTCTCTCTGCCTACTGTACCCAGATTGGTGTTTACTCAGTCAACAGGTGGTGGGTGGGTGGGTGTTTGTTTGTTTAGTCTTTAAAAACACTACTATTTAAATAAAGGGCAACAGCGTGCATGAAGCAAAAGGTTCTCTCTCTCTCTCTAAAAAAGTGAGGAGAGAGAGAGGCATTGTTAGTGGACAGAAAGCAAAGGATCTGAAGATTCGAAGAGTAAATGAATAAAGCTTCTCCTCCTATCCAATTAATTGTCTTTGACAAATCTATCTAGTGTTGTGGGTGAGAGGTTTATTTGGGTGGGCCCTTCCTCACATGACATCCAAATAAGCAATAAACTCAAACCCTAGATTCAAGAACAAATTCCCATTTCATGATATGAGTGAGAAGACTATTTGGACCCTTTTCTATCATGCGGGGAAGATTTTATAAGAATCTACTCTCTCTCTATCTCTTCCCTTTTATCCTAGCCTCAGCTCAATACAATAATTCTCTCCATTAAAGCACAAAACACCATCACTCAAGCTTCCTAGGCACAATCAAGCTTTCAACAGTCAAAATGGGGAGAAAGAAAGACCAGAGATATTGAAAAAATAGTATTATTACTTTGAGCTAGATAAAGCTGCTGAATATGCAAAGCAATAAAAGTGGGAACATATGCATAAGTCTGCCACTAGTGTACATGGAAACCCGGCCGAGTGTCATAAAATCTATTCAACATACAATATCATCACAACAATAATCTCTACATCTTAGTGCATTGCTCAATCCCAAGTCTTAATGAATGGAAATAAACATCTTTTGCCTTTGGTTTTGAATTTCATACCTCTTTCTTTTTCACGGGAGCTGCAATTGTTGAGCTACCAAGAGCTGCATTGGGGTGAATACATGTTTCCATGGAGAAAAGTATGTACCCTTTGTTCCCATTCCAAAATTAGACGGACTTTGATCGGTTCAGCAGGAAGAGATCTGTCAAGAGAACCTCAATGCTGAATCTTCATCCATCGTCCACACAAAGCCAGGCATGTCAAACCTCGGCCCGGCAACACTCCGGTAAATGTAAAGTTTCTCCACTGGGCATCTTTCCGGTAGAGAATCTGGGGACCCTCTCTCGTCTATAACCTCAACGTTAAGGTGGGGCATTTTTTGACCTAACAGCTTACATGCTCCAAAAGTCACTGAGCAAGAAGACATCCAAAGGGATCGCATTGTCTCCAGCTTTGCAGCATTGGCCAAAAGAGCTTTATCACCAAAGGGAGAATCCCTAATCTCCAGCTTCCGAAGATTTTCACAACCAGATAATATGTGATGAAGTCCCAAATCGCTGTCTCCTGCAAAAGCCACAGATAACATCTCTAGCTGCTTGGCGTAAGTCCCAATGTATCTAAACACGCTATCTGTTAGGAGACCAGAAAGCGATAGGCGCCGGAGATTCTTGCAGTGTTCAACTATTGCTCCAAAGCCCTCGTCTAAAGGCTGAAGTGTGAGGTAATCTGCCTTTCGTGGTTCAATAATGCAAAGACGAAAGTGTGTCATGTTAGGACGATTTCGGGCAACAGTAATTAATGCAGCATTTGACATTTGATGACAAAAATACAATACAGATCGCAGCTTAGGACAGCCTTCAGAAATAGAGACGAGCCCTTGTTCCGTTAAAGATACATGTGGATCTCCCACGTATGCATTTGATGGAAATACTCTCAATTCTTGCAAATCCTTGCAAGTTGCAGCTACTGCAGCAAGACCTATATCTTCGATATAATCCAGCACCTATATACAGACCTTAATTAGCTCAAGAATCAAGCATCTGCCCTCTTTAATCCTATGAAAGAAAAACATAGATACAAATGCAACAGCACAAATAAAGATAATAAAAAGGCGCATACCCATAGGCGCTGCAAATTTTGACAATGACAGACAAGTTTGATAATGTCAGAGCTTTGAAAGGAGGCATAACTCAAGTTGAGTGATATTAGCCTGGAACAAGATGGATAAATGGCAGGAAGGTAGGCAGGGATAACATCCCAAAATCCAGAAAGAACTTTCAATTGCTTGCAGCTCGAAAAAGCTCCAGCTAAGTTTGAGAAGACATCGTACTGTAATTCTGCTGAATAAGCTCCTGTGCCTAGCTCAACCAACTGAGGTGCACGTCTAAGCAATTCAGGTAGCCTGTCAAGGGGCACAGCTCGATTGAGCTTGAGAGTCTTGAGATTCGGACACCGACCGACCAGGCGTTCTAACACGGGGAAACTGACCTCAGACACCAAACAAGAAATATTAAGGGACACCAAGGACGTGTATGTATCGGGAAATTGGCTGAGCCAAAGTCCACTCAGGTCTTCAACTTCACTCTCCTCTAAGTCCAGCTTTTTCAGTTTCCTAAATCCACAAACATTGAATTTTGAAAACTTATTATGAGGCAAAACAATTTATACTAAGATATAAAAAAGTACAAACAACATGGTCTACTGTAGTTGTGACATCATCAGAGCTTTAAACTCGTTGGAGATAGAAACAAACAAAGTGTTTGCGGGTCTTTCAATCATCACAACAAGCAGTGAATAAATAATGAAAGCTCATATATTCCGCTTAGCGTTACGCAATTATCAACAAATTTTGGACAAAAACTACATTCTTCACATATAAGAACGAAAAGGTCAAAAATTTAAATCAGTTGTGATGAAAAAAATACAATTCCAAAGTAGCAAAAGTTCAAAATCCAAAGGAAGAAGCCAAGTTTCCTCCCCTGCTTATGGTATCATCCTCATCCACGCCATCTAAACTAAATCTTCCACCTTTGTCATATGAAATAGTCCCTATTAGATCTATGAGGAAAAAAAACACTTTTCGACTCCATATATACATTTTAATTTTGAAAAATAAATAAGAAGGAAAAAGACTCCAGTTTCCATATGAGATTTCATAACGTCAACAAGGAACAAAAATAGGGACTTCGGTTGAGTAAAACAACAACGAAGTGAAATCTAGGTATGGAACAAAAAACCAGATCCGAAACACATCCGCTTCCAGTAGCTACTGTAGCTCCTTAACAACTACGACTGTTCTGAGAGAATAAAATTCGAAATCCAAAATGCTTCGAAAAAATTTAAAAGACATCGAAACCCCAATAAAGAATATGGACAGCGGATGCTTCTTTGACATTTAAAGAGAATAAGTTCACTCTCAAAGAAACGTATCTTACTTCTCTCCGACTTAACACTTCCCAGTAGCCAAACAGAATCCCAAAACAAACCAACTCTACATCACAAGCAAGAATCAACTTTTCTATTCCCTTTCCTCCATTTTATCACTCGAAGTCTCGAACCAGACAACCCTAACAAGCACAAACAAAAAAAAAAACTTCAGAAGAATGAAGTGTGGAAAAGAATTAGCATATCCACCAAACCTGCAATTGGCAGCAATGGCCGCTAGCCCTTCCGTACTAAACCCCTCACATGAAGACAACACAAGGACTTTAAAATTCCTAAAAGACTTGGATATTAGCTCTAGGCACTCATCCGTGACCACCATTCGCTTCAATCTGATCTCCTCGAGCCAAGGATAGGCACTAGCCATGGCTACGATCCACGGATACACGTAGCCTCCCCACCCTTCCGGCACCAAATTAAAATCAGCGAAGTGCGGCTTTCCTTTAAGCTCGATAGATCTCAACTCCGGAAATCGTCTGATCACGATCCTGGGGCTTACAGCATAGCAGTTACCGACAAAAATTCGCCTCCTACACCATCTCTCAATCTCATACCAAGACTTACAAACAACGGAGATCGTATTCCGGTCCCTATCGCACTGAATAAACGAGAAGACATGCTCTAACACCTCCTCAGGGAACGAGCTTGCCATTTTCAGCATATAAACCAACCACAGTAAACAAAGCTCACCTCTCAATGATGCCGTCTAAATGACCAAAGCTTCTCAGACTTCCAGCTTAGCAAAGTAGAAGCTAGAGAGTGAAGAGGATATGCGAGTCTTAGATCTGAGACACCATTAACGACGTTTCAAACACCAGAAGAGAGAGAGAGAGAGAGAGAGAGAGGATACAGGTTTTATCTTAGTCCTGGTAAGGTTAGAAATTAACCATGGTTAAATACTAGATTGGTCTCCCTTGTGGGGCAAAAGCAGAATTTGATGAACGTCTCAATTACTGACACGTGTATTGTAGTAATCAGAGCCGTTGGATTAAAAGTTTAGGGGCTGCTCTTATCCAGTCGAGAACAAAGAGGAGCCGCAGAAAACGGGTGAGAACCATGCAAAAGTAAATTACCTTTATACCCACAACTAGTAAAAATTAGTAACATATTTACCAATAAAACAACGACACGACTATTGGGAGAGGCAATAATCATGTGCGGCAGGATCCTACAAACTCAACGGTGCAATCGCCGAGATCGTGCGGATGGAATGATCGAATTATTCGAAATGGACGGCTCGATCTTAGGAGGATATTACGATAAAAGGAGTCTTTAAAAGAATTGCATTATATAATACATGTATGATGAGGAATGATTTGATGTGAAGTCTGGTTATGATGACATCAGGACCGTCCAATCATGTGTCAATGCATCCATGCATGCTCTTTTACTAATTATTATTATTTTATTCCTTATCATACTACAATAATTAAAGAAACAACAATTACGTGACAAGCCAATGACATTAACATTATTAATTTATTTAATTAATTGTCTCCGTCAATATTTATCGTGTCAGTGAATAAAATTAGACAGTAAACGTAACATTATTTTTACGTCGCATTTTATAAATTAATTATTTTTTAAAAATTAAAAAAATAATAATAATAAATTTAAATTAATTATGGATAGAAACAACACGTCTACGACTCGTTACATCGTAATCAAAGACGGTAAAATGCTTTATTTACTCGCTAAATATTTTTTAACGGTGTGAGAAAAGTACTAAAAGACCCTCCGACTTTGATGCAGAGTAAGGGGGTAGTATGGACAGTGAGGGAAAGTGACATGGTATCATGGACCTGTCCCTTTTTATGTCCGAAAGTGAGAACTTGTTTCAACGGCTCCGATTTTAAGTTGTCTGATGGATAAGATCTCCACCGTTGGGTTTCAGGGCGTTGTTTTCAGTGACAACCGCAAGATTTTGTCGCTTAATGTCAAAAAAAAAATAAAAAATTAATTTTTATTTTCTAAATAAATAGGATTTTCAATATTAGTCAAGTGTAGTGTGTTTAATTCATTTTTTTTTTAAATTAAATATTAATTTATTAAATATAATAAAATCTATATTTTATTGCGTCGGAATGGTGCACATGTGGGAGTGGCACGTTCAACCTAACGATTGATAAGAATAAATCTTCAACCTTCTCCCATGTTAGCTTTGTTTTCTTTTGCCTAACTAATCTTCTTTTCATTAGTGTTAATTTTATTTTAACCTAATTAAAGGATGTTGATATATGTACTAATTTACGGCTTAATTTTAAATTATTGACGTGAACGGGGGCAAGGGAAAGAGATATAGAAGTCGTTATTTGGAGCTTAATTATTCTGAAACCCAATTTGAATTTTTCTAACCTTATTTGTTCTCGTGACGTGACAGCATAAATAAGAGGTTCGTGGGATCGACGCGAGGTTCAGGCGAATATGAAGTGCATGAATGCGAGTTATGTTTTGGAAAGACAATCCTGAATCAGTAATGCAGCTATGAATCTCGTGGAGAGTTCGATCATAGTTGAGAATGAAAGAGGGCGACATGCTAGTGGTGTGATGACCCGAGTGTGTATGTACGATCACGACTGCGGGGCAAATCTTGGGACCTGGCGAGGATTTCCTAGTCGATCACCTAACATGGTATTGCTATCGCCGGAACATTTTTAACTTCAGAATTTATATGGGATTCGTTGCCAATTGTACTTCAAAACGTGTCTGGAGTTATTTAAATTAGTTAAAAGTTAAACATGTAACTATTTGTCTTCAATTTAATAATTTTTATGAACTCGTGCTATCCCTTTTATTTCGTTAATTGAAGACTTTAGGGCCAGTTAATCCTTATTATGGATTTAGAGAGAGAAGAGGATCGGTTTTGATGATGAAACTACAAAAAGATGATGATCAAGATCGGACGGCGGAAAAAGCAGAATAGGAGGGACCCCCGTTAAGGAAGTGGGCCGCGTGGTCAAGGGTGGAGGTGGAGGTACTTTGATAGAAGGTGGCTACCAAGTCTACCTGACCTAGTGCCGGCCTTCTCTATCACATCACCGACCTTCGCTCACTTTCTCTCACCAAAATAAATTTCTCTCTCTAATTTATTATTCCTCGTGACTATTCATTTATTATTGCAATTAGTTTGATAGATTACACGTGATTAAAATAAATTATTAATAAAAATTAATTAATAATTATCAAGAATTAATAAATTTATTAACGAAATTTAAGATACCTTTTCGAACTATAATGTATTAATTGACGAAATTAAAAGTTTAATGCGTCAATTAAAAATACTTATTACTTCAAGGTCTATTTTAATAATTGCTTTGTTTAGAATTGCGTAGGGCTTGAAATTAGCCAGGTCAAAACCGAAAATCGAGCCGAATTGAACCTAAAATTTTGGTTCAGTTGCAATTAACTGAAATCAACATTGGAACCAAATCGATTTGTGAACAGAGCAAAATCGAAAATATCAGTTCAGTTTCAATTGGGGATGGAACAGAAGACGAACCGGACCGATTCCACCCCTAATATTGAGTAAATTATAGTTTAGTGTGGATATACATTCAAAGCTAATGATCCACGTCAAACCCATTTCATGATACCAGATGTATATATTAATGTATTGACTTTTTAATTAAAGAATGTACTACGAACAGTGTAATACTTACCACTGTTGACTAAATACGTGGAGATTGATTCATGAACTCATTACGCGAGAATAGGTTGAAAAAAGCTCTCTTTTTTTTGGTGACTATGATCTTCAGGAAATAAATGTATTAATTTAGAACTCTCGAGAGGTAAATCCTATTTGGCTGCACTTCCCTGGTTGGATTTTACGCGAGATACCGATGCAGGGAGGCGTTCCTGCTGTGATCGTCTAGAATTCAGACCGAAACAAACAGAGATTTGGTTGAATGGTTGTTCGGAGAAGAGTTGGTAGCTTCTGATTTTGACTGGCTGATAGATTTACAATGGCAAAGCAATTCCCTTTTCCCGACCTTCCACGCTTTCTTCCTCCTTAATTTCTCCAACAATCTGACTGTTGCAGCAGAAGAAAGGAAGTCATCCAATCCTTCTACGTTCATCTGAACTACACCCAGAAGAAGCTATGGGACCTGGCGGACCGGGAGGTGGCGGCGGAGGCCCTGGAGGCTGGGGTGGGGGTGGCGGCGGAGGACCCGGAGGCTGGGGTGGCGGCGGAGGTCCCGGAGACTGGGGTGGAGGCGGAGGACCCGGAGGACCCGGAGGCTGGGGTGGAGGCGGAGGACCCGGAGGCTGGGGTGGAGGACCTGGAGGCTGGGGGGGAGGACCTGGAGGCTGGGGCGGACCTGGGGGTTGGGGTGGCGGAGGAGGGTTCGGCGGCCCTGGTTTCTTTGGAGGTTTCGGAGATGGGTTGTGTAGTATGATAGCCTCTTGGTACGTCGTCGTCTTCCTTCTATTCTTTGTCGTACTAATCCAAGTTCTGGAATTGATTCGAGAAATTACGATCATTACATAAACGAAGGTTAAAATAATCGGATTTTGTCATGTTGCCGCTGTCTGAATCTCAAAAAAACATATTCCTCTTCCACCATTGTTGTTTTCTGAATACGATGTTGGCTTCTTTTGTTGTTGACGTTCTGCAGCTTCTACTGCCTGTGTTGCTGCGGCCTGCTGCAGGACTGCTTCGGGGGCCGCGGCGGCCCCGGCGGATATGGCCCACCCGGTGGACCCCCTCCTTACTGATTCTCTCTCTCTTGCCGGACTGGGTTATGTCATGGGTGGGGTTATTTTTCCTGTTCAGACACTGTTTTGAGCTTTTGCATCTGATTTCCCAGGTTCTTGCTTCACTGTCTTACTACTTGTTTTCTGCTCTAATGTAAACTGCTGTTTGTTCTTCAACTTTTTTTAACATTTTGTTCAAATGATCGTCAATTTCAACAAAAATTTCACAATCCCGACCCTAACCCATTATTAGTGTTCGTGTTCTGAGGAGAAATCGTTTCAATCCGATTTAATTAGCTTCACCGATGTGGTAAGATTTTGAATCAAATTATGGGAATACCAAAACAAAAGCTTCAAACTTTGGTACTTCCCTTGCTCGAAAATAAGAACTAATCCAAACCTGATCCCCGCTTGTTATTGGCATGCGATCTTGTGTCGAAGCTGCTTAAGCAAATGGCAAACGCCTGGAAAGCCGAGGTCGGATATTGATAATCCACGGTGAAGATGTCTTTCCCCACTTTTCCGAACTGGAGAATTCCTTTTTCGTCCTCCAACGGAGCTACGAGCTGCAAGTTCTTGATGGAGGCAACTATTACTCTGCCGTTGAAGTTGAGACACCACCACCGGAGCTGTCCGTGCCATATGGGGTGCTTTGTTTCTCAAGACTTACGATTCAGAATTTTGGTCTTTAACAACTCCGGATTGAAAAGCTCGTGAGCGGCTCGATTTCCACCGGAAAAAAAGTGAGAGACAAAAAGCTTTCTGGAGAAGAAGCAGGAGTAGGATTCATCAGACACTGCATTCTTCTCGGCCCTGTTAGATTTCAGAATGCTGAAATTCAGAGAAAGAGAGAGATTGTACCAAGAACCCAAGACTTTCAACTCATATGAGATATGTGCAACAAGATGAGTTCTGGCCGTTTCGTTAAGCGATATCTGTCTGAGTCAAGTAGACCGAGATTGCTCGACGGCTAAACATCAAAGACGGTAAATTTGGTCCTCAGAAAATATGACTTGTTAAGAAAAGAAAACGATAAACTCTGGCCGAAATGAAGATAATCAAGAAGTATTATTCTTCAAGAAGCTAGACAAACCTCAATTTTCCAAAATACCCATTGCTCCAGGTTGAAACATCATCGAAATTTGAGGAGATTATGTAGTCAGTGTCCGTTGGCCGTAAACATTTTCTCACGGCAAGAAGGAATTACCATCATTCATCGAAGCTGCCAAAATATTGAACAAAATTGAACAAAATTAAGCAAAACCAATCAGTTTTTTTGCAGAAGTACTCGTAAATTAGATGCGTAAAAAGTAAGAACCGATATGCAAACGATCTAGAGGACAGATGATCACCTTGATTTAAACCGAGGTGGCTGCTACGATTCTTGTTTATATAACATTGAAGAAGAGAACTCCGCCAACCAGGCAGGAGGGATGAAGCAATTCAATCATCAATGGAAATGCTAAAAGCTGATTATGAACATCATAGTTTTTAACTTTGATCTCACAAATACGTTTCGATAAACACAGGAAAAAGAGAAGAAATCTCAAAAACTTCAAATTACTGGATTGAAGTCTTCCTCATATGTAGGCTGCACATGAATATTTTTGTCCGGCAATCTCCTAACTCTGATGCGACGATGAATTACCAACAATCTCGAGAATCTAAGTCATTGGTTTAAAACCAATTTAATCAAATGAATTCTTAACATACAGCAAACCAGTCCAAATAAAAAGAAAATTTTCAATTTTCATAGAAGAAAAGCACAGTTCATGTCACGACCCGGGAGGGGGCCGGACAGAAACGCTAGGCTAAACGATCAACATCAGGGGGCCGAACAGTTCAACTGTGAGTTTTCGGATTTGGGATCAGATAAAAATGCATTGGCTATACATAAGTTACAGACTCATCAACAGCCAGCAGTTTCCATACGGATAAGACAGAATCAAATGATATGCATAGCCAAGATGAGTAGAATAAACTTTTGAAGGGGTCATAGTTAATAGTCCCTTACTTGCTTTAAGAAGATTGGGATTGTCAACTTGGCTGACATCTCCGGCGACTTGACAACTTCTTTCATGATCTCTCTCCAGCTCCGGCGAACACAAGCACAGACCACGATGTTTTTCCTTTCCGGCCAATTTTCATCCGACTCTTCGATTCGCATCAAAATTTCCCTCAAAAACTTCGGTGGCATGTTACCCCAACAACTCTGCTTCGATTGGTTGATCATTACCGCCGAGCTATTCTGAACCACTCACGAGTTCGTGATCTCATCATCCCCAATCCAAACTTGACTTCAAATCCTTTCCTCGAAAGGCTTACGAAATCACTCTTCATGTCCTCCAGGACATTCTTAAACGGCATGAATGCTTCTATTTACAGAACTCTGTGATTGAAAGAAAGAGGGTGTTTCTATAAAACTGCAAAAATCTCTGTGAAATATCCCACGTTTATCAGCTTAATCCAGATGAACAAATATAAGAATAACCTAAAAGCTACATATTGAATTAGGTGACCAACTTCATCTCTACTGAACTTAAATATGTGAAAATAAGTCAGATTCATCACAAAAATGTACACTGATTGAGACTCCAAAAAATCGATTAACTGAAACATACCCATCATGAATGCCAACTTCAAAGAAACCTCCATTGATTTCTCATCAAACAGAGGCAATCGCCTTAACAAGATTCGAACAAACGAACTATAAGAGAAACCCATTGGAGCTTTGAGAGCGAAAACTCATCTGTCTACATCACCACGCTATAAAACCCATCAGAAAAACAAAATTGGAGTCGAGGGTCGAGACCAATTTCGATCTACAGTAGAAAAGTTGATTCTCTTGACGCTGACAGACGGAGCATATCGTCAAGAGGGCAATGCCAATGGCATCAAATAAGCATGGTCTCTCGTGGATCTATCTGAGCTATGCTATCGAATAGTAGGATTCGGCGGAAGGCCTGACAGGAGGGCCCTTCAATGGAGATTGAATTGTCAAGGCCTTTTCCATCAGTAGGCTCGTCACGAGAAGTTAGCCTGTCAAAAGCCAGTCTAAAACTCTCCTTTGTTTCCTTCTCCAGCTACGCCGCCATCGTCTCCGTTTCCGGGAGCTCCAGAGCCTTCCATGGCGGCTCCATCCAGTACTCCTCCGAGCTCGCCAGTTCCTGGCCCTCAAGCTCCGTCTTCTGTTTCACCCTAATCTCCATCTCCAGCTACTGATAGCCCACGTTCACCTCCGCTATATGCAAAACAAAAAAGCTTGTCACTCGATCCAGCACGGAATCCGAATATCCCAGCCTTGGAAAAACGGAAGTTCTATGGACACAGTCACGTTTTTAAGAACTTGGTGTTACTTCACCTACGGTTCAACTTCTTTTTTTACGATAATTTGACTGCAACATATTTTACCTCTAATCTCGTACTCACTCTAAGTTCAAACATGTTAAAATCGACTTCAATTTCGTTCGGAAAAATATGGCTAACAAATATTTGGTGGTTAAATTTACTCCGTCTACAAATCAAGTTGTCGATGCTCTCACCAAGACTCTTTCGCCATTCACATTTTCGTTTCGAATTGCTTTTAAAATATTTAAAAATATTAATTTTTTAATTTAAGTTTTTAAAAATTATTAATAACTAAAATTTCAAATTATGAATTTTAAGTTTGAATTTCGATAAAAATTAGTTTTTAAAAATTTGGGATTCCATGATTCGATAGAATTACTAGAACTAATTGTGATTGGTTTTCATTAAATATTTAATTAAATAAAGAGAACAACTAAAACAAGAACAACGTCGGAAGTGAGAGACGAGTCAGCGAGGCGTTGACTGGTAACTGTCGCAGAGAGCTGGACAACTCCACCTTTTCCTTTTTTCTTGACTTTAAAGGCGATTGAAGCGTAGAGTCTAAGGAAAGATATTCTCCCTCTTTCCACGGTACCAACTCAAGACCCATCTCATGGTTTCGATTTCTCTGATCAAAGTTTTTATTTTTATGTTTTTTAATTCCTGTTCGTGACAGGTAAAACCCGGGCGAATTCCTTTTCCTTACGTGGTCTATCTCGTCTCATTCTCTTCGATTTTCTTCTTTGTTTCTGTCTCCGTGTCTGTCTCTCTCGACCTCTGCCGTTTCCTCTGAAATCTGTCTTTTTTTATTCGGCGCAGTTTCCGGTAAGCTTGTTTGTTCTCGCGGCGGAGGAAATTAGTTAGTGTGGATTCTGTGATTTTGTCTGATTGTTCATGCAGCTTTGAATCGGTTCCCTTTCATTATGATCGCTCGTCTGTGTTTGTTTGGTCTCTGAGGTTGAAGAAATAGGAAAGGATAGTTACTGGGAGTTTACTCTGCCGATTGAAATTTTTGTAGAAATTAATGGTTATTGGCTTAAACTTACTAATTTTGTTGTTGAGAGAAGGAGAAAAACCCCAATTTCAGTACTGTTTTCATTCCGTTGCTTACAAATTTTGAATATCATTTAGTTAAAACTGATCTTATTTTTGTTTTGGTGCCAATGGGGCGAATTTATTTCGATTCTAACGAATGAAGTTTGCTTACCGTATGTTATCTTTCTTTTGTTACAGTGAGCTTGTTGGACTCATCCTCGAGATCGAACAGCAGGCTTCATGGGTTTCAACCTGGGCTCTTTCCTGACATCAATGCTAAAATCCAACCCGGGCGAAGTTAATGTCGATTCGACAACCTTATTTGTGTTGCTTCTCTGTGCTTGTGTCGTTATTGGTCATCTTCTCGAGAAGAACCGTTACATGAACGAGTCGATTACTGCCTTAGCGATTGTGAGTTTCATATTTGATACCCTAGCATAAAAGATGACGATCGTTTAGAATTCCATGTTCGGATACGAAAATGTGGTTTTCTTTATGTTAATATTATCGAAATCTATGCAGGGTCTTTTCACGGGGATCGTCATTTTATTTTCGACTGAAGGAAAAAGCTCTCATCTCTTGGTGTTTAATGAACAGCTATTCTTCATCTATCTTCTTCCACCGATCATTTTTAATGCGGGGTAAGTCTAGAATTTCGCGCAATAAATTCTTAAATCGAATAACATCTAGTGCATTCTTTATTTTTGAGTTGCTGAATTAGTCAGCTGTAGTGAAAAAGGCCAAATATTTATTTTTTGGTGATATTTAATCTCAATGCGAGGTCATATTTATACCATCGAAAATGAATTTGGACATGAACATCTGTGCGATGATTTTAACAACGTTCGCAGTTTTCAGTCGAGTTTATTTAAGTTGCTTCTATATTCTTTTATTCTCTGGTTAGTTTACTGATAGTTCTGCGCAACACCATGCTTTCTCTTAATGATTGTCATTGTTATAATCAAACAAGAAGTACCAATTGAAAAATGAACAACAAACGCCGAGATTTACGTAAAAATCACAAATAGAGAAGAAAAATTCACTGTGTCAAAATTAATGTACAGAGAATAGTTTGTATATACAAAAGATATATAAAACCTATTGGTTTAATTCTTTCGCTATCACTATAGAATCCTGATAAAAATCATGATTTTTGTTTTTATCACTTTTATTGCACTACTGTTTTTTCAGCCCAATCCAAACACAATTCGATCACAGAACTCTAGAAGCGATAATTATTTGCATGAAATACTACTACCCGCTATGTGGGAGTTTCAATTAGGTGTAAACTTCTTAGTTGCAAGAATTTGATACTTAATTTATACCTCTTTATAAGTGCATGACTCATGTTAATTGTTAATTCATTTTTCTATTCATGAGCTGCTTATACTTTTGTCTTTTCTTTACATCAGGTTTCAGGTGAAAAAGAAGCAGTTCTTCAGAAATTTCTTGACAATTGTTTTGTTTGGTGCCGTTGGTAGCTTGATATCTTTTTTCATCATAACGATAGGTATGTCACAATCTATGGACGTTTACATTAGATTAATGGGTCATGTTTTGGCGTCTTGAGCAATGACATAAGCACAATGACGAATTATATTTGCATGAACTTACCTTACATACCAATGGGTTAAATACATTACATGCTTTATTAGATTGAAATACAACTTGGTCTACCTTGTTTGGAAAGTGAAGTTTACGAAGATAAGCAGAAAATCATAAGTTGGCCGTGACAATTTTTGTTAGAGTTCGGTTTGATCTGAATTCTAGTTGGGCCGGATTGGGCTCAATTCAATATTAGGGTTTTTTTTTTCTCTATATATTGATAATTAAGTCGCAAAACCTATTATACCTTTATTTGATCAAAGTGAATTTCTCTTCTATCCATGGTTCTCCACGTAAATCTTGGTGTCCATGTTTTTCGCATATTTTTTTTTTTCCGATTTGCGTTCGATTTTCAACAACTATTTTATCTACAATATTTTTCCATCACGAGTCGGAAAAAAGTGCAATATTTAGAATATTTTGCTTCTTTTTTTCACAAAAAAATGTGTTGTTTGAGGGTGAAGGATTGGATTTGCTTTGTTTCTTTTTTTTTTTTTCTGGAAATTATATTGATAGAAAATTCTTTTTGTTATTCGACTTATCATTCTGGAAACATTTATTTTCATGATCCAGGTTCAATGTATTTGTTCGAGAAATTGGATGTTGGCTTCTTAGAGGTGGCTGATTATTATGGTAAATCATTTTTATACCTTGTACATATTTTGATATTTGTCCCGTCATCTCTCCTCCATCGCATGCCTTCATCGAAATGTGGTCCAATCGAATGAGTAGGCTCTGAGCTACATCTTTTGTGCTGCATAATCAAATGAAGACAATTGAAACTCATTGGATATATCCTGCTCTTTGATCTATCTTCTTATATTGCTTTGATTTTCAACTTTTTTAGCACTTGGAGCGATCTTAACTGCAACCGATACGGTTTGTACATTGCAGGTATTTGTTCATCGACAAAGGTTTTTTTCGGTTTACATAATAAATATAGTTTTCATTAAAGTTTCACTATGATTTTGTAGGTGCTTAATCAGGATGAGACGCCTTTGCTGTACAGTCTAGTCTTTGGTGAAGGTGTAGTCAACGATGCGACTTCTGTGGTTCTTTTCCACGCAATCCGGAAATTCGACCTTTCCCACATTACTTCGATCAATGCCATTCAACTAGTTGGCAATTTCTTCTATTTGTTCTTGACTAGCACATTGCTGGGGATAGCCGTGAGTCCTTCGTACTGTGTTTGTTTGCTTGTGTATATGTGTTGCTCACTTGAAATTAGCGATGGGCAGAACTTGATCGTAACTACGATCCGGAGCCAGAACCGTGAGTTTAGTCTGGTTAGGTTCGGTCTCGGTTGGATCCGGTTCCAGCCCTTATGCAAATCGTGACCCGTTCTTAATTTATAAGAACCGTTTTCCATCATTCAGTTCATAGTTTTGAACGAACGGAACCATGGATCACAAAAATATTATCCTAACTCGGTTAAAACTTGCCTCAAACCAAAAATTTACATGTGTTTAGCCCAAACCCAAGGGAACTCATTCAAACTTGGCCCTATATTTGTGAACTTTAATAAAATTAATTTCTATTTTTATTTTTTGACCCAACTGTGTCTCATGATTTGGTTTGGTTCGATTCCTGATATCCACGATTCAAATTCCAAAACCTAGGAAACATTAGCTCACAGTCGGGTTCAGTTTGTCCCCAAAATTGAACCAAACCAGACCATGTTCAACCCTACTTGAAGAAGTTTCACTAACCGGTTAGCACGATATAGCAGCTGTTCATTCAGTTTTTATGTCTTGTCAAATGCTCGATTAGAATTCTGGATGAGGTCTTTTTAAAATGGTTAAACTAGTGCATAACAAACGGGTTTTGTTACCGTGGAGTTTGTGTTTTGCATATTTTGCTGATGAAATCATAGCTAAGCCTCGTTCTTGCCGATGGGTCTTGCAGGTCGGTTTGCTCAGTGCTTATATCATTCGGAAACTGTACCTTGGCAGGTATGGCGGTACTTGTAGCATAAGATTTCATGATATTTGTGCTAAGAAAGCAGAGTCAGGGAGTGAATGATGTTAAATTATTATAGGCCATACATTTTTCTGACCTCGCGGGAATTGTGTGAAATTGCAGGCACTCTGCGGATCGGGAAATTGCTCTAATGATTCTAATGGCTTATCTTTCATATATGTTGGCCGAAGTAAGTTCTATATGACCCGATAAGTTGAAATGCTGCCAAATTCGATTTCAATCTTTTTATTTTTTGATTCGTAAAAGAAATTTGAAATTTTTTTTTTCCGGATCTGATGGTGACTCAATCTGTGTATTTCAGCTGTGCCTTTTAAGCGGTATTCTTACCGTCTTCTTCTGTGGGATCGTCATGTCGCACTACACCTGGTATAACGTGACGAAGAGTTCAAAGGTCACTACCAAGTACGTAGTTCTACCGATCATCTCTACCCGTAGTATTCTTCCCACAGTTTAATCTATCGTTGCTGACAGTTTCCGCTTATCGATAACTGCAGGCATGCTTTTGCAACACTATCATTTATTTCAGAGATTTTCATCTTCCTCTATGTTGGTATGGATGCCTTGGACATTGATAAATGGAAATTTGTACTCAAGAGGTAAGTTTTAAATCTTCTGTGGGTCTACACTTTTTTTTAGCTGTGTTTGCTATTAACTTCAGCTTACGTATCGACCGATTTTCTTCGATTTTCACAGCCCTGGGACGTCAGTTACTGTGAGTTTAATACTGTTCGGTCTGGTTCTTGTTGGAAGAGCGGCTTTTGTCTTCCCTCTCTCTTTCGTAGCCAACTTGAGCCGGAAGCATAAGAGCGACAAAATCGGGTTCAGGAAGCAGATTACAATTTGGTGGGCTGGACTGATGAGAGGTGCTGTATCCGTGGCACTTGCTTATGATCATGTAAGAAAAATGACAAATCCACTGACTTCATTTGCTGTTTAGTCAACCACTGATTCCGGGACTACGCGTTGTCTTTTGATCTATCGAGATTTTGACACGACCGGCTTGTTGAAAATATCGATAGAATGTTATTTTCTCTCACTTCACTCAGTACAAACAGAAATACGATTTTCTCATAGTCGTGGTTTTATTTTGTTTTTATCTACAGTTTACGAGATCAGGACAAACCCAACTTCGAGGGAACGCGATCATGATCACGAGCACGATAAGCATTGTTCTCTTTACAAATATGGTAAGAGAATCATTCCCTACCTTTATATTTAATGTTGATTTTGTACTAGTTTTGTGGGGTTTGAGTCAAATTTGAGCCGAATAATTGGTTGTTTTTGGATTTGTGTCGGATTTGCGTCGGATTTTGTAACATAAGGTTTGGTTCAATTTGGTTTTCACGGTTTTTGACCTAAAACCGTGAACCAAACCGTGCCCCACGGCTCTGTTGCATTCGAAAGCAGTTATGCTGCCTATAACAGTGAAAACCGGACCTAACTGCTGATTTCGGTCCAGTTCTACCCGCCTAGTTTCTAATGATTCATCAGCCGTATCATTGTCCCTCATGGGTCATTTTTCTTTATCGAGGAATCTAGTTCGACACGTTTTTGTAGCAATAACGATCTAGTCATTGGAGATTCTATTCGTGGCCGATCGAACCTACTCAATATTTTCCCGCTTTTTACCCAAGTCGGATCATTTTTCGTTTCTCATATTTTCTCTTGATGGGTTCTTGACTGTCTTCTGATTGTTTTCAGGTATGTGGATTATTGACTAAGCCTCTGATACGGCACTTGCTTCCATCAAGTAGACCAAGAGAAGACGCCTCTGCACTCTCGGACTCTCCTGCACTCTCTACCCCACTTCTCTCGTACGGGCCCGGTCAAGAAGATCAAGGACTTGATACGAGTGGCGACTCGGCTCTCGGACCACAACCGAGGAGCTTGTCAGGCTCCATTCATCACTACTGGCGATTGCTGGACGATGCTTATATGCGGCCCTTGTTTGGGGGAAGAGGTTTCGTGCCGAACATTCCCACTTCGATATTCGATAAGTTTATACGATGAATAGCGAATCGTGTTACGTAAAATTATTTCATATTGAACGAGTAAAAAAAAAAAAAGAAACTTTATTAGGTTTTTGTAAATATTATAAGAAGAAACTTATAGTATAGAGGAAGCTTACTTGCTGAGGAAATTATGCTTCAGAATATTAGTTTATTGAGGATTTTTTTTTTTTTTTTTTTTGTCATTTTTCTTATTCTTACTTCCTAATATTTAATTTAATAAATTATAAATAATTAAAATAATTATATCAATCAATATTTGATACTCAATAAATAAAAATAAATAATATCAATAGAATATAAATATAGAATTATTCTAATAAATAAATGGGTGGTCTAAGTCCGTTTTAAAATAGGAGAAGAGTAATAATTGTCCTTTATGTTGTCGTTGTTTTAAAACTTATTTTATTAATCGCTGTTTATTTTGTACTTTATTATTTTAATTATTTATAATTCATAACATACCGTTTATGATAATCTAAATGGTATACACGTGTTATTAAAAGTAAATGTACTTGAAATTTAAAAAATATTGGATTTACTTGAAATTTTTATCACGTGTTCACTACTTAATGAGAAGATAATCTGAAAATTTTCGTTACTTTTTAACACATGTACAATTTATTATAATTTTATTTTAGTAGTTTATAAAAATATTATAATAAATCATACAAATTTTAGAAAATTACGCAAATTTTTCTATTATCTACCCATGATGTGTTGAACATGAGGAAAAAGATTCAAATAAATCCAATATTTTTTGATATTTTTTTAAATTAATCTTAGTTTCTAGGACAAAATTTTACATGTTCAACCTATCATTGGTAGATAATAGAAAAATGTTTGTGGTTTTCTAAAATTCGTACGATTTATTATAATATTTTTATCAAATACTAAAATAAAATTACAATAAATCGTACATATGTTAAAAAATCATGTAAAATTTTCAGATTATCTTATTATTAAGTAGTGAACAATTGGTAAAAATTTCAATTGAATCCAATATCATTTGGTAATTTTTTAAATGAGTGTTTAATGAAATTGTTGAAGAAAATCAAAACTGATAACAAAATTAAAGTACAGGGTTCAGTTTGCCGATTTTTTTAGTACAGAGGGCTAACTGAAATACAGTGCATAGTACAGGGTTCAAATCGATAATTACCTTATTTTTTAATTTTTAATTTATGACATGTCAAATATTGATTGACGCAATTAATTTAATAAATTACAAATAGTTAAAATAAGTCATTAATTTCATCAATCAAATACGAATATAAATCAGAAATAGAGTATAATCAAAACATTTCAAATTAATGAAAAAAAACTTTCAAGTTTTAAAAGAGGTGAGAACTTTTCTTGAGCAATGACAATAGAACGCACATTATAGTCCTCTATGTGAATTTTTTTACAAACGTTGAAAAAAAAAGAATAGATAAAATTTAACATATGGAATACTCATATATTTACCAATATGGTAAACATATGGTAATTTACCAATAATTACCATATACGTTATTTACCAATAATTATAAATTAGTTGTTATAAAGTTAAACTTATTTAAGTGAGAAAATAACGTATATGGCTATTGAGCTTTAAGTACGTAATAAAGTTTGAGAATTAAACGTATAACTACAGGTTGTTTAGGCTTAATTTTGACGATGAACCAAATTTTAAGCCTTACCCGCAAGTTATAAATACAATATGAGTCTCCCGTTAACTTAGAAAACATTTGTCGCATGGAAAATTGTGTTGATCTACAAGATAACGACGACTAGTTCTAGGATTAAGTACGAGTATCGGGATCAAATGCGACAACAAATTTAAGTTGGATTTAATCCAAAATGTTATGAATTAAAGATGATTATAGATCTAAGTGGGGAAATTTCAATGGAGGGACCTACCCAGTGTGATGAATGGGGTTTGGTAGAAGTATGAGGGCACGGCAGTTGTCTGTGTTTTCTTCGTGTTAATCATCGTTTGCATGTGGAGCAGGACAGAGGAGACAGCACTTTCTCTCTCTGCCTCTTTCTCTCTCTAAACCGGGCTTCTTCTAATGGCACCACTCATTGACCACTCAAGAACATTTAAAATCTCGTTTGTTTAAAGATTTCACACTTTAGATTCTACAAGTTCCAAGAAACTAAGAACATGTAATGGAGGACCAATTATCCCATCTTTTCTACCTTTCCATATTTGCAGGAATTTGGAGGCAAAGGTGCTCTAGGATAAAATTGTTCACACTGTGTTGAATCCTACGAGATTTATTTTTCTCACGTTGTACTAAGTATTGATAATAATGTGCCCAACAAATAAATGTTATGAACATTTTTATTACTATAATTAATAAATCATTTTTTACGTAAGAACCATCAAAACCAACAATAAGTAGGGAGCAGAGAACTAACAATAAGTAGGGAGCAGAGAACTGAGATGTAAATTTATAGAATTTTTAGGTAAAAGAAACACTTTTTAACATAAATGAACTCTCATTGATTGAAAATAGAGTCCACCTTCAATTCTTTTCAAGTCGGTATTGCTAGGTTTACACGTTAATTCTAAACGTTTAAGCTACTAGCGTTACGTTAAGAATTAAGATTCACTATTTTACGAGCGTTACGTTAAGAATTAAGATTAGAGTGCAATCAATCGAATAGAAAGATAAATGAATAGGAGGATATACTCTTTTCAAATTACCCAGAAAATTCGAGATTGAGTGGGAATAAATAAAGCTGAGGCTTTATAGACTTCTCATTTGCCACTTTCCCATAGTAGATGTAATAATGTTCGTCTTTTCCCCACCGCATCAAACAAGAAAGAAATTATTGGAAACGATTTTACTTTTAATAGTTTTATTATATAAATGTCACATACATCATGTCATCTGCCTAACATTCATACCCAAAAAAAACTGTTAATCTTGAACTCAAAAACTGCAAAAATGGCCAAAATCTCACTATCACGTACCAGAGAACTCGACTATGCGTGACAAACAACGAACAAACCCAGAAAAACTGCAAAATCCAGAAACCCGCCGGCGTTTTTATGAGCGACGGAGGAGGGCGGCGGCGATTCAGAGGGCGGAAAAGCTAAGTCAGGAGCGTGAATGGCTGTGGCATCCGGATTGGGAGGGCTTGGGCTAGAGGGAATGATAGGCAGAGAAGAGTCAGATGGAGGGGGGGTTTCCGCCTTCGGAGAAGGAAACAGAGGAGAAACGTCTGGAGATAGAACCGGAGAGGACGGCGATAACAATGCGGGGTCCGGCAAGAAAGACGGTGCTGCAGAAATGTCAGAAACTCGAACATTTGGGCTGGACAAGGCAAACGAAGAAGAACAGCTCAAAAGAGCCACAACTGAAAAAGCCAAAACCGAGCAAAAGAAGGCCATCAATGGCGGAATTAAGAAAAACCCAGAGCAGAAAATCTACAGAAATGGGGAAAAGTAGTGAGCGACATTAGAGGAGAGATTCGTGATAATGGCGGAAAAGGGTGAGATGAGAAGTGAGAATTGGTGGGTGGGGACAGTGAAATTGGGGAAGAAAAAAGTTGATTGGAAGCTGATGAAATTACAGCTCTGCAATTCCACAAATGGACAAGAAGATGGATAGGTCATCTGTGATTCTGTCTTCTGGAGCACATGAAGATTAGGTGTCATCTTTTTGGGGATGTGGCTGCAGCCTCCACTTTTCATTGTTACACCTTTTCTTTTTGAGTTATTTAACTGCAAAACCCAGAAATTATTCCATTGGAAAGTGGGTATCTCACTGAAAGATGCCATAGTTATTTGAATAGCTTTAACGATAGTATACACTAGAGATTCTTACATTTATCACAACAGAACATTCCTGTTCTCCGGTGAAATTAAGAATCAAATTTTCACCTTACCTGGGTCCCATCCAATATGTAATGAAAATAGACCGCATCTCAATTTAGGGGTGAGCACGGTCTGGTTCCAAGACGGAACTGGAACCGGCCCGAACCTTTCGAAAATTTTATCTCTGTCCCAAAACCGGTCTTGGAACTTGGAAGGAACCGGTTCGGTACTGGTTCCTCCCAATAAATTTTAATTTTTTTTAATTTAAAAAAATTCAAAATAAATTGAAAAAATGAAAAATAAAATCAACATATATTAATCCAACTATTTATGATTAAAATGAAATTTAAGAAACTAAATTCAACATCTAAATTTTAATTTCAAATCAAAAGAACGGGTCTGGTTTTCCATGAAATTTCAAGATTTTGGTATCCGGACCATCCGGTCTGATTCTACGGTTTCGGTCCAGTTCTGCTCTCCCCAAGACATCCATGACTCACAGCCCAATAACTAACAAATCCAGTCAGCCTAGTGTTCAACCATGTCAATTCTTTCTTTGTACCTTTATGGGTGCTGGGCTTTTCATTCAGGCAGAAGCCTCTACGTAACTTCAATTTTGGGATTTTTTTTTGGCCTTATCAGGCCATCGATGCCAAGTATGCAGTTGATAAAACGTGTTTCACTTTCATGTGAAACATGACACTTGCTTTTCAAAATTAACTAATAATTCTTTGTCAACTTTATTATAAAACTAATTAAATGAAAACGAAGCTTATAATTTTAATATCGGTTTTAAAAAACACGAACAAAAAAACATTAAGTTTGTTAAGATGTAATGTTCTACAAAAAAATAATAAAAAAAATTGAATTTTAAGTTTGTTGATCCCATGATGTACGTTAGAACGTGGGTTTGTTGAATTTCATAAATAGCTGTCTAATGTTCCAATTAAAGAGGACGATGACGTGCCAATTTATCCAGCCTTGTATTTTTATAGTTTAAATATAAATTATGACCAATGTTAAATAAAAAATTGATAATTATTGTAGATGATTAATTTTTTTTGAAATTATATTTTTATTTTTATTGTAAGTCGACATATATTAACGTAACATTCTCAGTCCTACTATTACAATGTTGTTCGCTTTTGGTCAAACGCTGCACAGTTTTGTTATTGAGTTTAACCTAAAATGTATTGTACTAGATAACAATGATAACTTTACTGATACACCATTCACTTTAAACTATACGATATTATGCATTCTCATTTATATGAGTTGGGACCTTACATTGGGCGGTCATTGACTTCATATAGCGAGTTGTCACAATCGACAATTAAATACATAAATTTATGGTCTTATTGTAACGATCTACCTCCTTCACTGATCTTTTTCACGTGCGAACGCACCGTCATCCGAGTCCGAATCCAGTACACGAGCCAATCGTTACTCATGACCTTCTCCATCCCTGGAGTAGGAGATTTTGTCTTCCTAGTGATTTAAACCTTGGCCTCCATGACTTATGACAAGAGTTCCATATCACTAGTACCACTTGGACTGGATGGAGAAGGTCATGTGTAAAGACTGGCCCGTATACTGGATCCAGACCCGGATGGCGGTGTGTTCGCGCGAGAAAAAGGCCAGTGAACGGGGTAAGTCGTTACAAAAAAATAACCTAAGTGATACCAGTGATGGAGTCTTGGAGACTAGGGTTCAAATTACTGTGAAGGTAAAAACTCTTATCCCATGGATGGAGAAGGTTATGAGTAATGACTGACCCGTATATTAGATCTGGACCCGGATAGTGGTGGGTCCGTGCAAGAAAAATGACGGTGAAGGAAATAGGTCGTTACACTTATAATAATATGATAATCAAAATAGGTTATTTGTTGGTAAGATCGAATGATTAACTAATTTAAAAAATACACATTATCATTTTAAAGTTGAAGATTTTGATAATATAAATAAAAAAATAAGAAAATATAAATATAAATGAATTTTTTTAAAAGACTCTAGTTAAGCAACTACTACGAAAATCTTCAATAATAATATATAAAATAATCATCAAATCAAAGGTTGGACTAAATTAATTAAGATAATATTAAATTAGTAATATAAAACTGAGATTCTTGCAAGGCTTTCAAGTAATATTTAATCAATTATTTTAATTAAATATTCAAATGCTCTGGTGACCAACAGCGGATATTCCATTTATTTATTTGAACACTTCTTCATAGGAAAATGTAATTATTAATTATTGTGATAGAAAAATCAATCAATTTTTAGTTACAAATTAAATAAATTTTATGGAATAGTTGCTATTATTTATTGAATAAATTATTTATTTTAAAAAGAAAAATCCATCGTCTTCTTATTCTCAAGACTTGACTTTTAATTTTTAATTCCAAATTAAACAAATTTTATGGAACCAAGTTGGGTTGGAGAATAAAAAATATAATTCTACATCTTGACTTAGCATTACTCATTTATTTATCTCATTTTTGGAAAAATGATTATTTTACGTGAATAATAATGATTTAAAAAAAATAGAATAAGCGCTACTCACATGATTTTTATTAAATGAAATTCTAAATAAAATAATGGGTAAAAACTAAAATAAACTCCTAATTAGGGGGATTTTTAAAATAAACCATAAACTATAAACTCTAACAACTAAAACCTTAAACTATGAAAATCTAATAAAACAAATCATGCCGGGTTACCGATCACCCCCCGTCACTATTTATGACTAAAACGAGGGGTCGATCTTAAAAGAACTGGGGCCGTTCTGTCCAGTGATGATGTGGCACTGGACCATGTGAAATGAGAGGTCGAGGTGGGGGATGGAGGCCCCTCTTTCTATGTGCGTTGCACGTGGGTTGAGAATGGAGGGTCCCTGTCCACAGAACGGCCCCCCGTTCTGAAACTCTATGCTAAGAACGAGGGGTTAGGCCCTCCATCGAGGGGCCAATTTTGAAAAATTTATTCAGGGGATCGGCCACTTGACGGAGGGGCACTGACCCTGTTCTCAAAATTAGGGCTGAGAATGGTGCCCTCCATCGAGGGCCCGATCCCCAACAGTATATAAGAGATCGACCCTCCCTCCACCCTCCACATTGTTGAAATCTTCATTTTCTCTCTCAGCCCCTCTGTGATTCAGACTCAAAATCCAACCATTTCATGGCTCACCGTGTTGATATCTCCATACCTATTTGTTTCCTACAAATATCGTCCGAAAAATCCCACAAATCCGAGCTCAAAATCTTCAAAATCCTTAAATCCCAAATTCAAAATTTAAATAGCAAAATTCCCTCAAATTGCTCCTAAATTGATCATTAAACGAAAGGGTGCCCCGTCATAAGGAGTTCCGTCACAAAGTGGCTCTACAGACCATGCTTCGTCAACTCGGCCAACGATGTCACAAGGTGGCCTGACTTTTTGGCCACCGCAAGGTGTTTTGAGTCAAGCGCCGCCAATTGGGTTTTTGTCGATGGAATTTTAAAACCAGTTGTGCAAAGACCAGTTTGAGCAGAATATGGCAAGACACTCAATTATTCATTCGAAGATCGTCAACTTCGCAGGTTGGGGATGTTCGACCTAATTGCCTTACACGAGGTGTACAGTCTGCGGGGCGATAGTTGCAACAGAGTTGTTTGCTTTTTTTATGCGAACTTGATATCTACCGGGAGGATTGGCTTGCTGAAGACGTACATCTTTGGTACGAAGATCGTCATCCCTCCAGACACGATTAACCTATTGCTCGGGACGACACATTGATCTAGAAGATCATCGAGCGAGTTGGGGTTCAATTACTGATTGGAGAGTCGATGAGAGCACAGAGATCCGACGATGTGTTTGATAGGCTCCATTTGATTCGGACAAGCCTCATTGAAGTTGACAGAACTTAGCTCTTCAAGGGTGATCAGATGGTCTCCACCTCTCAGGATCTTCCTATGGGTGCCTCCACCTCTCAGGATGTGCCTATGGAGGATGCGACCGTGCAGCGATTGTCCCCCCAGACGGCTAGTCAGTTGCATGGGATGGAGCAGAGGATCGAGAAGATGATTCAGTTCCAGAGAGAGATACTCGACTCATAGAGAAAGATGATTGAGTATCAGAGAGAGCTCAGGCAAACCGTGCTGGACTAGATGAACGATGATGAAGACGATCTCTCACCATCTGTTATATAGTGTTTATATTATTTTGTAGTATATTATTTATATAGTTATATTTTATTTTATGCTTGTTCTTTGGGTTATCTGGAACTGACTGTTGGTTATAAACTATGATTTGAATATGTATGAATTGTTTGAAACCAGTTATGAGGGAGTCATAAAACAAAGAAATTCAGCCCAATTTTTCAACTTTATGTCACTAAATTACAAATTACAATAAATACATACATTACACATAATAATAAATTCATTAATTACATATTACAATAAATCTATTAAATTATAAATTACAGTAAATACATATCTTACATATAATAATAAATCTATTAATTACATATTACAATAAATCCATTCATGACACATTATAATAACTACATAAATTATAGCAAGAATAGTCATAAATATATGCTTGAGCCGTGTGTAGAAGATCTCTGCACATAATGAAAACAATATTAGAAAATATACCTGCACATAATGATAACAATATTATGAGCGAAATGTGTTGAAATATAACTGCGTCCCGACAAATGTGTGGAAACCTATAAATGTGTTCTGCGAAGCAAAAGCAGTGCCTGAAGTGGATCCCCTATTAGGACAAGTGCAACTATTATGTCTAGGACGCTGACATATACGACACGAGATCGTACAGTTCTTCTTAGTAATTGTCAAACTTGGCAGCTCGTCGACATCTCGCACTATTTTCTTCTTCGGCCTACCAGGTTGGCGCTTTCTTCTGGGCGGAAGGATTTCATTCATATTTTCTACGAGCAGCCACATGTGTTGGCAACTAATGGGATGAATGAAGTGTGAGTACATCTATAGATAAGTTGCCCCTTGATAATATTGATGGACGTAATTTTCCGGTGCTAGTCTCATGAAACGAATGCGGAGAATGGAATGAACACATGAAATTCCAGTAAGCTCCCACTTGTGACAATTACACTCACCTGTATTCATGTCGACAATATATTGTTCGTTGCCGTTGCCGTTGCTGACCTCAAAACGAGCATCTCACGCAAATAAAGAGCCTCAATTTCGAGTTGCACGTTCTAGCTTCACAAGCTTTTTTCTTATCTGGGGACACAAGATGTCTGTTGATGAGACCAATTTCTCATATTTTTTCACAATTCTATTCATCAAGCACTTTCGGATCATTTCGAACATGGTCAGAATCAGTTTGTCTCTGACTGGTAATAGAACTGCCTTGAATGACTTACATAAATTATTTAATGTCAGTTCACACTTGAGAATCGAAGAAAACGCATGATTAACTCAATATCTAGGGTCTGCGCCTTAAAGATATGTGTGGGCATCCGGGTTAATATGATATAAGTTCCTCATTTCTCTTTCGAAATGATAAGTTGTGGTTGCCCTAGCCACATTTCACATTGCATCTCTGAACACTCTGTCCCAAAATTGATTTTTGAAATTTGCGTACATATGCTGAATGCAGTGTGGTGGTCGGATAACGATAATTTCTACTGCACAACAGGCACCAACCCCTGATATTTGAAAGAACAACAGAGTCAGCATAAAACACTATAACTAATACAACAAAGAAAAATATTTCAAATAACAATTAAAAATACATTATACTTTTTGTAGATCCGAAACAAATGTCATTCGTATCTTGATTCAGTCTGTAGGTCTTGCTTCAATATTTGCAAAAAAATCACGTCCATGAGTCCATACACTCTGATTACACATTAGCAACAACAACGATATATATTTCATCGTTGCCATCAATATTGACGGATGTGAGTAATTGGCCGGGACACGAGCCCTTTAGATGACAACCATCCAAACAGATAATAGGTTTACCACACTGCAGCAAACTTGTCTTGCAAGCAGTCATACACAAGTACATTCTTTGGAATACACATGTCTCATTACCGTCAGAGCCCACCAAGTAAGAGTGTATGCGCAATGTACTACCCGAATTTGACCTACTTATTTCTTCTGCGTACGACCGCAATAGCTTGTATTGTTCGTCCCTCTTCCCTTCATTAAGTTTTCAATTTTTGCTTCTTGCTCCATTGACAAGACTTGGTGTAATGTTGACATTCAAATCCTTCTTCACCGTCTCGATAATGGAAGAAATTTCTAACGTAGGTTGACTTTTGAACATATCCAAATAATGATTTGCCACCAATTTTGAGGTAGCGTTTCGATTCTCAATTTTCCTTGAACAATTGTGAGAATCGTTAAAAGTCTTTATTTGAAATGTAAACTCATTTTGCATATTCCAAGCATGCAGTCGCCAATCACATCTGTCTCATACACTGCCGTTAGGCGCTAAGATTCACTTTTAGTGAATTTGATCTCATAACCATTAGTCAAAGTGTATTCTACTATTTATTCTCTAATTGCATTTAAAGAACTATATTTTTTACCCGAACAAAATTCCATCAAAATTTCTTCCCTTACCGGTACGATTTCCACCTCATTATCTTCCGAGTGGACCGGTGTTTGAAGCTCATCGTCTAGAGTCTTCAACGTTGATTGCAACTCCATTTCTTCGTTACCTTCTAGGTGATCGAATGTCTGAATCCCACCTTATATAGGTGTAGAGTACGAATACCAGTTCATATTGGTATCACTAGTTGTTGTCTCGTATAAATCAACCGATCTACTTGAATCAGACTCCATCGACGTTGCTAATACAAAGAAAATTTGCCGGAGCAAAAAATAGTTGAAAGGTTTTAGAGTTTTTTCGCGAGCTGAGGTGAAAGTGAAGCTGAAGAGTTATATAATCTCGGGGATCGGCCCCGATCGAGGCACTGACCCCGTAGTGCAGGCAGAAAAGTGTTTGTTGGTGGAAATGTATTCAGCTCAAAGATTGAGGCTTGACCATTCCATTCCCTACCCATCATCGGGTAGCAAGTCCGGATGATGATGTCATGGAACATTTGGACTAGAGTTAGGTAGCTTGAGATGTTGGCCTCCTCCAAAGTTGTTACGAAATTGTCTAGAGATATAGCTACAAACACTAATAGCTTTTGAAGAGGAAACAATCTCTAATGATGTGCCGCGTTGATTGGTTAGTGGTAGGCAGATCCGACTGGACGCTGGCTGACTCCCATTGTAACACCCAGAAAATTTTGATAACGCACGTATACCTTGAATTAGATAGTTAGAGTAATTATTTTAGGGGATAAAGGGATTAGATGTAAATTAGGCTATGATAAGAATGTAAGTTTGAAATGTCAAAGTTTGAAAAGTCAAACCAATTAAGCACCAATAGAATGCTAGTGTTAAGTTGCATTAAAGGGTTTGAAAAGTCAAATGTGTAAATATCAACCAATAAGAAAAATTTAAAGGAAATTTAAATGAAATAAAAGAATGAAAAGTGGGAATTAATGATGTCTTCACGTTGGAGATTGGAAGACAAGGTGGAGATTGGAAGACAAGGTGGGTTTGAGTGTTTAGGTTGAAAAATTTGTGTTAGTTTGAGTTAGCTGATTTCTTTAGACTCCTTTAGTTTGTTACTAAGTAAAATTTCCTTATTTGTTGGGTAATTGCACGAGTAATTTGGTTGAACGAAGTGACAACACGTTTTTGACGCAATCAAGTAAGTAGTGGAGTGCTTGTTTGTTGCCTTCGGGCCTACACCATAGAATGGTATGAATTGTTTGTTTGTTTGCTTTGTTTTAATTTGTGTCATACATCGTGTGTCATGCATCATCGTTTTGTAACTACGAAACCACGTGTTTTGCATGCTTGAGTGGTGAGAATGAATTGAAAGATAAGAAAATTGATATGCAACTTGGTTTCGAGTAGAATAGCCTCGTCGGGCACGTGGCTCGCTGAGCACCCCGCGGGGGATTTTACTTGAGATGCTAAGCTAATGTACGTAATGTGTCGTGAGTATGAATGCCTTGATATGTTCGTGCTTGAAGACACAATGAGGATTCTACGATCGATTGGGGAAGATGTGGTTGGCCGTCTAGGATTATGTTAGGGCGTGTGCCTCCAGTCTTGCTCCGTGGGTCAAGGTGTGGCCGTCCATAATTGTGTTGGGGCGTGTGCCTACTTGATTCACATGAAAGTGGAAGATAAATGTAACCAGAACGAGAAGAAAACAACGGAGTGTGTAGAAACTGCATGTTAGGGTTGAGTTAAGCATTTTGTGTGTTAATGTGCATCATTTCCCTACTTGCTAAGCGTTAGACTTACCTTTTTGTGTTTTATGGTGTAGGTGAAGAGTTTTATACAGGTGAGGTAGATGAGACAGCCGAGGATTAGTGTAACGCCCCTAATACTGTGCCCGTATTTACCCTTAATTACCGTACAAATTTTTCATTTTTTCCTTTATTCTTAGCGTTCATGCGGAAACGATTTGAAAACAATTTAAAATCAATTTAATAAAACGTTTAAAACAAATAAAAAAAACAATTTATTAAACCAATACGTACATAAACACTCGATACTCATACGTCTTCCGAAATACCACCTCAAAGCCGACTCGAAACGCAACT
This sequence comes from Begonia masoniana, assembly GCA_022432975.1. Lineage (NCBI taxonomy): Eukaryota > Viridiplantae > Streptophyta > Magnoliopsida > Cucurbitales > Begoniaceae > Begonia > Begonia masoniana. The sequence continues at coordinate 45,221,915 of CM039510.1, read as the reverse complement.
ATAACAAAGTACATTTTCATGAAAATAAACTGCGTGGTTCCGTTTAAAAGTTTAACAAATCCTCCTGTTTCAAAATCACAAAACAGTTTATAACAACAGGTTTCCAAAACGTTCAGAACATTAAAATATCAACCTATCAACTACCAGAGCCAAGTATCCTATAATGTCTATACAACCATCAGCCCAAAACGTCCAACAACCCCCAAAATCTATACATCTTTCATCCAGACAATTCCCAAAACTATCAAAATACCTAACCATGAGTCCCAGGGTCAAAATACGTCTCGACTGCGCCAACACACTCCCGCTTCCATCCGTCGTCAACTGTATCATGTCTCAGGAGGAGGAATCTCATCCTCACCTGGTTCCTCGATAACTAGATCACCTACACCGTACATACACACTATGAGATAAATCCCAGTAAGCTCTACGTAAATGCAATGCATGCTGTGCTATGAGTTCATTAAACCATACAATCGTTTTACTTTTTCGCTACCTTTCGTTCACCTTTTCGTTAACCTTTCGTTTACCTTTTCGTTATTATTTTTGTTAGCCTTTTCGTTAACCTTTTCGTTAACCTTTCTTTACCTTTTCGTTTACCTTTTCGTTATCCTTTTCGTTATCCTTTTCGTTAGCCTTGTCGTTAACCTTTTCGTTTACCTTTTCGTTAACCTTTTCGTTTACCTTTTCTTAACTTTTCGTTAATCTTTCGTTTACCTTTTCGTTATCCTTTCGTTAGCCTTTCGTTAACCGTTTCGTTCACCTTTTCGTTAACACTTTTTTACCTTTTCGTTAACCTTTTCGTTAACCTTTTCGTTACCTTTTCGTTATTATTTTCGTTAGCCTTTTCGTAACCTTTTCGTTCACCTTTTCGTTAACCTTTTCGTTTACCTTTTCGTTAATCTTTTCGTTTACCTTTTCGTTTACTTTTCGTTATCCTTTTCGTTAGCCTTTTCGTAACCTTTTCGTTACCTTTTCGTTATTATTTTCGTTAGCCTTTTCGTTAACCTTTTCGTTAACCTTTTCGTTAACCTTTTCGTTTACCTTTTCGTTATCCTTTTCGTTAGCCTTTTCGTAACCTTTTCGTTCACCTTTTCGTTAATCTTTTCGTTTACCTTTTCGTTACCTTTTCGTTAACCTTTTCGTTCACCTTTTCGTTAATCTTTTCGTTTACCTTTTCGTTAACCTTTTCGTTCACCTTTTCGTTAACCTTTTCGTTAACCTTTTCGTTAACCTTTTCGTTACCTTTTCTTTAACCTTTTCGTTAACCTTTTCGTTAACCTTTTCGTTAACCTTTTCGTTAACCTTTTCGTTAACCTTTTCGTTCACCTTTTCGTTAACCTTTTCGTTACCTTTTCGTTACCTTTTCGTTATTATTTTCGTTAGCCTTTTCGTTAACCTTTTCGTTTACCTTTTCTTTAACCTTTTCGTTTACCTTTTCGTTAACCTTTTCGTTCACCTTTTCGTTAACCTTTTCGTTACCTTTTCGTTAACCTTTTCGTTAACCTTTTCGTTACCTTTTCGTTAACCTTTTCGTTAACCTTTTCGTTCACCTTTTCGTTAACCTTTTCGTTAACCTTTTCGTTTACCTTTTCGTTAACCTTTTCGTTCACCTTTTCGTTAACCTTTTCGTTAACCTTTTCGTTCACCTTTTCGTTAACCTTTTCGTTAACCTTTTCGTTACCTTTTCTTTAACCTTTTCGTTTACCTTTTCTTTAACCTTTTCGTTAACCTTTTCGTTCACCTTTTCGTTAACCTTTTCGTTAATCTTTTCGTTTACCTTTTCGTTATCCTTTTCGTTAGCCTTTTCGTAACCTTTTCGTTAACCTTTTCGTTTACCTTTTCGTTAACCTTTTCGTTTACCTTTTCGTTAACCTTTTCGTTTACCTTTTCGTTAACCTTTTCGTTCACCTTTTCGTTAACCTTTTCGTTTACCTTTTCGTTAATCTTTTCGTTTACCTTTTCGTTAACCTTTTCGTTTACCTTTTCGTTATTATTTTCGTTAGCCTTTTCGTAACCTTTTCGTTAACCTTTTCGTTCACCTTTTCGTTAACCTTTTCGTTCACCTTTTCGTTAACCTTTTCGTTCACCTTTTCGTTAACCTTTTCGTTAACCTTTTCGTTTACCTTTTCGTTAACCTTTTCGTTCACCTTTTCGTTAACCTTTTCGTTTACCTTTTCGTTAACCTTTTCGTTCACCTTTTCGTTAACCTTTTCGTTTACCTTTTCGTTAATCTTTTCGTTTACCTTTTCGTTAACCTTTTCGTTCACCTTTTCGTTTACTTTTCGTTATCCTTTTCGTTAGCCTTTTCGTAACCTTTTCGTTCACCTTTTCGTTAACCTTTTCGTTCACCTTTTCGTTAACCTTTTCGTTCACCTTTTCGTTAACCTTTTCGTTAATCTTTTCGTTTACCTTTTCGTTAACCTTTTCGTTAACCTTTTCGTTAACCTTTTCGTTAATCTTTTCGTTTACCTTTTCTTTAACCTTTTCGTTTACCTTTTCGTTTACCTTTTCGTTAACCTTTTCGTTCACCTTTTCGTTAACCTTTTCGTTTACCTTTTCGTTATTATTTTTGTTAGCCTTTTCGTTAACCTTTTCGTTTACCTTTTCTTTAACCTTTTCGTTACCTTTTCGTTAATCTTTTCGTTTACCTTTTCGTTAACCTTTTCGTTAACCTTTTCGTTACCTTTTCGTTACCTTTTCGTTAACTTTTCGTTTACCTTTTCTTTAACCTTTTCGTTAATCTTTTCGTTTACCTTTTCGTTTACCTTTTCGTTACCTTTTCGTTAACCTTTTCGTAACCTTTTCGTTAACCTTTTCGTTCACCTTTTCGTTAACCTTTTCGTTAACCTTTTCGTTACCTTTTCGTTAACCTTTTCGTTAATCTTTTCGTTTACCTTTTCTTTAACTTTTCGTTTACCTTTTCGTTAATCTTTTCGTTTACCTTTTCGTTAACCTTTTCGTTAACCTTTTCGTTAACCTTTTCGTTAATCTTTTCGTTTACCTTTTCGTTAACCTTTTCGTTACCTTTTCGTTAACCTTTTCGTTTACCTTTTCTTTAACCTTTTCGTTAACCTTTTCGTTATCCTTTTCGTTAGCCTTTTCGTAACCTTTTCGTTTACTTTTCGTTATCCTTTTCGTTAGCCTTTTCGTTAACCTTTTCGTTCACCTTTTCGTTAACCTTTTCGTTTACCTTTTCGTTATTATTTTCGTTAGCCTTTTCGTAACCTTTTCGTTTACCTTTTCTTTAACCTTTTCGTTAACTTTTCGTTTACCTTTTCGTTAACCTTTTCGTTCACTTTTCATTTCTCTTTTCGTTAACCATGATGCATGAACAATTCATATCTTAAAGTAAACAAGCAATACTGTATACCATCAAGACTGTAAAACATAATCTATAAAACAATAAACCTAGCTACCCAACCAAAGCAATATAAAACAAGTGCGTCTCCAAAATTCCTCGACACGACATTCGACGTACGGTGTAAGGCCAATCGGCCAGAGAAGATCACGAGAACTTACCTGACGTCCGTTGCAAGGCTAGCTCCGTCCACGAGCGTGGTTCACCTACGCAATTGTTATCAATTTGTCGTTAATACGAGCTTAAACATAATATGTCAAATTTAACAAAACCTTAACTAATGAATTTCCTAAAATCTTCACCTAACTAATCGAAGTATTTAAACAACGATTAACGCTCGATAGTTTAAAATCACAATTAACGAGTTTTCCTAAAAACCCGAAAATTCTCCAATTTTAACATTTCTCACAATTCACTCTAATTCCGTCCAATAACGTTCAATACGTCCTTTATATCGTTAATTACTATAAACCTATTAATTTCGGACTCTAATTTGGGTTCAGTAAAAACCGACCCGAAACTTCGAACGCGCGTAACTTTCGCGTCGGTTATCGGAATCGAACGATTCCAGCGGCCACGCGCTCCTCTAATAATCTATTTCAATCTGCCAAAAAGGAATTTAAAAACAAACAACTCTAGCTAGGTCAAAAATCCAAAAACCCGAATCTGCCCATTCCCGAAATTTTCACCCTTTTTGATTTTCCATCAATTCTCATCAATTTCCTCACCAATCAACTACCCTAACATCAAATTAACATAAACTAACCCAAAATCTCGAGGCTACACACAAAACCCGAAATTGCCCAAATCGGGCATTCACTGTTTTCGCTCAATTTGAGCTCCTCACTGCCAATCAACCATAGCCGACGTTAAGCTCGGCCATTTGACGCTAAAAAAAACGGCCAAAAGTGGCCGGAATCAGAGCTCAATCGAGCTCGTCCTTCACGGCCCTAAATCGAACCGAAAACAGGGCAAGAAAATCGCCTTACCTGTCGATTCCTGCGCGGAGAAAGGCCGGACTATGCTCGCCGCCGTCCGTCTGGCCGGAGGACGTCGGAAAACGCCGGTGAAACCGGCCGTCGGTCGCCGTCGTTCTCTCCCTCTCCCCTGTCTTCGCTCTCTCGGCGTCGGGCGCTCGTCGCTCGAACAGCAACCAAAAACAACAATTTTGTTGTTTTTGTTTTATTTAATAATAATAATAATAATAATAATAATAATAATAATAATACTCTATTTTATTGAACATCACTACCTCTCGTGTTTTCACCTTTTCGTTTACCTTTTCGTTTACCTTTTCGTTTACCTTTTCGTTTACCTTTTCGTTTACCTTTTCGTTAACCTTTTCGTTAACCTTTTCGTTTACCTTTTCGTTTACCTTTTCGTTTACCTTTTCGTTTACCTTTTCGTTTACCTTTTCGTTTACCTTTTCGTTTACCTTTTCGTTTACCTTTTCGTTTACCTTTTCGTTTACCTTTTCGTTTACCTTTTCGTTTACCTTTTCGTTTACCTTTTCGTTTACCTTTTCGTTTACCTTTTCGTTTACCTTTTCGTTTACCTTTTCGTTTACCTTTTCGTTTACCTTTTCGTTTACCTTTTCGTTTACCTTTTCGTTTACCTTTTCGTTTACCTTTTCGTTTACCTTTTCGTTTACCTTTTCGTTTACCTTTTCGTTTACCTTTTCGTTTACCTTTTCGTTTACCTTTTCGTTTACCTTTTCGTTTACCTTTTCGTTTACCTTTTCGTTTACCTTTTCGTTTACCTTTTCGTTTACCTTTTCGTTTACCTTTTCGTTTACCTTTTCGTTTACCTTTTCGTTTACCTTTTCGTTAACCTTTTCGTTAACCTTTTCGTTAACCTTTTCGTTAACCTTTTCGTTTACCTTTTCGTTTACCTTTTCGTTTACCTTTTCGTTTACCTTTTCGTTTACCTTTTCGTTTACCTTTTCGTTTACCTTTTCGTTTACCTTTTCGTTTACCTTTTCGTTATCCTTTTCGTTAGCCTTTTCGTTAACCTTTTCGTTAACCTTTTCGTTAACCTTTTCGTTAACCTTTTCGTTAACCTTTTCGTTTACCTTTTCGTTTACCTTTTCGTTTACCTTTTCGTTTACCTTTTCGTTTACCTTTTCGTTTACCTTTTCGTTTACCTTTTCGTTTACCTTTTCGTTTACCTTTTCGTTTACCTTTTCGTTTACCTTTTCGTTTACCTTTTCGTTTACCTTTTCGTTTACCTTTTCGTTTACCTTTTCGTTTACCTTTTCGTTTACCTTTTCGTTTACCTTTTCGTTTACCTTTTCGTTTACCTTTTCGTTTACCTTTTCGTTTACCTTTTCGTTTACCTTTTCGTTTACCTTTTCGTTTACCTTTTCGTTTACCTTTTCGTTTACCTTTTCGTTTACCTTTTCGTTTACCTTTTCGTTTACCTTTTCGTTTACCTTTTCGTTTACCTTTTCGTTTACCTTTTCGTTTACCTTTTCGTTTACCTTTTCGTTTACCTTTTCGTTTACCTTTTCGTTTACCTTTTCGTTTACCTTTTCGTTTACCTTTTCGTTTACCTTTTCGTTTACCTTTTCGTTTACCTTTTCGTTTACCTTTTCGTTTACCTTTTCGTTTACCTTTTCGTTTACCTTTTCGTTTACCTTTTCGTTTACCTTTTCGTTTACCTTTTCGTTTACCTTTTCGTTTACCTTTTCGTTTACCTTTTCGTTTACCTTTTCGTTTACCTTTTCGTTTACCTTTTCGTTTACCTTTTCGTTTACCTTTTCGTTTACGACGGTTTTGCGAGTCAATTGTGTTGATGGATAATGGTTGTAAGCGTTTGTGGTTTGAACTAGCTTGATTCCTGGTTTTAAATTGCAGGTTTTGGTTTATCGAATTTTAGATATTATACCGTCCGTTTTAATTTTAAAATAAATAAAGTCGGGTTACGTTATCTATTTTTGTTATTATCCGTCTTAAGTCGGTTTTCCAAAATTTTTACGGGAATGGTTTGCAAAGTGACGCACCAAACCGGGACGGGTTCGGGGCGTTACACCCATCCTTTTTCAAAATAGTTAATGACAAGAATGTGGAAAGAAGTTCCAGAATGAATGGATTCTCTACCAAACATGAAAGTTTTCGTAAGATACAAGAGAAGTCAAAAACATTGATTTTGACTACATTTTTCACTCTACCAACTTCCACGAATTGCTTTTGTAGTTCTTGAAAACTAGAGTAGCGTTGATATCCCAATTCTTTAGACCTCATAAAAAATGTTCTCAACAATAATTTAAAGAACGGGGGTTCATTCAGGGGGCAGTGACCCCCCATTCTCAGACCAGAACGGGGGCCCGAATAGTGGGCTGAGAAATTGCAAAAATTATCTTCTGAGAATGGGGGGCCGTTTGGTGGCGACAACCCCCTCGTTCTCACCCCAAGCACAACGCACTTGAAACGGGTCTCCGCCCCCCCACCTCAACCCCCTATTCTCAACATAGAGCTTGAGAACAGGGGGCCGTTTTGTGGGCGAGGACCTCTCGTTCTCGGACCACGTGCAATGCACATAGAACGGGGGTATCCATCTCCACCCCCACCTCAAACTCTCGTTCCATGTGGTCCAGTAGGGGTGGGCACTGTCCGGGCCGATCCGGTTTTGGCTTGGAACCAGATCGGCCCGGACAGTTCAAGATTTTTCTGTCCAGAACCGGAATAAGTCCTGGGCGGGACCGGTTCGGTACCGGTTCCTCCCATCACTTTTGGTATTTGTTCAAATTGGGCATAGCTGTTTCAAATTTTTGAATAATTAAGGCAACATAATTTCGTCGGCCTCAGCCTAGAATCTCAACGGAATGTAACAAATCAAACCTGAAATTTCGTCGACCTGTTACATTTTAGACACTTTCACGGCCTCAGCCTGGAATTTCGTCGGTGACTGCCGACTAGAGTTTCGCTAGTGAGAGCGAGGTGACCGTGATTGCGTTTGAGCTTCGAGTGTCGCCGGTGACTGTGTGACTACGGGAGTCGAGAGTCGAGAGTCAAGAGTCGTGAGTCGGGAGAGAGAGTCGATAGAGAGTCGGGACTCGGGAGGTTCTCACCTTCTCGGTTCTTCAGATTTCAGAATTTTGAAGGCTTCAGACTGAAGCAGTTGAAGACAGAAAAGTAAAATGCACTGCTGAGTGCCCTACGATCGGATAACCAGTTTTTTCCGGGCTGACCCATGAGTCGGTACTCCCATGGGAAAAGCCCGGTTCTTGAACTGGGAACTGTGGACCGAACCGCAGTTTCCAGTTCCTCAATCCATGGAACCGAGGCCGGTTCCATGGCACCAAGAACCGGCCTGAACCGGTGGTCCGGTCTGTCGGTTTCGGGCCAGTTCTGCCCACTCCTATGGTCCAGTGTCACATCAGCACTAGACAGAACGGCCCCTCGTTCTAGTTATAAACAGTGACCGGGGGTGATCGGTTACCCGACAATGTTTGTTTTGTTAGATTTTCATAGTTTAAAGTTTTACTTGTTAAAGTTCCTAGTTTATGGTTTTTTAAAAAAAAATCTCATAGTGGGATTTATTTTAGTTTATACCCTAAAATAATATATTTTAGAATCATTAGCAAATAATCTGAGTTTATCAATTAAAATCTTATTTAACTATTAATCATCTTGTAAGTTTATCGATTTATTTATAATAGGCAAGATATTATTTTCGGAAGTCAAAAGTATTGAATTAACTTAAATAAACTATTCTTATAGGGAATAGTCAACGAGAAATGGTCTAGTAAAATGTAGCAAAGATGACTACAATATGAATTTTACCGAGGCTCAGTCAAATAATATTTAAAATTACATTCAATATTATTATCTAATCGATGAACTCGAGAAAGAAAACCATTGGAAAGTAAACTTTCTTGCATTAAACATCACGTTGTTTTATAGCAACAACTTACGAAAAATTAGAAAAAATAATTAAAAAATTATTTGTAGATGCATTGGGATGGTTGCGTAAGTGTCTGCATTTATCGTAAAAAATGGTGGGTTTTACGCTTTCATTCGCTAGATCTGAAGCTCTGTATATAATGAGCAGTTCTTCTTCTTTTTTGTACTTCCATTAACGGATCTTTTGAGTTCTCTAAACTTTTTATTTTTCTTTCGGAAGGAGAAGAAAATGGAGAGAGAGAGAGTGATTATAGTGGGAGCTGGGCCTGCTGGTCTGGCTACTGCTGCTTCTCTTTCCAACCTATCGATTTCCTACATAATCATTGAGAGAGAAGATTGCTTTGCTTCAATGTGGAGAAAATATGCTTACGATCGCCTGCATCTTCATCTCAAAAAGCAGTTTTGTGAGCTTCCGTTAATGGCGTTTCCCTCTTCGTTTCCAGCTTACGTGCCAAAAAATCAGTTCTTGCAGTACTTGGAAACCTATGTGTCGCATTTCGAGATCAACCCTTTGTACCAGCGAAACGTGGACGCTGCTGAATTTGACGAAGTTTCCGAGGTTTGGAAAGTTCAGGCGAAGAATGCGAAAACCGGCGAGGTTGAAGAATATTCTGGAGGATTTTTGGTGGTGGCCACCGGAGAGTCGAGTGACCCGTTTATCCCGGAAGTGAAGGGTCTGGATACTTTCCCCGGCGACGTTATTCATTCGACGCGGTACAAATCCGGGAAGGAGTTCGAGGGGCAGAACGTTTTGGTCGTCGGCTCTGGCAACTCCGGCATGGAAATCGCGCTGGACCTTGCAGAAAACGGCGCCAAAACCTCCATCATCATTCGAAGTCCGGTAAGAAACCTTTTACATAAAGAAAGCAGAACATCAGCATCTTCTTCCAGCACTCTACATCTGAAATAACAGCTTAAAACTCAGGGATTCTTTTTTTTTTTTTTTTTTTTTTTGTGTTCTGAATCATTTCAGGTTCATTATCTGTCGAGGGGAATGGTGAACGTGGCGCTGCTGTTGCTGAAGCGATTCAGACCAGAGTGGGTGGATTCTTTAATGGTTCTTCTCAGCAAGATTTTTTATGGAGATTTAAGCAAGTACGGGATAGTGAGGCCAAAGGAGGGTCCGTTTTACATGAAGGTTAAGTATGGAAAGTATCCCGCCATTAATGCCGGAACTCTTGAGAAGATAAAGTCCGGAGAAATTCAGGTCTGCTTAATTGACACAGTCATCATTCATATTATTATTAAATTAAGTTTCAGACGCTGATTCTAAGCATTTGGGGGGGTTTGACCTTTTTGGGCTGTGTTTGACTAAAGTAAATATGAATGTGGTAGTAATAATAATAATAATGAATGCAGGTGTTGTCGGACGAAATAGGAAGCATCAAAGGGAAGGAAGTAGCTCTTAAGAATGGCAAAGTTTATCCCTTTGACACGCTTGTCTTCTGCACTGGCTTTACCAGATCTACTCATTTCTGGCTTCATGTAATCTCTCTCTCTCTCTATCTCTCTCTCTTCAAATTATAATTTAGTATTTTACAAAAAAAAAAAAAGAAAAAAAAAACATGGTAGAAACAATATTTCATCGTGTATGCATGTAATTGAAGTTTCATACATCAAACTAGCATTAACATTTAGAACATTGCTGTCATGATTTTTCTAAGCTCATTGAAGACAATAACATCATTTTTAGAACATTGATGTCCACAAAAATATGACTTTTCTAAGCTCATTGAAGACAATAACATCATTTTCAAGCTTAATTTCAAAATTTAATGTCTTCTTTTTTGAAATAGAAATGTTTGTTGAGGTTCATAAATATTGAAAGTTACTTGAAATGATGCAGGGGGATGATTACCTTTTGGGCGAAAATGGGCTGCCTAAACCGGAACTCACCAATCAATGGAAAGGAAAGAATGGTCTCTATTGTGTAGGCTTGGCAAGGAGAGGACTGTATGGAGCCAGTGCCGATGCCCAGAGTGTAGCAAATGATATAAAGTTACATTTCCCTTTCTCCACCTAAAACCCATTGAAATAGGCCGAGTCTTCGAAATAAAAAATACATGAAAGTCTACGTATTTCCCCCATAAACCTTGAAATCAAACTTGTTTTAATCTTCAACACTTGAATTCTTCGAAAATTATCCTTCTTCTCCGACAAGTTTCAGGGGCATTCCAAATTAATTTTGAAAAAGAACTGCAAATGAACTTGATCCTCTCCCCAATTTTTTGAGATTAACTAAGCAAATCTCTGAACAAAATTGTGTACTATTGTGTCAAACGTACCTGCGTGTCCAGTGCATGTTCTTGGGTGCCTTCCAATCCACGAACAGGCATGCTTGAAATTTGGCATTCATGTATATATATAAGTATATATATACACTTGTGATGATTACGCCCAAAGAAGTCCATCAAATCCCATCTCCAAATTTGAAATTGGCCCTTCGTTGTAATTTTCATCTATTTCTCGGCTTTCATCGCCTAGTGAATCTGAATACGGTTCAAATAGGTCGGAAGATCTTTCGGCAGGAATTCCATAATCTGTAAGAATCCTAGGTGAACCTGTGATGGCTGCTTCCCTCTCTAAAACAGCTATGTAATTCTCCTCAAATTCAAAAACAAAGTACTTGTCTTTGCAAGCTGAAAAAGAGAAGCATGATAAATTTTTGAAAGGAGAGAAGGTCAGGCAAGATTATAACAATTTTGTTCAGGGAGAACTTACAGTCAACGAGGCGGGCCAGGTGATGAATATTTCTTATTTGTATTCCATTAAATCTCAAAACCTGCACTCATGTTCATATGGAGCATGACATTATGAACTAGGAGGGGTAAAGGTGGAAATTGATCAATTGAATAATTACCTGTTGATTGCTCAAATCCTCGTATCCAATATTCAAATCGCTTGCCAAAACCTTTCGAGTGTTGACGGCAATAAGATTATAGATAATAAAAACTTGACAATAAACACGTCAATTTGAGGATATAATTAAACAAATAATTTTTTTTGTCAAATAATAAATACAATAGATGAAAATATATAAATTATATATTTGATCATTTAGCTATTATCACATCGCTGTATCAGTGAGAAACTTGGCACCTTACTGTACCCATGCAGAATTGCTAAATGCAAATCCTAGAAAAACAATACGCCAATAAAGATGGGATTTTTATACCCAAAAAAAAATTCTTGTCACCAGGGGGCTGAAATACAACCATAATGATGGCCTGAATTGAAACTAAAATGTACAGAATAGTAATCCACAAGTAACTCTTTATGCTTTAATAGATAAGAACGGAAGCGTCTAACCTGTGATAGGATGACTATCTGCTCCCCTTTGAATCTTGCAAGAGAATAGCGTGCTTTTGCCAGCAGTTTCAACTATAAGAGAGAATTATTAGTCGATATTGAATTACAACCAACTGCTAAGGATAGTCAAGTGTAACAGAAGCAACTTACTCCAATAGACTCTTCACATTCCTCTCTGTCAGAGAAAAAAATGTATACATGCATTAAAATCAACTGATATCATAAATCTTTTTTTACGCGTAAAAAATTGCAAGTAAATGGAGAGAGTACCAGATTATTTAATAACGTACTCAATTAATGGTTCGGAGAGTGGAGTAAAGACCAAACCAGCAATGATTAGATAAGAAGGCTGAACTTCATCAATGTGATAAGGAACCTTTATGACCACATTTGAAACTCCAAATAGTCAGATTTAAGAAAAGGAGACAATGAAGTACATGAATACTCCTATCAATCATTCAGGGAGAGCAAATTACTAGGGCATACCAGATGAACACGTGGATTCAAAACTACTTTGACTTCAATATACTTTCCGGCTCTAATAACACCAATTACGGCAACATCACCTGCGAATCTGCACAATAAAACTGATTGGCTAAGTAACAAATACTATTTACTATACTAGCTGCAAATGGACAGCATCTAATAGAGACAGAAAGGTTGTGCATCTTAAAATATATGCATAACCTAAAAACCAGATAGTAAATAGGACATCGCCTCATAAAAGTGAATGGCAAATCAAATTAAAAAGCCAAATAGGTTTGGCTATTATTTGCTCATAAACAGAAACAAGACAAGTCAATCCTCAAAGAATTATAAAAAGATGGCTGCCATTTTTGAATGTCACAAGAATATCCTAGTCACATTCTGGTTCCCCTGGCATGAACTTCCACTTCTAAGGTTTTTAAGCACTAGCTTTTTGGGTTACTTAGTGGTGAGGATTAAATTCCTCCTTTCTTTGAGCACCTCTCTCCTCACTAGGATCTTCTTTCTCATCGTATATTTTGTTTCATATAAAAATTATATAAATATAAGGTCAGCTTCCCAAAATTACGTGGCAACTGCACTTATATTTCTAAGTCCTTCAAGGTGCATCCCCCCTTCCCTGTAATTTTTTTCCCAAAAAGAAAGAGCAATCTGGACTGAATCCTTATGTTGAAATTTCAATTTCTATATAAAAAAGAGAAACAAAAAGACTAATTGTATTGAAAAACAAGTGCATATTTCAATCTAATTTCTTGAAAGGAACCAAAGTACTTACTTTTGGCTAATTAAATAACGAAATGCAATGCGTTCATTGGTCCGAAATGGTACTGTTCCTTCGCAGCCAACGTGAACATCATTGAAGCTTACAATTACATCCCCCTGTGAATAAATACATGGAAAACCATTTTCAAGTTTTTACGTCAAAAGCATTAAACATTTGCTCAACTAGCTTTAAAAAAGACATTGGAAACTTGCTTGTTCAATCATGTACTAAATCGCCAGGTAAGTTAACGATGGTTAAATTTAGAGGATATAACAACATTACAAAATCAAAATCGGGTACAAATATCCACAAAATGTTTTCCTACGTCTACATCTTTAACATATAATAGGATAATATTCAAATTAACCTTCGTTTAACAAAAAAGACCTTAAAGTAATTTTGTAAACAATTTCACCCTCCAAGTATGAAAAATATAACAAAACAACCCTTGACGGGTCCTCTGTCTCAGAGAACGGCCCCCCGTTCTCCGTATAAAGTCAAGAACGGAGGGTTGTTCTTCACTTTATAGAAAAGTTTCTAAAAAAATTCAAAAAACATACCAAACGATATCAAACATAAAAAATTATAATAAATCGTACAAGTGTTGAAAAATCACTAAACTTTCCGGATTATCTTCCCATGATATACTGAATATGTGGTAAAAATTTCAAGCAAATTCAATATATTTTGATATATTTTTTGAATTTTTTTAAACAAAATTTTATAAAGTGGAGAACGACCCCCCGTTCATAGTGGCTACCTCAAAAAACATAATAAACAATATCGGATTTGCTATAATTTTTAAAATAGTATTGTATAAAACAGACGTCGAAAATTATAATAAATTATACAATTGTTGAAAAATCACGAAACTTTTCATATATTCTCATGACATGCTGAACATGGGATAAAAATTTCAAATAAATCTGATATCGTTTTGTATGTTTTTTGAATTTTTTTAAAAACTTTTTTATAAAGTGGAGAATGATCCCCCGTTCTCCATGACCGGGGACCCGCCAGGGGTTGTTTTGTTACATTTTTCATACTTTAAGTGTGAGTTTGTTTACAAAATTATTTCAAGGTCTTTTTTGTTAAACACCTCAAAGTTCAAAGGTAATTTTGAATATTACCCTGATAATAAATAGCTTAGGCTTCAAGCATGTGACTTTAATTTTCTTTGTCGACTTTAGTTTCACTACCGATTAAACTTGTTTCATTGAGTCCCATATTTGTGACTAGCATTTCTTGTTGTGGAATAAACCAATTTAAATATGGGACAAATCACAAAAGCCTACAGTAGTATTTGTTTCAATGTGGCTCTCTCCAAGATCCCCCAGAGCTCGTTATAATAATATAACTTGCACTATGCGTAAGAATTTTACTCTAAATCTCCATAATATCCTTATATAAAAAAAATTAAACAATATGAAAAGCTCGCAAGGAGTTTTCTAAGGCGTACTTATTCTAAGGGATACTGCATTGTAAAATATGAAGCTTAAATTAAGTTACACAACATGTGATCAGTGGACTGCATAAGCCGGACACACTAAATTTGTTTTTAACTTTGCGTATTAATGTAAAGTGCAGAAAGATTTAGGAACATCAAGGTCAATGGTGAAATACCTCCTTTAAGACATTATGTGCATCAGCAGTAGGTTCCACTCTCCGCACCAGCACACCCTAAGTGATAGAAAGAAAAAACATTAATATGCCATCAACTATCAAATCCACAAGAAAGGAGAAAGAGAAATAGCGTAAATTAGTGTCCAATATCTTCCAGTCACTCTATCCTCCAAAGTAAATTCCAAAGTGCGTGTGTTTCACAAAAATAAAAATAAAAAAATAGCAGCAATCACTAAAAAAATGATGATATGTCTCGGAAACCAGTGACCCGATCACAGGCCAAGGTAAGTGTTCCTACTAATATTTTAATTAACAAGTTTGCTAATTTTACAAATACAAACTTTTTTGCTAGCTTGGAGTGGGAACCAATTGCTAAGGACATTGACAAGCCAACACATGTTCTTTCTTGGAAACCACTTCCGGAATCATCACGTTTTGAAGAGGGAATTTGTCTTCCCGAAAGCAACACTTTGTAACCAAGTTATTTATGTGTTTTTGTTTTGGCAAACATTGGTCTTACATTGTATTTTGGTGACAAACATTAGTCTTTATGTTGTTATCTAGTCATGCATGCATGTAGATTTGTAGGTGCTCGGTTTATCAAGGGCTAGTACGCATGAAGGAGGCTCGGGACAACTCGCACGATGCATAGCGAGCGCGGACAGCTTCACCAAGAACCGTTGATGCTCGCACACTTGGATGATTTACTTGGCCAAATCAATGGCTGGAAAGACTTGTTCTGGAACCTTCTATCCACCTTCAGCAAACGCACCAGGCAGCCTAACCAATGAGGTAGTGCAAAGTCATCCATGGAAGGACACCATACGGGTAGTGCGTGCACAACCTGCCGCACGGCGTCATCCAACGGCTAGCTCACCATTCAGCCGACTCCTTCATCTTTTTGAACCAGCAAACTCTAGATTTTTCAGAGCATATTTAAGCATCTTTTCTGCATTTTGTAACTCAATTTTTGATTAATAGACATTGGCATTTTCCCTTCACAAAACCAGAGAGCTGCAGCTTGCACGGTAAGAGCCTCGGTGAGTCATATCCGAGAGGAATTAAGCCTCAATTGTCCTCCAAGTCCTTTGGTTACTTTGTAGCTCTTAAGACACCTTTTCTCTCCAATCTTTTGAGGTTGGAAAACAGTAGAAAGGTGGTAACCAAGCCTAGGAGTTGGAGCATTCCTTCTTGAAGGAATCATTACCCGAAGGTGCTCAAAGTTGACTCTTGGGCTAGCCACGGGAGTTCTTGCATAACTTGCTCATTTCAGTGAGTTTTCTCTTGAAATTTTAAAGAGTCACGCCTCACATATCAGGTTAGATTCTCTTAAATTTTCATTGCATTTGGTTCTGTTTTGATAAAGTTGTGCACAATACTGATGGGGTTCTCATCGGATTGAGCCGATAGAATCGACCCTTGTTCATTTGTGTTTCCTAACTTGGTTTTGCAGGGCTGAAACGTATCAAAGGAGCCTTTTATTTCCAACGTAGCAATTTACGTTCAATAACACTTAAAATGACACCATATAGATTAAAATCATTTAGATCATTGAACTACCTTTCTAAGAATTATAGTCGGAAGCCAACTATGCAACCGATTACAAAAACAATTGTGGAAATCCCTACTTCATCTTTTCAATCCTAATAAATCACCTCCCACATATATGTACCTCATTTGACTGAACTCTCAAACATGCACGTAGGGCAGGATTTTCCAGTTTCTGCAACAATACTCCAAGGCATGGAAAACCTGAAAGCAACCGGTTTTAGAAACCTAATCACGTTGATGGTATAAATTTTTTCAGCACCTGAATTCCATCGGTTGACCAAATCCAAGAGCTAATATTTGAATGGCACAATTAACAGTTACTGTTAGAACCCAATAAGTTAGACACAAGTTTCTGACCTAAAAACAAATAAATCATGGACATTTATTATTGATCATTACCAATATCCAGCAATAAAGCATTTTTAATCTGTACCTAGCATATAATGCTGTGATTTTCCCTCCTATTGGACTTAGATTAGGTCACTTTTTAGTTTAATTGATTGGGTTACTAGTGTTCAGGTTTCCAGTAAATAGATTGTTTATTTACAGATAAAATAATAATAATAAACAGAAAGAAAAACATAAAAAAAAAGGCCGTTACTAAAAAAAAATGAGTACTTGATATTTCAAACCGAGTACCATATGCCCAAGTACCATATGCAAAATAAAACTGACTTATCCAACTCATGCTAGTTGAGAGTTAATGCTTCCAATATTAGGCAAATGGGAAGCCAAGAAGAGTAGAAGAGTTCTCACCAGTGTACTTCCCATTTCTCTCATAGTCCTCCAGAAAATGAGACACAACTGTAGTTGGAATCACGTATCCAATATTCTCAGCCTCTTCAGATCTGTACACCTAAAGGAAATTTTCATAGAAAGAACATCATAAAAATAATATGCTAAACAGGAGAATGAAATAATATTTTACCATTAGCAACCCCATTAAGATATGAAGAGTTATCAAACAAGTTAGAAAGGAAGAGACATAGTTAAGCAATAACTGGAAAAATCATTGAAACTGAGCAGACAAAACATGAATAGTAAAGGATGCAACAAGTTAAAGATTAACTATGAAATTATGTGAGAAAATCCACCTGAAAGGCCACTCCAATACATTCCCCCCGGTCATTGAATGCAGGACCACCACTATTACCTAAAATCTAGCAAGTATAAGCAGTGGCTATCACATGGATATGATATAGCAATTCAGAAAATATAAACGAGATAGTTTGCTCATAAAAGGTTATTAAATATTTTCTGCTGACAGTATGACCAGAAAAAATTTCAACAAGTCCATGACTAAAAAAAGATATAATTCACTGACCAGGGTTTATTGCTGCATCAATTTGAATGCCCAATAAATCAGAAGAACCATGAGCATATGATGTAACCTAATGGCATCAAATTATTTTGAGAGTAAATACGTAACTTGGTCACAACAAAAGAAGCCAAAGCAATTGAAGATTCTTCATATGCTTCCAATTTCGTAGAAGAAGTCATACCTCTATACGTGATACAACTCCTTTAGTCACTGATATAGTGTCCCCTCCAAGAGGATACCCAACAACGGTTACTGCATCCTACCCATATGAAAATCTATCATCACATTGATTTTCATACAAGACAAACAAATTTATTACAACAATCTTTCATAACCCGCATTAAAATTTGGATGTGGATATGGTTCAGAATATGATGGACTATGCCCAATGAACCTACAGAATTTTTGCCAGTTTGGAGAGGATGCTAAAAAATCTTGAAAGCCTGGGATACTATTCCGACTGCTATGGTGTATTTGGAATATTAAAACAGTAAGGATTTCATAGATGCAGATATTAGTATAGAAAGAGTTATAGAGCTCTTTTTGGGGTAAAAAAACAATTTTTTGTTGGGTAAAGATACAAATTGAACTTCTAATTGATAACATTTTTGTACATATTCTTATTTTAGTTTTTTTTAGCGATAAAGAGACCTTAGCATTTCTTAAATAATTGTAAATGGGCATTTCTACATTTTTGCAAATGTAAATTTGGTATAGTAACATCGCAGCCTTTTGAATTACAATCTCTGTTTATTCGCTGCATTAACAAAAAGGGAAGTGGATAAACCCACATCAATTTACAATACTAAGGAGATAATAGTTTTAATGTCGGGTGTGCAACGTAATACATACCACCCTTTTTTGAGATTGGTAATATAGTCAGCGCTGAATGTAAAATACCACTGTGCTATAATTAAAGCAAAAAATGAAAATTTATAATCACTCAAATGCATTGTAACAAACCTGAAGACGAGGCAAACACCCAAGTTTAAGTGGTTCAACTCCTTTCCAGAACTCCTCACTTTCTACTGAAAGCAAAGCTATATCACAATCAACTCCTCTAGCTAAAACCTGTTTAACATCACTGAAAAGGAAGTAAGCTGCAAAATATATTATTCAAATTCAGCAAGTATAACACCTTCTCTACCTAAAAACTTGAACATACACCAAGGAAGCCCCATCTGAAATGCATAGTTTGATTTTTAGATATTGATGATCCAGTAAATATACACAACTATGCTAATTTTAAGATCAAAATACAAAATATTTTCAATCAGGTTTCAATTCACGGAACCGGAACGTTCACCTCTCATGATCCCAATTTCAACAAAATCGGTTGATCATGAAGACTGAACCTTTCAGGTAAACAACAAAATTTTCTTTTTTTGACATAAAACAAATTATTGTTTTTTTTTTTTTTTTTTGTAATTTTACTGTTGGAGAACCTTAATGCACTTCATAAATGTCATTACTTGAATGTTTCTAATTTCAACTGCTTCAACTTGCGATAAAAGACCAAAAGATGATCACTACAACTGCTTCAAACAAAAAAAAATTATATGTCCAATACCTTAGCCACGTATTTGGTATCATCTCCCCTTCTCTTCACTTTTACCTACAATTTAAAAAAAAATAATAATAAGAAAAGAAATATATGGATAGAAGGAATATACAAGAGAAGAAGGGAAGAATCCTTTTTCAGGAAAATACCTACAAATTGGCACAGCATATATTCATCAAACAATTTAGAGTAATTAGTAAGAAGGGTGCACTTAAGGAAATTTGAAAGGTGAACAGCACAGTTTAAAGGTTAGAATTAATCGTTTGCAAGTATTACCCATGTACTAGAAGCCAGAAAAAGGGTTAATATACATTGAAGATTACCTGTGTGCCATGTTCAACGCAGTGTGCGTTGGTTAAAAGTTTGCCATCTCCAATCATAAAAGCACTGCAAAAGGGGGATTTTTTTTTATAAGGAACTAATTGTATGCAAAAGTGTAGAATGAGCAAAAGAAAGAGTGGATAAGAAACTCTCCCAATGAATAGGAAACAGAAATTACATTTTAGAATTTTGCTATGTCCATTCTAGTAGAAGAGTCCAAAAAAGAGGTAGATCCTTGAAATATTTAGAAGTATATGCCAATTTCTTAAGAGGAATCTAATATTATTCTACGAATTGCTATAATTTGGCAACATGTCGTAAAAATAGGGCAGATGGGGAATTTAATAGTAGGAGAATAGCACAACACGTGAGTCCCTGATACATGACATCAGCTAAACAATATATACGATAAACTACAGAAGTTACAATGAGAAGTAAAAGTAACTATCGCATACTACTTCACAACTTCTTAAAATTATTATTTTTCTCCATCTAGTTTGCCTCTTGCAACATCAGAACTTGCCTTCCTGTGCTAGTAAATTGTCTTTGTTTCTGCCAGGGAAGGGAATAATCTGGAGCCGTGTGAGTACAATAAACCTAGACAACCATGAGCGAAGCAAAAATCTCATTAGCCAATGGATGATAAAGAGAGTGATTATGAAGAACATTTAAGAAACTATTTTTATATAATTTGCAGTTAAACATACTTGATGAACCACCAAGCACAAAAAATATGTGAGATAGATGAACACACAGTAGAGTGCTATTACTTGATATAGTGAAAAGATGGATGCATGAATATGGTGGATGTATATATCAGCACAGATAGTTCAAGTGTAACCCAACTAGCCCAAACAACTTATGGAGGAATTGAACAGAAGAAAAAAAAAAAAAAGAACAAAGAAAGCAAAAGAAAAAGAACAAAGAGTGTTACTCTATACGATACACTGAACCATGTTGTTATGATAAACTTTACAAAGCTGAAGGCTAAATAATCAGAACTATCTTCTTAGCATTAATATCAGACATGATGTTATAGTTTAGGATTCCAAAATTCAGAATTTAATTTCAAATTTCCCCAAATCAACAGAGTCAAAACTCAATCTGTGATTTCAGCCCTAAATCTCTCAAAATCGGAGTGAAATCTGATTTGAAGCTCACTCAGTATCCTCTGCAAACCTAATTGAGGAATCGGTTGTGCTGGTATCTGGATAGAGAAATCCGTATGGTTCATACATTCAGATTTTCAGCAGAAAATCTGAATGAATCTTGAATTTAGAAGGGAGATTGTTACGAATCTCCCCGGCACACCAGAGCTCTCTCTCTCGAGTTCTTATTCAGAGAAGAGTTCTTACCTTGCTTCCCTCGGTCTCCGACCATCACTTGACCTCTAGATGTAGCCAGAGCTCCAAGGAGGCAGCAGCTCCACTCAAGCAACTGAGCTCTGACGAAATGTGATGACCCGAATGTGTAGGTATGAGTACGACTGCAGGGCAAACCTCGGGTTGCGGGGTGGATCCCGGACTCGAGTGTAGATGAATCCCGGGTCGTAAAAGAAGGTCGTCACAATTCCACATCGCTTGGAGAAGTATATGGAAATGAAACATATATAAGGAAACCCTCCCAAGATAGTAAGACGCGTTTTGGAGCACAATTGGCAACAAATCTCATAAGAACTCCGAAGTTAAAAGTACTCCGGCGAGAGCAGTACCATGTTGGGTGACCGACTGGAAAGTCCTCGCTAAACAAAGCCATGAGGGGAGGATATTGGGTTACGACCCAATCCCCAGAGCGGACAATATCTTACTGGAAAATAGGGTCGTTATAAATAGTATCAGAGCTAGTACCCAATCGGAAATGTGGCCAACGAGGGACATTGGGCCCCCGAGGGTGGTGATTGTGATGACCCGAATGTGTAGGTATGAGTACGACTGTGGGCAAACCTTGGGTTGTGGGGTGGATCCCGGACTCGAGTGTAGGCGAATCCCGAGTCGTAAAAGAGGGGGTCGTCACAATCCCACATCGCTTAGGTAAGTATATGGAAATGAAACATATGTAAGGAAACTCTCCCAAAATAGTAAGACGTGTTTTGGAGCACAATTGGCAACGGATCCTATAAGAACTCTAAAGTTAAAAGTGCTCCGGCGAGAGCAGTATCATATTGGGTGACCGACTGGGAAGTCCTCGCCAAACAAAACCGTGAGGAGAGGATAGAAGAAGGGTTTGAGTTTTCTTTAAAACCTGACTCGGTTCACTAAAGGGTGGTCTAACCGAACCGGCCCAGCTGAACCAGAATCAGTCGAACTGAACCAAATCCGATCCAACTGAACGGGACTCGACTACAATTTCGACCAGAATTGACCCAGACCGAACCAGATTACTTACGGACCGTCAAATTCAACCAAAAGTTATTTGACACGATTTGAATCCGACCGAGTCGATCTAAGAATAAACCAGTAAAAAATTTCTGGCTAAATTCTTTTGAAATTAGATTCATCTAAGTATGAATTTGGTACCAATATTTTATTCAGACAAGATATTATATGGAATATTAAAAATTCCGATACACTAACCTCTCGGAATCCAGGTAAGTGAAAATACCACGTTTTCAACGTTTTGGCTACGACCCTACATCACAAAATCTATGTTATTTTCTTATAATTATTTTATTACATGATTCTGATATTCACGCATGTTTAGGCATTGACATAGAATTATATATATGAATATGATAGAATTGACGGAAAATATGTTATAGCAAAATTTGAACGACAATGAGATGGTTAAGCTCGAACAAAATTGAGATGGCTACGCCTGAACGACAATAAGATGGCTATGCCTGAACGAAAATGAGATGACAAAGCCTGAACGACAATAAGAGGACTAAGTCTGAACGAATGTTGGAAAATGAGTTTCAATTAGTATGTAACTATTAAGTCAGAATTCTGTAAAATATAATGTTCATTTTGCACATGCACGTGTTTTCGCTTATTGAGTTATTCTCATAGTTTGTAGTTTTGTGATGTAGGTGAGTTTTTATCTGAAGAAGAAATTATTATGATCGAGAACCTTCCAGAGGCAAGCGAGCATACAGATGAAGGAGATTTTTTTGGATCAGAGGAAATAATTTTAATTTAGTATGTTTCGGTTTCAATGATATTTCATAGCTCATTTGAAACCTTTAACAAAATATGTTGGATTTATCGTAAATAAAGTTTTATGAATAAAATTCTGCAATTATTTTCAATATTGACCAAGCAATTTAATGTTTGAAAGTTGTTTTAAAAGCTTCCGCGCATTTAATGATTTCGTTCAAGGCTTTCAAATATTTTGAAATTAGGGTTATAACGCTCGAATTTACACTTGATATAATTTGGAGAAAAATTTTAGGATTTTCAAATTATGATTTCAAATTGGGGAAAATAAATTTAAAAAAAAATTAGGCGTCACACATAACATCTATCAGCCAAAAAGTGAAATGAATGATCGTGTTTCAACGCTTCAAGCAAAAATAAAAACATAGAAATTAATGACATTTATGCAAGGAAAATAAGTTGATGTTCCACCCTAAGAATGATAACACTTTTAACCACGAGAAAAAGGGTATGGTAGTATGATACTAAGAAGTACATTTAAGGAAGAAATAACCTTAACGACAGCATTAAGAAAAGCAGCATCTTGTAGACTCCCAGTTTCAACCTGAAACAAAATCACCAAGTAAGGTTATGGCAGGAAGGAAAAATAAAGATATCCCAGAATGGTATGCAGGAGAGTTAAAGATAGGAAAAGATGAAGGGATTTGGGGAGATAGGGAGCAAACAAAATTAAATGACTGGAACACTGGAGTAAAACGGTTGCATGATGCACTCTATAAGTTACTGTACTATTTTATATTACTCAAAAGTTCTTGAGCTAGTGCGCTGGTCTCCCAAATTTTTAACCAAGGGTTACTAGCTGGAATAAGATATCCTAATTTAACGTGAGTAGCCAACTTGAAGAATAAGGTATAGTTGGGGATGGGGGAGGGGAATACAATAACAAAAACAAAAACTACCGTATAAACATATATTAAAGTTGAAAAATAAAAACTACATTATATAGTCTACTTTTCCAATTTTTTAAGATAAAGAAAAGAATTTAAATACCAATGCTAGATCTAGTACCTGCTGCTCCTTTGCGTCGACTAAAAGTTCTTTCCTATCTTTCCTTTGCATGCCAAATGATTTAAAAGTTGTTGTCTTAGTTTTGTCTGAATTACATTCTTTATTACCTCCATACTCATGCTGATATATATGAGGACTGTCATCTTTCTTTCTTCCAGGAAACTTTTTCCTTGTTGTGACTTCTTTCTGTATTTAGCAAATAAAGGTTTTGTAACACGCGATACACGAGAAAAATAAATTTGTAATGATTATAGATAATAAAATCAAAACAAAATCGAAATGTCAGATTAAATTCAATAGAGAAGAGAGGAAAGAAGATGAGAAAAGATTACAAAGCACATAATTCATGCATGAACTCTTCTCCCTGTCCTTCCTACAACAACAGCATGTCTCTCTCCTCTCTACTACTATAATGCCACAGGCTGAACATAACTAGCAATGAAAATAAGAAAACGACATCCCCGAGCTTTTAATACCAAAGCAGCATCGCTTTGGTATTTAAATCCCCCAAGCCAACAGCTACTTCATTCCTCTATCTTATGCTTCCTCTCACTCCATTTCTTCTTTCTTCTCCACGATGGAGGAGCAGGTCCATGCCAAAACCTCCCCCATGATAAGTCAGATGAAAAAATGGTTACTAATACGAGATAGATTGACACTCAGCAGAAAAATATAATGGCACAATTAACGATCAACTTGAAGTAGTAGATTTCACCAATTATTAACATTCACGCAAACCCTTAGTCATCAATGTCTTCGTTCTGACAGGAAAATGAATGCATTGTAATCCACGGAGGCAATAGTTAATTCAGAACAACGGTATAGAAAACAGAAGACTCTGACAGTATACCATATTCCATAATCTTTAGGCAATTCTCACGTCATTCTCTTGGTATTTTGTACTACATTAACCACTTGCTTATATAAATTTGTTATCTGCATTCTGCATTCTTCTCCGTAAAAGTGATGGTTAGAAGTTAGAAACTAAATGTACTTTCTAGCTAAAATAAATGTAATTTACAGTGTAGTATCCATTTTTCAGAAACACCAACCAAATCCCTACAGAATTCTAAATCCAGAAACGATTAAAGACTACATAAGAAAAATCGAAATCGTTGAGGTTTTTACTGACTTAACGTCATAGTTTCCAGAATAAGAAGATGATAAAGAGCCTCAATAACACTGCCAACCAAATGGCAACAGAATTCCAAATCCGCATAAAAATTAAAGACAGCAGGACATTAGACCGAAACTCGTAAGGTTTTCTAATACCTCCATGTTGTATTTTCCAGAAGAGGAAGATGATGAAGACGAGCCTCTTCTAGAGAAAGCCTTCCACTGTTGATTGATAGCTCTGGGAATAGCGGCACCACAGGATTGCTGCATCGTAAAAAGAAGACGTTCGGGAGCGAACGAGACGGACGAAGTGGACACAGCGAAGCAACAATTCGCAACTGCAACCGCCATTTTCGAAAGAAAGGAGGAGACTGCAGAACTGAAAGAGAAGAAGCTCCCAGACTACGAAGCTTCTCTTCGTCCGAGTTTTCACCTTATCCACTTTCCGGGTACCGAAATATTGGCTTATTAGGTCTCACTAATTTGCGGTAAACGGACTCGGGTCCGGGTAATGAGTACTATTTGGGTACCCGGTTTGAAAGAGTGTGGATGATTATATGATTGTTAATTACACCCCAGTAAGTTAAACCGTCTCCACGTGTCATATCAAGATTGGCCTTTGTTTGCCAGCAAAGCAGAGTAACGGGTCGGATTATAACGACAAACGGTAGAAATTCAAGTTTGGCGGGATTAGAAGTCCGTTTGGACAGTTACTTAACGGAGGTTAAACATGATTAGTTAAAAATCATTCGTAAAACAGATTAATTAGAGTAAATGAGTAGGGGTGGGCACGGGCCGGTTCGGTCCGGTTCCGAGCCCGGACCGAACCGGCCCGAACAGGTTCGGGATTTTTTTCCCGGAACCTGGACCGGTCTGGTGCGGGACCGGGACCGAACCTGGACCGCACCCGAAATCCCGGTCCGGTCTCGGTCCGGTCCCGGTTCCGCCCGGCCTAATATTTTTATTTTTTAAAAAATTTATAACTTATAAAAATTTTCTCTCTTTTCACACTCGCAGCAAACATCGAGCCCTACCGTCACTGTGAGCGACGACCAGCCGACGACAGAGGCGAGGCGAGGCGTCGGGAGGGATTCTGCGAGTGCAAGTGCGAGTGCGTTCTGCCCTGGATCTGGATCTGGAACAGCGTCGCCCTCTCTGTCGCTGTTCGGCTTCTGCTTCAGCCTTTGCACCAGACCGGAGTTTTGCGTCTTGCGAATCGGAGGAGTCGATCACCACTAGAATCGGGAGCAGGACGCGTCGCTGTTCGCTGTTCGCTGGTCGCTCGGGAGTCGGCAGTCGGGAGCTCGGGTTTCGCTCGTCGCTCGTCGCTCGGTTTCGGACTCTGAACTGAGAACGTTCAGAGTTCAATTAAAAATTGATTGAATGTTTTTTTTAATTGAATTTTGAACGGTTGCTGAACCGTTCAGCAAAAAAAAGTGTTTTTTTTTAAATCTTCGGTCCGGTCCCGGTTCTTCGGGATTTCAGGTGCTGGAACCTGGACTGGACCGAAGGTCCTCGGTTCCGGTGGCTTTGGACCGAGGACCGGACCGCGGTCCATCAGTTAAGGACCGAACCCGGACCGAACCCGCCGGTCCGGTCCGGGTTCGGTCCGGTTCTCGGTCCACGGTCCGGTCCTGCCCACCCCTATAAATGAGTATTTAAGTAGGATTAATAATTTATAAATAATTCAAATAAACAGAAAGCGGACAAAAGCTCAACGGTGAAAGTAGCGGTGAGATCCGGTGAAAGTGATCCGGCGGAGAACGAGAGACGAGTAGCAGGAATGCACGCGAGCCATGTTAATGGCGGACTCGAGCAAATTCACATCGATAGCATCGACGTAGATTTAGCAAACATCGCCTCTTTTTCTGGCAGAGACTCTGTTAAAGAGAGAGAGAGACAAAGCAGGGAGATGAGCAGACTGTATTGGACTATAAAAACTCCCTCTCGTTCTCTCCCTCGCTTTCTCTCGTGCTGGTTTTTTGCTCTGTTCTTTTTTGTGTACGTTAGAAACAGATAACTATATCACTCTAAACATTTCTTTGCTGTGGTGTAGGAGAGATGAGAGTCGAACGATTTGTGTCTCGCAATATCCCTATTTTGATTTTAGAGCGGTAAATTCGCTGCTGTTCCTTTTTAGAAAGTTATTTCTTATCGTTTTCGAGTTTAGGAACGAGAAATATGAGTTCTACTGCCGAAGAAGGTGAAGAGTTCAGTTCGAATGTTGGGGATGAGAGCGTCGCCATGTCCGTTAGCTCCATCTCTGGTGTGATTTCGTGTTTCAGAAGCTTTCCTTTTAGTTATTTTCAATTATTTGATTGTTTTAATTTATATCAATATAGAAATCAGCGATTAACTCTATGATTCCTTTTCCGGACCGTTCAGATTTTGGAATCGATTTCGTTCTCGAACGTAGTTATGATTGAAACTTCTAAGAAAACACTTTGTAATAACAGATGTATGCTGTAGAGCGTTCTCATTTTTCTGGTCATCTTTTGGTCAATTTTACTTCATACTACCAGTCAATATCTTTTATCATTTTCCTTTTAGGATAGTTAGGATAGTTATTTCTCTTGGAGTTATAATGCTGGTTTAATATTTCATCAAAGTCATAATTCTATCCATCTTATTGTGACGAAGCTCTTTCTCTCTCTCTCTCTCTCCTCTTCATTTATGATTTAATATTTTTCATTAATTTTCAACAATGTTTTGTAATTCCATAGCTAAGGAAGGCGATTTGTCTTGTGCATTGTGGCGTGCATGTGCTGGCGCTCTAGTTCATGTTCCATGTCCTGGTGACAAAGTGTTCTACTTTCCTCAAGGCCATATTGAACAGGTTTCATTCTCCCTTCTAGAAGATGTTAAAAACTATTTCATCTCATTTCGTATGTTGGACTATTTCATTTTCAAAGCGTAAACCATTTTTCTTTTCTAATATATTCTGAATCATGTGCAAACTATGATAGTGGAGATTGAACTAGCAACTTCATGTATAAAAAATATGGGTTCTAGAGAATAATTATTAAACCGATACACTTACAAAAAATCACGAAATGATGGTCATTTAAAGATGTAGTGTCCTGTGTTGATCTATGAGAATTTTTGTTTCTAAAGAATATTATTTTTAGCCACTTATTTTGATGAAAACCACGGTTATATCAAACTCAAGACCTTTAACAACGTAGAATAGAAACTCAGCAACGCCTTTGATTTAATTAAAAAAGAACTTAACTCCAATCAAATATTGTTGACGGAATCAAAGTTATCAAACAAAGAGTTTGACTAGTAACTGAATTTGTGGTTAGAATCAAAGCTATCAATTTGATCTTCAAGTTTTGGCTTGAAAAAAAATCTAATTCTTCACAAATAACCCAAGATAAAATTCTCTTTAAAACTAAAGTTTATTTCATCATAATTGTTCTCAAAGGGTTACAAACATAGTGCTTAAATAGTCTAAAAAAATATTAAAAATAATCAAAATATCCCTAAGAATCTTTAAAATATTATAGAAAGCAATCTGAAGTTAAGAAAACTTAACTAATATATGAAAATAGGAAGAAAATCATGAAAATATGAAAAATGAAAATTTTTGACGCGGAAGGTCGCGACCTGCTAGGCGCGCACACTGGGTGTTAGGGCTGGGCAAATTTTGATATTTTGACATTTTTTTCCAACTTCAAGCCTCTTCATGCAACTCTATGCATCTCCATGGTTTTTTTGTTCGTGTTTGTGATTGACTATTGGATCTTCATAACCAAATAATGTGGAGTTTTGTACTTTGGGTTTCCTTTGTCTTCTAATGGATCATAGTTCTTGGCTTTGAAATTAATTGTACCTTGGTTTGTATCACATTTATTGATGAGTACACTATAATTCCGTGTTTTTTTATTACATTACAGGAAATGCTGTGTATTTTCAACCTAGTGAAAATTTTGTTGACGTGTTAGAGCATACAATACTTGTCAATATTTTCTCAATCCTGTATATTTTTCATTTCTTATGCGCAAATTTTAGGTTGAAGCATTCTGTTCTCAAGGTGGAAGAATTGAAATGCCCATTTATAACTTACCGTCTAAGATCCTTTGCAAAGTTGTCAATGTCCAACTAAAGGTATTCGTCATCTACGAAAATTTAATTCAGTTTTTTTTTAGCAAAATGGAGCATATTTGTATACAATTTTAACGAGACGCTGTTTGTCGTGTGTCGACTTATACAAATGTTGAGCTTATTTCTTCAAGGATACTTTTGCTGGTGTATATTTTTATGTTACTCCATAACTACTTTTGTTTGCAGGCTGACACTCTGACAGATGAAGTTTTCGCTGAGATAACCCTTCTTCCAGAAGCAAAGGTTGGCTTTTGAGTCACCGGAGTTCAATGCATATGATTTGCTTGTCCAACTTAAGACAGTTTCGGACAAATATGGGGTTTGGGAATCAGAATTAGTTTTTTTCCTTTAGTTTGGCAAAGTCTTACCTAAAGCGAGCAATATATGGTTTTCACGAAAGAATTCAAGATAGTTATAACCACTCAAACCCTAAATGAAAAAAAAAATTATGAAGAATATTGCTTGTCTAGATGAATTGGAGTAACAACATAGCAGTAAAGTTACAATGAAAAGTCTTAAAGTTAAATATAAGTGTCATTCTTAATTGATTAATTAGTCTATCTAAGGTTTGGCTTTACATCTGCTATTTCATCTTGCAATGTCGTATGTCTAGTCTTTTGGAGCGTTTATGTGTGTGTGTCTTCCTCTTGGCCATTGATATTGTTATAAAAAAGTTAGAGAATCAAAAAATAATATTTACCTTTAAACTTTTCTGGATTTTGACTTGATGATAAAATGCTGTTGAGATTGCTGTATATATCTATATATTATGTATGTCTGAATCAAGTTTTGGTCTCTGCAGCAAGAGGAGTTTATTCTGGATGAAGAAACGACTCTGTGTTTACACAATAAAAATATTGATGTCTCCTTTTGCAAGATTTTAACTACGTCGGACGCCAAAATACATAGTGGATTCTCCATTCCTAAGAGATGGGCTGATGAGTGTCTGCCACCACTGGTTGGTATATTTTTGAGATTTTCGAGCAATCCAAATGGAAAGCTAATGACTATGACATGAATAAGAACGAAATATTTTTTACTAATCTTTGAACACCGGACTCACATTTACAACTTGCATATTTTCTATGATTAAATTGTATTATAGTTGAATTTATGTTTCTCTGTTTATTTTGATTTATGTGCTATGTATTCTTGCAGGACATGTCTCAGAAAATACCAGCACAGGAACTGATTGTGAAGGATTTGCATGGTTCTTTGTGGCACTTTCGCCATATATATCGTGGTAATTAGCTCAACTCGGACTGGCTTGACCACAGCCTATATCTACGCATGAGTACTTAGTTTATTAATGTACATTTCTTCATAGTTTCAGAAGTATATTTTTTGTCCATCGAGGTGTAACTCATTTTATCTGATTACTCTGAACAACTGGCATGCTTATTCAGTCCTCTTGTCCAAAAAAATGTAGGTGTGCCAAAGCGGCACTTACTTACTAGTGGGTGGAGTGCATTTGTGACTGCAAAGAAACTTGTTCTCGGGAGATACGTTGATCTTTCTCAGGTTTCTCTCTTTCTCATTTATCTGCTTCTCTCTCTTGCTCTCTTCGCCAGTCTAGAGCTCTTTTCAGCTCTGATGTAGACTAGATATAAATAAACATATAAATAAACTAAATTTATTGTATAAAGAAGGTGAAATTGTTGACTAGTTTTGTGTAACTCTTAGACTTGTGGATATTTTGATTATGCTACAGAGGAGAAAATGGAGAATTTCGTGCTGGAGTTCGCCATGCTAAGCAGAAAAAAGATACATTGCCTTCCGTTGTATCTGGTTATAGCATGCAACATGGCATACTTGCAAATGCTTTACATGCCTTTTCTACTCGGACTATGTTTACTGTGTTCTACCATCCTAGGTAAGCTATAATGAACAAAATTAAATTGTTAGTTAAGGACCATAAAATTTTGTCCAGCCTTAGTTCAATTTCTCCTAACCTTCATTCTGCAGGAGTAGTGCCTCTGAATTTATCATTCCCATAGACTGGTACATGAAGTCGGCTGAACTTGTTTATTCATTGGGAACAAGATTTGCATTTAAGTTTGAAGGAGATGAATGTGAAGAAAAGAGGTGATTGATTCATCCATTTGAGGCTTGTGGCATATATATGATCTCTTTTTTGAACTATTGCGTATATAATTTCTTTGTTGAATTATTCTGGGCTTATTATTTTGTGAAAATATTTAGGATGAATTTCAATTATTCGTTCTTAGAAACGCTGGTTCATATTCAGATGAATTGTTTGACAAATATTTTAACATATCCCTATATCGTGACTTTATAATTCATTGAAATTAAAAAGTTTTTTCTTCTTTTTCTGCACTCTCGGAAGCTCATCTTTCATTTTCTTTCTATTATTGATTCTGCTTATTTTATGCACTAGATTGGCAGCTACTATTGTTGGTAATGAAGATATTGATTGCATTAGGTGGCCAGGGTCAGAATGGAGATGTCTCAAGGTTTCAAGCTTTATGATGATCCTTGGAAATATTCAAAACTATTAAGTTACTTTTGTTTTTTTATTTTGCTTCATACCAATTTCTTATTTTCTAAGGTACACTGGGATGATAAGTCAGATAAATATGCATGTCCTGACAGACTTTCACCCTGGAGTATCGAATTAACTGAATCCACCAAGAAGCGTACTTCAGACATTCTTCAAGCTAAGAAGAGAAAACGAACACTGTTCGGGTTTTCTGACTTAAATAGAGATGGTGAGCAGTCTCAAACTCTTGTAACGTCCTCTATATTTCATACAAGCTTGAAGTTTTATGAAATTTGCTTGAATGAAAACCTAATTCATAGCTGAAAATCATCATTTAGCTTTTACAGCAGGTATCTCTGATTGTAGATCTACTAGACACAATGAGGTCTTTCAAGGTCAAGAAAATAAGAACCCGACTTCTCCACCATTGCAACATTTGATATCTGTAGGCAATGACATAGATATCAACTTGAAAAATCAGCTACTTTTTCAAGCCTGTGATCTATTTTGTCGTTGTCAGGAAGCCGCAACCTCGTTTCACCAAAGAAATAACTGCTACTTCAATTCTTAGTCATCCATGCCGGATGATGTTTATGCCTTATGAAGCCTTTAAAAGTGCTGAAGTTTGCAAAAATGAGAGGAATGCTAGCTCTAGCAATGCCAGATTCACAAATTGTCGAGATTTTTCAGGGCTCCCTTCAAAACAAGTTACCACTTGTTTTTCTCCAACTAATTCTCAGTCTCCGGTATCAGGTTCATCCAATAGAAGTTCTCTCTCAAACAGGAGCTGTACAAAGGTAAGTGCCTTAGCCAATCAAAAGTCGAAGAAAAGACTATCTTTCTGATGCTCTAGCTTGGATTTGTTGAAAGAACTATATTCTCTTAAAAATGCTGTGAAGGAGGAGGCCACTTTATAACTTAATAACCAAGCATGAAATTTAAATAGAAGCAAGGACCGAATTGCTTTTAATTACAGTTTCTTCGGTAATCATCTTTTCAGGTGTTCAAATACGGAACTGCTCATGGGAGATCAGTTGATCTGAAGAGCTTTCGAGGATACGAGGAACTGATCATTGGACTTGATCAGATGTTTGATTTCAAAGGAAGCCTGGTAGACAGGACCAGCGAATGGCTTGTGACTTACATCGACGACGAAGGGGACATTATGCTCGTAGGAGATTGCCCTTGGCAGTTGAGCACAACCCCCTCCTACAAATTCTTCCATACATTGCATTAAGAAATGCATATATAATACGAAATTTTAGGAGAACTTCTCAGTATGCTGATCTGATAAAAAAAAAAAAAGTAGTACACTGATGTTTTGCTTGTGAATGTCATGCAACAACTCTTAATGTGTTTTGTGGCATATGAATGCAGGGTATTTTGCTGTGATTTTCAAAGGTTATTCATCAGTCCGAAGTTTGTCCATCACAATCTGGTTCTGAAGTTGCAAAAACCGAGTCAAACGATTTTGTAGATGCATGCCTGAGACAATATTGTGTAAGCAAGAAGTTAGTGATTTACTTGCTATTTATTGTCTGTCTATCTTTAGTTGAAACCCACTGAACACTCCTTGTGTTTAAGCGCGTTATTGTATTGTATGCGTGATGATTCTGGTACGTGTGATTTATAATAAACGAGATTACAACTCGATATTGTTATGTGGATATATGAGTATCAGAATTTATTAGTAGTCAATTTACAATTTGATTTAGTATAGAGATATTATTGATAGTTAATTTACAATCGATGTAATGTGGAAAGATTCTACGTCGAGATAGTCGAAATTATCTCTGGATGCATATAACATCTATCAATTTTATATATTGAAAATTTCATTGACTGAAAAGATATCGTGAAAGAGAAAAATATATTTATATACCAATAACTCATCTCGTATTTTCTCTTCTAAGATATTAGTAGAAATGTTACTATTAGGGAAAAGTTCAATTTAGCCCCCAACGTATGAGGTCAGTGGTCATTTGGTCCATAACGTTTATTTTTTACTCAATCAGACCCTATCGTATACACCATTTGCAATTCAAACCCTCTCGTTAAATTTGACACGTGCTCTGTGTCACGGTCCTACTTTCAAGGGGCGTATCGAGACCGTGCGGCACCCAATATCTCACTAGTACTGGGTCAGCCAACGAGCGTGCCAACGGCACCGAGTGCCCACTTCGTTAGAGCGAGCTTGTGTCTAACGAGTAAGCAACGAGCGAGCGAGATTAACCGAGAGGAGCATCATTTGAGTATAAAGTTTGTATAAAGAGTGTGTGTAAAAAGCCTTGATTGAATAGCAGCAAATTACAACGTTGGGTAGGGGGGTCTACGTGCAGTCATGCCTCTCCCCCTAAGAGCAATCCGGACCATCTCCACTATAGCAGGAGTAGACATGCTATGTGGGCGAGGAGTCACTTGCCAAAAATGGAAAGAAAAAAGTACAACAGAATTACTTAAAAGGGAAATAAATCTACCTAGCAGCATGGGCGGCCATAGGCAACATGCCTTGGACAAGCCCGGACCTTGACATTCTCCCCTATTTGAGCTGTTGACGACCTCGTCAACTTGCTTCTGCTTGAATTCTTTTGATCACCCTTGCTGAGTCTTGCAAATCTTCTTGCTTCTCCCAAGATACCTCGTCGTCTCCAAGTCCCTTCCATCTGATCAGATACTCCTGGTACTGTCGTCGCCCGATGTTGACGTTCCGCTCCGCAAGGACTTCTTCACTTCTTTGTTCTTGTTGTTGCTGGTAGAGATATTTGGCCTGGTGATGTCGTTCCTCTCTTCATCTTCGTCGTCTGCATGATAGGGCCTCAAATTGTTGACATGGCTACAGGTGAAATTTTTGGAGCCACGCTGGAAATAAGGGCTTTAGCTCTAGCAATGCCAGATGTCACAACCATTGTCGAGATTTTTCAGGGCTCCCTTTTCAAAACATTGTTTACCACTTGTTTTTCTCCAAAAGTATCAGTCTCGGTATCAGGTTCATCCAAATAGAAGTTCTCTCTCAAACAGGAGCTGTACAAAGGTAAGTGCCTTAGCCCAATCAAAAGTCGAAGGAGAAAAGACATCTTCTGATGCCTCTAGCTTGGATTGTTGATACGAATGATATTCTTTAAAAAAGTGTGAAGGAGGACGGCCACTTTCAAAACTTAATAAACCAAGCAGGAATTTAAATAGAAGCTAAGGAACAGAATTGCTTTTAATTACAGTTTCTTCGGTAATCATCCTTTTCAGGTGTTCAAAACGGAACTGTCTCATGGCGAGATCAGTTGAAGTCTGAAGAGCTTTCGAGGATACGAGGAACTGATCATGGACTTGATCAGATGTTTGATTTCAAAGGAAGCCTGGTAGACAGGACCAGCGAATGGCTTGTGACTTACATCGACGACGAAGGGGACATTATGCTCGTAGGAGATTGCCCTTGGCAGTTGAGCACAACCCCCTCCTACAAATTCTTCCATACATTGCATTAAGAAATTCATATATAATATGAAATTTTAGGAGAACTTCTCAGTATGCTGATCTGATAAAAAAAAAATAGTACACTGATGTTTTGCTTGTGAATGTCATGCAAGAACTCTAAATGTGTTTTGTGGCATATGAATGCAGGGTATTTTGCTGCGATTTTCAAAGGTTATTCATCAGTCCGAGGTTTGTCCATCACGATCTGGTTCTAAAGTTACAAAAACCGAGTCAAACGATTTTGTAGATGCATGCCTGAGACAATATTGTGTAAGCAAGAAGTTAATGATTTACTTGCTATTTATTGTCTGTCTATCTTTAGTTGAAACCCACTGAACACTCCTTGTGTTTAAGCACGTTATTGTGTTGTATGCGTGATGATTCTCGTACGTGTGATTTATAATAAACGAGATTACAACTCGATATTGTTATGTGGATATATGAGTATCAGAATTTATTAGTCTCCAATTTACAATTTGATTTAGTATAGAGATATTATTGATAGGTAATTTACAATCGATGTAATGTGGAAAGATTCTACGTCGAGATAGTCGAAATTATCTCTGGATGCATATAATATCTATCAATTTTATATATTGAAAATTTCATTGACGGAAAAGATATCGTGAAAGAGAAAAATATATTTATATACCAATAACTCATCTCGTATTTTCTCTTCTAAGATATTAGTAGAAATGTTACTATTAGGGAAAAGTTCAATTTAGCCCCCAACGTATGAGGTCAGTGGTCATTTGGTCCATAACGTTTATTTTTTACTCAATCAGACCCTATCGTATACACCATTTGCAATTCAAACCCTCTCGTTAAATTTGACACGTGCTCTGTGTCACGGTCCTACTTTCAAGGGGCGTATCGAGACCGTGCGGC
Organism: Begonia masoniana; assembly: GCA_022432975.1. Classification (NCBI taxonomy): domain Eukaryota; kingdom Viridiplantae; phylum Streptophyta; class Magnoliopsida; order Cucurbitales; family Begoniaceae; genus Begonia; species Begonia masoniana. The sequence continues at coordinate 45,186,473 of CM039510.1, read as the reverse complement.
ACCCAATATCTCACTAGTACTGGGTCAGCCAACGAGCGTGCCAACGGCACCGAGTGCCCACTTCGTTAGAGCGAGCTTGTGTCTAACGAGTAAGCAACGATGCGAGCGAGATTAACCGAGAGGAGCATCATTTGAGTATAAAGTTGTATAAAGAGTGTGTGTAAAAGCCTTGATTGAATAGCAGCAAATTACAACGTTGGGTAGGGGGGTCTACGTGCAGTCATGCCTCTCCCCCTAAAGAGCAATCCGGACCATCTCCACTATAGCAGGAGTAGACATGCTATGTGGGCGAGGAGTCACTTGCCAAAAATGGAAAGAAAAAAGTACAACAGAATTACTTAAAAGGGAAATAAATCTACCTAGCAGCATGGGCGGCCATAGGCAACATGCCTTGGACAAGCCCGGACCTTGACATTCTCCCCTATTTGAGCTGTTGACGACCTCGTCAACTTTGCTTCTGCTTGAATTCTTTGATCACCCTTGCTGAGTCTTGCAAATCTTCTTGCTTCTCCCAAGATACCTCGTCGTCTCCAAGTCCCTTCCATCTGATCAGATACTCCTGGTACTGTCGTCGCCCGATGTTGACGTTCCGCTCCGCAAGGACTTCTTCAACTTCTTTGTTCTTGTTGTTGCTGGTAGAGATATTTGGCCTGGTGATGTCGTTCCTCTCTTCATCTTCGTCGTCTGCATGATAGGGCCTCAAATTGTTGACATGGATGACAGGGTGAATTTTGAGCCACGCTGGAAGATTAAGTCTGTAGGAGGCTTTTCCGACTTTCTCTATGACTTCAATGGGGCCTTCGTATTTTCTAACAAGTCGCCTGTCCTTCTTTCCTCTGAACCGAAGCTGTTCAGGTAACAGCTTAACCAGCACAAAGTCTCCAGCCATGAACTCCATTGGTCGCCGCTTCTTATCCGCCCACTTCTTCATATGTTTAGAGGCACGTTCTAAGTAAGCACGAGCTATTTCCGTATTCTGCTTCCATTCTTTGGAGAAGTTGTACGCTTTTGGACTCTTCCCCAAATATGGCTGCTCCAACGTGTGGGGCATGATGGGTTGTCTCCCACAGACTATTTCAAATGGACTCATCCCCGTTGAAGAACTCTTCTGACAGTTAAAGCAGAATTGTGCTACGTCGAGTAAACTGGGCCAATTCTTTTGATTTGTATTGATGAAGTGACGTAGATATTCCTCCAGTAAGCTGTTGAAGCGTTCTGTTTGGCCGTCTGTTTGAGGATGGTAACTGGAAGATATGTTGAGACTTGACCCAAGCAAATTGAACAATTCGATCCAAAAAGACCCTGTGAATCGAGGATCCCTGTCACTGACGATGCTTTGAGGAATTCCCCACAACTTTACAATGTGTTTGAAGAAGAGTTGGGCAGTCGTTTCTGCGGGGCAGTGCTTCGGAGCTGCAATGAACGTGGCATACTTGGAAAATCTGTCGACAATCACCAGTATCGCTTCAAAGTCATTGACAGACGGCAAATTGGTGATGAAATCCAGAGAAACACTTTCCCAAGGCATTTTTGGTACGGGCAGTGGCTCTAGTAATCCAGCAACCTTGTTTCTTTCAACTTTATCTTGTTGGCACACAAGACAAGTTTTGGTGTACTGCATAACGTCAACCTTCATTTGCGGCCAATAGTATCCTTTTTTCAAGAGAGCATAGGTACGTTGCCATCCAGCATGACCGGCCCACAGGGTATCATGGCATTCTCGCAGAAGGACACGCCGCAAATTATTGCTTCGGGGCACATACAAACGGTTTCCCTTGGTGAAGAGTAAGTCATCTTCGATCCAAAATTGCCTAGTCTTTCCTTCCTTCACAAGTTGTATGACAGCTTGAGCTCCAGGGTCATTTTGAAGATTATCTCGAATACAATCTTTCAATGATCCGTTAACTTTACTTGCTTGAAGCTGAGATAGATAGCATAGACTCGCGCATTCGGCCTTTCGACTTAATGCATCAGCCACTCGATTACTCTGGCCTGACTTGTGTTCAAAGCTAAAATCAAACTCTGAAATCAGTTCGTGCCAACGTGCTTGCTTGGCCGAGAGCTTTGGTTGTTCAAAGAAGTGACAGATTGAGCTGTTGTCTGTTTTCACAACGAACTTCGACCCGAGTAGATACTGCCTCCACATGCGTAGACAATGCACTACTGCTAGCATTTCTTTCTCGGAAGCAATGTACTTCCTCTCTGCTTCCTTTAACTTTCGACTTTCGAAGGCAACAGGATGACCATTCTGCATAAGGACTCCTCCTAAAGCAAAATCTGAGGCATCGGTTTCCACTTCAAATGGCTGAGTGACATCTGCTAATGCGAGTACAGGCTCTTGTATCATAGCTGCTCTCAAGTCAGCAAAGATTTTTGACATTCGGAGTTCCACTCCCAAGGTACTCCTTTCTTTAAGAGTTCCGTTAGAGGTGCAGCTCTCTTCGAAAATCCTTCCACAAAGCGTCTGTAATAATTAGCAAGCCCGAGGAAGGAACGCAGTTCAGTGACAGACGCCGGGGTCTTCCAACTTTTGACAGCACTTATCTTTCCTGGGTCCATGCGAAGACGACCTTGCTCAACAATATGGCCGAGGAATTCGATGCTCTCCTGAGCAAAAGAGCATTTTTCCTTCTTCACATACAGTTGGTTTTCTCTTAGCCTTTCGAAAACCAAACGAAGGTGTGCCTTGTGCTCTTCCAGCGTCTCGCTGTATACCACAATGTCGTCGAGGTACACTACCACGAACTTGTCAAGGTACTCATGAAATACTTGATTCATGAGTGTGCAGAAAGTTGCAGGAGCGTTTGTGAGTCCGAAGGACATCACCAAGAACTCAAAGGCCCCATACCTTGTTACACACGTCGTCTTGGGTTCATCTCCTTCTGCAATTCTCACTTGATAGTAACCTGATCGTAGATCAAGTTTAGTGAAGTACTTGGCTTTATACAATTGATCAAAAAGGTCAGTGATAAGCGGAATGGGATACTTGTTGCGCACTGTGACTTTGTTGAGTGCCCGATAATCTATGCACATTCGTAGACTTCCATCTTTTTTCTTTTGAAACAAAACTGGTGCTCCAAAAGGTGCTTTAGCGGGTCTGATAAATCCGGCCTCGAGTAGCTCATCCAATTGCTTCCTCAATTCTGCTAGTTCTGGCGGAGCCATTCTATATGGGGCTTTTGCAGGAGGTTTAGAACCAGGATTCAGTTCGATTTGATGATCAATGTCCCTTCTCGGAGGCAATGTCTTGGGTAAGCACTCGGGCATGGTACTCCTGAACTCTTCTAGGACTCTTGAGATTTCAGGATGTATTACTTCTTCCTTCTTTGTACTTACCTCCAAGGGAACAACCATGTAAGTTGGGTCGTCGCGTTTCAGCCCTTTCTTGAATTGCATAGCAGAGAGCATCTTTGTGTTGATGACATTTGGTTGTTTCAGTATCGCAGGAACAACTGTTGGGTTGTTACTAGTGATTATTAAACATTTTGCTGAAGGCATTGGGATGACTTTATGTTCCATCAAGAACTCCATACCCAAAATAGCATCAAAGTCATCCAACCGAGCTACAACAAAGTCGACGGGTCCTGTCCACGAACTGAGTTTCAACTGGACTCTCCTTACAACCCCGAGCACCGGCATTGCTTTTCCATTCACTGTTTTCATTTTACCATCATTCTTTTCTAACTTCAAACCGAGACGATGAGCTTCTTTCTCTGTGATGAAGTTATGAGGAGCCCCCGAATCTATCATCGTACTTTTAGTAGATTTGTTGTTGACGAATGATTCCACATACATGAGACCTTTATCTGGGATTTTCCTCAGTTCTTCCATCTGTTGCTGCACAGCTGATAAGAACGTCATGGTCCCAACTTCAGCAATCTCTGTGGTTTCTTCTTCAATAACTTCCTTAACTGCGTTGTCATCTTGAATTGACGCTTGTAAGGCAGTTAAGGCGGATCTATGTGGGCATTCGGCTACTCGATGTGGTCCCTTACACAGGAAGCATGACATAGGCCTATTAGGCGGGCGTTGGTTGTTAGCATTTCTTGGTGCTTCATGGCCTTCTCTTGGGACAAAGGGTTTTCTTTCAACATTTCCGGCGTTCGATTTCTGGGACTTGATGGTGTTCGAGTTACTAGGAGCATTCTTCTTTGCCCCAGGGTTCTCAATATTATAATCAAACAGTCGCTCAGCAGCTGCGAGTGCACTTGAAAGACTTTGTACTCTCTGTTCATACAGTTTTGTTCTGGCCCATGGTTTAAGACCTTCGATGAAAGTGAAGATCTTGTCTTTTTCTGACATATCCCTAATGTTCAGCATGAGACCCGAAAATTGTTTGACATATTCACGAATACTTGCAGTCTGCTTTAGGTCTCGAAGAAGTCTACGAGCGTTGAACTCAACATTTTCTAGAAAGAATTGGTCCTTCAACTGTCTTTTTAGTTCCTCCCATGTATCAATCGTACATTCGCCAACACTGATTTCATGATATTTGGATCTCCACCAAAGTTTTGCATCACCAGTAAGATGCATTGTGGCCAGTGTCACTTTCGAATCATCATCTGTTTTAGTGGCCTTGAAATACTGTTCCATATCGAAAATGAAATTATCTATTTCTTTAGCATCCCGGGCTCCCCCAAAGGGTTTTGGCTCAGGAATCTTCACTCGACTAAATTCAGCAGCAGTAGTAGCCTGGGTCTGACTCCCCATGGCTCTCATAGTCAGGTTCAGCTTAATGTTGATCTCGGCAATCTCAGCCTTGAGAGAATCAAACATTGCTTTGAAGTCTTCGGTCACTTGAGACACAGTTTCAGACAATCGGGTATGAGCTAGATCGATCTCATCGACGCGCTCCAGGACCCCGATTATCGTACCTGTGGAACTTTCTCCCGTGTCGACTCCCTTTCCCTTTTCTTGTCGGGATTCAAGAGTCTCCACCCGATTCAGCAGCTCTGGAATCGGTATGGCGTCTATCCTATTGTGAATAGCCGCAATCTCAGTAGGAAATTCAGACATTTCCTTCATTCGTTCTTCTATGAATCGAATGTTATCCGGTATGTCTTGTAGATACCGTATTTCTTCTTCCAACTCGACGAGGCGCTCGAGTTGATCTGATGGTGCACTAGGTCTTTCCATCGTACTCTTCTTCGGCATGATTTCTCACGATTTTTGAGCCAACCAGGCTCTGATACCAACTGTCACGGTCCTACTTTCAAGGGGCGTATCGAGACCGTGCGGCACCCAATATCTCACTAGTACTGGGTCAGCCAACGAGCGTGCCAACGGCACCGAGTGCCCACTTCGTTAGAGCGAGCTTGTGTCTAACGAGTAAGCAACGAGCGAGCGAGATTAACCGAGAGGAGCATCATTTGAGTATAAAGTTTGTATAAAGAGTGTGTGTAAAAAGCCTTGATTGAATAGCAGCAAATTACAACGTTGGGTAGGGGGGTCTACGTGCAGTCATGCCTCTCCCCCTAAAGAGCAATTCGGACCATCTCCACTATAGCAGGAGTAGACATGCTATGTGGGCGAGGAGTCACTTGCCAAAAATGGAAAGAAAAAAGTACAACAGAATTACTTAAAAGGGAAATAAATCTACCTAGCAGCATGGGCGGCCATAGGCAACATGCCTTGGACAAGCCCGGACCTTGACACTCTGCACGTGCGCTGCTAAAACCCCAATATACCCTTATTTCCTCCCGTAATCCCTAAAGTAAAAGTTAAATTCACCTTAAAAATATACACTAAACTATCTCTCATTATTCCAATTTGAATTTATGGTAGAAATTTCGGACAAATTTAACTTTTAATTTAGAGATTTCAGGAGAAAAAAAAGGTATTTTAGAGTTTTAACAGCTCACGTGCAGAGCACGTGTTAAATTTAACGAAAAATTTAACGAGAAAGTTTGAATTGCAAACGTTGTATACGATAAGGTCTGATTGAGTGAAAAATAAACGTTAAGAACCAAATGATCACTGTACGTTGGAGGCTAAATTGAACTTTTCCCTTACTATTATGAACAGCCAATTACAAACTTGTTCTAAGATAGCGGTAACCGATAATTACATGGATCAAAAACTCGATTAAGTGGTTCAAATTTTTATTTTTTTGTGCACCGATTAATACGGTTGTGATACTTCGCAAAAGCAGGGATAAGGCATTTCCTAACAACTACGTGTTCTAGAGCTTATAATTTTGTAGTCATAAAAACCTGTTGCCAACCCTTTCTTCTTAGCCCAAGACGCAACACAATGCATCCCCCCCCCCCCCCCCCCCCCCCCCTCTCTCTCTCTCTCTCTGTCTATCGACATGGCCAACCAGTCTGCACAAAAGGTTGGATGATTAGCAGAGGAAACAAATGCAGGGATCAACAAGGTTGCTGCTAACTCATACTTAAAAGGTTCAATTGAGAAAAAGCAAGACCAGGGTGAGATTTTGTTTAAGATGGCCAAAGAATTGGCATCGATTTTTCCCTATCAAGAAGCACTCTCATCGTCAGATCCAGCAGCAAACTCAATTGCGCAGAAAACAGTATCTATTAATATGTGAAAGCATGCATTATTTGTCCAAATCTTGTCGTAAATCATCTGCCATGGGGAGTTGTAAGCTCGTGAAAGATGTAAATCCCCCGTCGACCACCAGATTGTGCCCATTTACATATTTGGCCTCATCGGACGCAAGATAAAGAGCAGCATTAGCTACGTCCTCAGGCTCACAACTAGTTCCTTGCAACACGCCGACACTTTTCAGTATTTGCAGAAGTTTCTCATCGTCCAGGCCGGGAATTATCCGTCTCATCTCTTCCATCACAAACGGAGTTGGAACTGCAAATGGCGAAATGCAATTGACCCGGATTCCGTGTTTGCTAAGCTCTGCAGCCACAGACTTGACGAGGCCTATTATTGCAGACTTAGACAGAGAGTAAGTCGGCTGGGCCATCCCTCCCATGATTCCCGTCACACTGGCCGTGCAGAGGATCGAGCCTGTTCTCCTAGGAATCATCACCCTCGATGCATGTTTCACCCCGGCAATGACTCCTCTCACATTGATTTCGATGATTCTGTCGAATCTGGAAAGATCTAAGTCGACAATGCTTGGGGGTGAGTTGCAGGGAATTCCTGCATTGTTGTACATAATGTCGAGCTTTTCGTGCTTGGATATGGCGAAATCTACGGCAATTGAGACATCAGATTCATTGGCAACGTTGCAGGAGACGAAACTAGCGTTAGGTCCGAGCTCTTTCGCAGTTTCTTCACCGAGTTGATGTTGAATATCGGCAATCACGACTTTTGCGCCTTGCTCGATGAATTTCGCAGCCGTTGCCTTTCCGATGCCACTGGCTGCTCCTGTGATTAATGCGACCCTGCCTTCTAGCCTGTATTCTCGTATCAATTGCCCAAATTATTTATGCATAATGCTAGTTGTAACGGTGAATTCTAGATCATACTCTTACTGTTACGCAGGATCATCATGCTAGAATCATCTAAATAACAAGGATATATGGTTCCTTGGATACCCTTTTAATTTGTACGAAAAATTGGCACTGTAATATGGTTTGATTCTCTGAAAGATTGGATCTTTTCTGAGAATTTGCGGCCCCAATCTGAATCATTTGAAAGTAGAAAAAACTATCCTTTATCAATAGAAAATGACAAACGGGTTGCGTTGATTGATCAGATTCTAGGGCCATAGAGCAGCAGTCACTGCAGAAACACATGAGATTGGCAATCCCAGAAGAACAATACCACAGATAACTTATAAATGAAGAGGATAATAGATGGACATACCTCGAGGTTTCGGAGGCTAAACCCCTCTGGAAACTTCCAGAAAACAAATTTCTTGAAATGGCAGCAGCCCTTTTGCTGCATTAACAATCAGCAAATCCATGAGAGAGAGAGAGAGAGACCCATCAATCAAAAAGTAAAACCAGCAGGCGCCATGAGAGGACGATGGAGAAAGAGAAAGAGACGACAGAGAGAAATTTAAGAAATAGAGAGAGAAAAATCCGAAGGGAAAGAGAAACAAACCTCAGTCCTACCCTCGACATTCTGCAGAATTCTTGGCTGGAATCTGCAAAACTGATGCTTTCCAGAACCCAGTAATTAGGGAAGAAGGAAGAACTCGACGGCCGCCAGTAGCCACAGTTGAAACTTTCATATATTTACTAGCAGCCATTGCACAGCCTTACTATATACATATTGACTGTAAGTTTTATCTGATTTTAATCTTACATGAAAAATAATAATAATCAAGATACTTTCATTTTCTTTTTTGGATATTCACAAGTTTGATCTCTTTTTTTGTAATTGTCTTTTTTGTGCATTATATCTTCAATTTTGAGTCTAGTTAAATGAAATAGACTAAAAGTTAACATTTTTACATCATTAGAAGGGATTAAGAGTTTTTTTATTTTTAAAAATGTTCCTAGAATTACATATACAATCATCTATATTAGAGGCGGGCTTGGTCCCGTTCCACCTCGGAACTGGCACAGTCGACGACGGTTCCATGGTTCTGGAATCGGACCGGAATCGTGGGATTTTGGGATTGAAACCGAAATCGACCATGTTTCATTGTTCGATTCCGGTTCGGTTCTAAATAAAAATAAATAAAAAATTATTTACGTTTTTTTGTTTCTGGGTCGGGTTTCAAAGTTTGGGTCAAATTTGGGTCGAGTTTGGGGCCGATTTCGGCCATGACTTAATTTTTTACAATTTTAAGTCAATTTTTTTACCCGCAGTTCAGTTTGATTTTTCAAGGTTTTTGACCCTCAAAAGTGTGGACCATACCGTAAACAGCAGGTCTTGAGAATTTGAAACTGAAACAAGTTCCTCTTATGGGAAAAACCTAACCAAACTAAAATCGAAACAGTGGTTGCGGTTAAAATCACAGATCCGGTCTGATTTTGCTCACTCTTAATTTATATTCACATTTTGGCATATTCTCCCCATTGTTTTTAACAATAAATGATGCAATTTTCAAACCCCACAGTCAATTAAAAATAACTTCCCAGTTCTATTATTAGGAAAACTCAATTTCATTAGTGTAAAAAAAATACTATAAAGCGAAGTCCATTACCCAATTCAAATGTTGTTCGATCAACGTCGCGTTGCGTCGATGAAAAACTTATTTGTTACTAGTTAATTCTCCTCGTGTTATCTTCTTTTACTTGATAGCTAATCATCTTCTTCCTCACTTCTTCTGGTCTTCTTTTTATATCACATCTTTTTGAAGAGCAATGTTTCCAACTTGGAGCTTTGAGACAAGTATTTTGACTAAGTAGCCTATTGGTACAACCAACTTCTAGTAGTTGACTTTCATTAACTTCCTCGTATTTCTTTCCACCCACTATTTTGCCGACATATTTCTTGTCCTTAAGTTTTGTCTCCTAACTTACAAAAAATTAACTCTAGAAAGTTTACATTCACGTCTAAAATATGAACTTGAAAAACTTGTAATCTATGATATAAATTAAAAAAAAAAAAAAAAAAACCAATAACGGAGTACACATAAACCGTTAATTGTCGAGATCGTCGAACAATGTAATTTTTCACTCACCATAATTAGATCTGATCCAGAGTTTAATCGTCGTAGATTTGAATCCAGAGTTTAATCGTCGTAGATTTGAAATTACTCCAAATGTTACAAATTGTAGAATCTCGATTTCCATCACCTGACTCGACGAGAAAACTCGATTTTAGACAGAGAGATGACCGAAATCTGTTTATACGAGAGTGAGACTGTAATTCTCTCTAAATCATCGCGTTAAAACGTGTTAATTTTCTAAGTTAGAGAGTAACCATGTGAATCGTGCCATATAATGTATCGTTACGCAACTTTTCAATTTACAAATCATAATTTAAGCCAAAAATTAGAATTTGATCTAAATTTTCAATAAAGTAACCCGTATGATGATAAAGCACGTATAAATTAACAAGCATTATTAGCAAAGTTGGTTTAAAAGTCAGTTCGTCGTCTCATATTTGAATATTATTATTTTTTATTTTTTTAAAATTGAGTTGAAATCTGCAATTTGCAATATTCATAGGGGCAAAAAAAGGAAAAAAAGAAATGGGGGAGAAGGAAGCTTCAATTCCTCGTTGGCGGGACAGACTGTCGTTCTTATCTTACTTGCCTTCATTTTCACGCTTATCTACCATTTCACCCTTTCTTCCCTTCTTTTACATCTATACCCTCCAACTTCCACTCCCCTCTTTTATTTAATATTATTATAGACAAATTTTATTCATGTTATTATGTGGATATATATATATATTCTCATTATTTTAATTATTTTTTGGTCTTATTTGTACTTTTTTTTATCAGGATTAAATCTTTTTTCTCAAGACTAAAGAGGAACCAATGAGATGATCCCACCTGCACCAGTGACAGTGTAAAATCTCAAATTATTTGAGAAAGTGAATGCTTTATAAGTAGAGTTATTCTTACTTAGTATGACACGTTTTGGATTGGTCTGAGAATAAATTTGTGCGAGATTCAACATAAAGCAGCAATATTGTACTAAGAGATAGGGTGTTACAGTAAACATAATTTTTTTTAGTTAATTATTTATATTCATTTAATTTAGTTTATCTAAAATATTAGGTAAAAAAATTAACGTCAAGTAAATAAATATCACAAACGAATTAAAGTAAAAATGGAAAAAAAGAAAAAAGAGTTTATTTTCCCTAGTTTTTTAGTGTTTAGTGGTATAGCCTATAGGGGAGGAGGGCGGGGGTATTCATGTCATTTCGATGAGTAGAGCCGACAGCTGTGATTGCAGTTTCGTAAATAAATGCCAAAACAAGGCCCTAACTGGGAAGCCTCTTTGATTTCATTGTAATTTATCGAAGACGATCCGGGGCAGTTATGCTGGAATCCTCACAGTTTCTACGAGACGACTAGAAATCTGCTTCTCAGTTTCTCAGATAGAAGGAAGGCGAAGGAGAAGGGGAGGGAGAGAGAGAGAGAGAGCGGTATAGGTGTAATTTGTAGAGAGAGAATACGGGAGAGTTCTTGACGGAAGAAGTTGCAGTTGAAGGATAAAGAGAGAGAGAGAGAGTGTGTTTTAATGTCGGAGGGAGAGAGAGAAAGGGGAAGTAACGAAGAGAGCGTAAAGCTCTTCGTAGGTCAAGTGCCGAAGCATATGTCTGAATCTCAGCTCCTTTCAATCTTCAAAGACTTTGCTCTCGTCGACGAGGTCAGCATTATCAAGGACAAGACTACTCGCGCATCTCGAGGTTCTCCCTCCTTCCGCCTCTCTCTCTACCTTCTCACGCTCGCTCCATTTTTTTTGTTTTCCGTTTGATCTGGGAGTTGTAATTGGAGTCACGTATGAGGATTTCGGCCGCGTATTATGGCTTTTTTACTGCTTAAGTTCATCTTTGAAACCGTATATTCCGGTTTGCTCGTCTGATTTTAGGTTTATGAATGTTTCGCAGGGTGTTGTTTTGTAATATGCCCGTCCAGGCAGGAGGCGGATAAGGCGGTCAATGCCTGCCATAATAAGATAACATTACCTGGGGTTAGTACAACAATGATTCGTTCCCTTTGACCATGAAGTGAAACTCTAGAAAATGAGTTTTATTTGTACCCTTTTGATTTGGGGTAATTTTCTTTTATTCTTAATTATATAAAAACTGGTCCTCAATCTTTAAACAGTGAAGTTTACTAAATTTACTGAACCGCAGTATGGATGAGAATTACGAGTCAATGATTTACTTTTCCAGTTTCATGTAACCAGCGCTTCTTTTGGGGTTGTCATTATAAAGAAAGCAAAATATACTCTTTATTGTACGTGTTTTTACAAAATTCAGTCTGATATGCTTTTTGAAATAAACTGAATTTATGCGTTTCGAACTCTTTGACAATGAGTAGAAAGGTCCCTCTTGCTGGCCAATATATTAGACTCCAAAAGAAAACTAAGACCTATCTTTTAAGTTCCTCTGTGATGTTGTTCTTACTGGAAGACGTCATCCTCTGTATGTATTACTATTCAGGCATCCAGTCCGTTGCAAGTGAAGTATGCAGATGGCGAGATGGAAAGATTAGGTGTGAAATTAAAACCCGTATACTTTTTTTATCTTTAAGATGCTTCCCACTGTTACTGCACCAGTCTATAAATGCCTTTCCTTTTCTCGCTGGAGGCATTTTATTTCTTATTGTTTACTCTATACATGGAAGGATAACTCTTTTGCTGTCTTTGATTACCAGAACATAAGCTCTTTGTCGGCATGCTTCCGAAGAACATATCTGAAGCTGAAATGTCTGCGCTGTTCACTCCATATGGAACAATTAATGACTTGCAAATATTAAGAGGTTGTCAGCAAGCAACCAAAGGTAATCATTTTTTTTTTTTATTTTATTTTTAAAATTTTGGACTTGGAGGACACACTTGTTTTAACGCACTGAAGCCTAGTCCATTATAATTTCTCTCTTCAGGCTGTGCATTTTTGAAGTACGAGACGAAAGAACAAGCTGTAGCCGCACTTGAGGCGATGAATGGAAAGTACATTATGGAGGTTTGCATTCTCAATTTTATGTTATTGAAAAAAAATTGTCTTAAAGAGATTATGGATTTTCATTTAGTTTTCTTCCTCAGAGCGCAACCTGGAAATATTGTAGTTTGATTGTCTTAGATGAAACTCTTTGCTTCAAATTTTGAAAAATCATTTGGGCTTATTTCGCAAGAGAAATAATTTTGTAAAGATGACACTTCAAATATTTTAGCTTTAGTATTCTGGAAGGAGAACTATTTATTTATTGTTTGCATATTATACTTGAATCTTCACATTTCACATCATAAGTTAGCTTATACAGTAACATCCTGCCTGCAGCTGGAATATATAGACTATTGACCTGTCCTGAATTATTATTTTTTTCAAATAAAGAAAGATTATCCCTGGTCAACTTCTTTGAAAGTGTTAAAAATTGGTTGATAAAGAATAACATGCATATTTTATTTTATCCGTTGAATAATTGATTAGTTTTTTCCAATAGCTGATTATTATCTTTTCTCTGTCAGGGTTCAGGCGTTCCTTTGGTTGTAAAATGGGCAGATACTGAGAAGGACAGGCGAGCTCGCAAAGCTCAGAAAACTCAGTCTCAAAGTTCTAATCCAGATTCACAACATGCTTCGTTATTCGGGGCCTTGCCATTAGGTTATGCCCCCCACTATAATGGCTATGGTTATCAGGTCGGTTTAAAAATCTTTTAGTCCTAAGCTTGTCGTTTCGATAACCTTTTGTTATGCTTTTAGAATTTCTTAGCAAACACAGTTCGTTTATTTTTCATACCGATTCCATCATTATGTGTTTTGGGTTTATTTTTATCAAATCCACTCTTGGTTTCCTCAAATCTTGGTTTTCATTCTCTTGATTCTGCGATCTAGTATGTTGAGTTTTTATGGTATCAGATTACATGTTTGTTTCCATCTTCTTAGGCTCCTGCACCATTCGGATATATGCAATACTGTCTGCCAACAATGCAGAATCAATTAAAATTTCATGATATGCGGGGAATGACACCTCCCTTTGGTCCGGGTTTGGCTTTTAGAAATTATCCCCTTCCTTCTACTAGTTATGTCGGCTCAGCTTATCCAGTAGCTCCAGCCATTCAGTATCCCATGTCGTACTCTGGGCGCTTGATGAGTCCTAGACCTTTCGGCAGTTCACCTTTTCCACCCCCACCCCTTACAGCACACTGTACATCTCGCATGGGGAAAAGTTCTGGTAGTCAGATTGAAGGTTGTCAGCTACTCTCTATTTGACTTCAATTATTCAATTACTTTTGAGGTTATCATCTTCAGATTCATCACCCATTTTATTTTATTTTGTATAGGTCCCAGCGGTGCTAATCTTTTTATCTGTCACATACCCCAAGATTTTGACGACAAAGAGCTTGCCAACACTTTCCAAGCATTTGGTAGCATTTTGAGCGCTAAAGTTTTCATTGACAAAGCAACTGGTGCTAGCAAATGTTTTGGTGAGCACCGCTTCTTGGTGTTTAGAATATAATACAAGTTCTGTAAAACCATGGTTTTGTAGTGAAGTTAACGCCTATTACACTACTTCTATAATCAGGGTTTGTCAGTTATGACTCGCCAGAGGCTGCCCAATCTGCCATTAATACAATGAATGGGAGCCAATTAGGTGGTAAGAAATTAAAGGTTCAAGTTAAGAGAGAGAATGGACAGAACTCGGTGTATTTATAAGCAAATTTTCTGGTCTACATGTTCTCTATCACTGAATATACGCGGGACTTGCTGGTTGGATTGGAGACTTCTGTGACTACATTCATCTCTCCATCCTACCTTGCTCACGGGAAAAAAAAATTAGAGACACTTGTAATTTATGATGTATTTTATGCCATTGTAATTTGTAAATACTGTATCATAAATGTTTATTTCGACACTGTATTTTAATTCGTTGATTCTTCCCTTCAAAGCATCAGTCAATATATAATTATCATGATCAAAGCAGTCATTGGAAAAAATCTCCTGATTTTGACCAAATATGAACTGTTTCTCTTCTTTCTCTGAATTGTTATATATTCTTTGGTATTTCTATTTTGCCATGCATCAATTTTTAACCGAAAGGATACAAATTCTGGGTTCTACTGCAGGTTTCTGTAGCTGATTTTAAGCATCGATACTGGAGTTGTGGGAGGCATGAATTTCAAGAATGACCCATGACAGATATTTGACACAAATAGTCAGCTAAGTGAATCAAAGTAAGAGAATCTTCTCCTTAAAAGTACTTGAAAATTGCTTTCTTGATTTTTCATCTCATGATAGTGAAGGTAATCCATATTCACGTTTTGGCCTGTATAAATGTGCAACAACTTTTTTGCTCTTGCCATCTTTGGGTTATCTAGTTTACCTTGTGCATACTTCAGCTAGTTTTAAAAAACTCGAAAAGTTGGCTGTGATTTTGTGGTAACTTAAACTTGAAAAGTTAGTGAGAATTACAGTTGAGCTATCCCTCAGGGTATGTGACAAGTTGTATATCTGAAATTTTACCTACGTATTTGCAGATCAGTTCAACCACAATTCTTTTATGCATTTTGAAAATTTGCATATTTATTCATGATCTGAGCCCTGAGGTGTGGCTGGCTACTGGTTTATTTGTTGAGCCCAAGTACAGATCAGAGGTTCTTATTTTCTTTTCCTTCCATTAATTTGAACTCAACCCTTGTTCTCTTCCTTGTCTGTATAAAATGTGGTAGTCCATAATTTTGTTTACACAAATGGTTAGAGTAGAGAATCAATCAACACATCATTATAAATGACTTAAAAATAAGATTAATTACGTATATTTACCTCAGATTAAGGTTCATTATTGCTATAGACACATTAGTTTCGCAGTTAAAAATTTATGTTAGAGAACAAAAGTGGACGTTATATCAACCACTTTGGTCCAAAACTGAAGTCCACTGTTGGTTCTAGCATGCTGCTGATGCAAGTAATACATCAACATCTTCCACTATCTTGCTTACAACATTGTCAACTCAATGCAGATCTAGTTGTTTATTTTATGAGAGCATGATATTTCTTGTAATTTGTTATACGTGTGGGCCTGATAGGCGGTTTGTTTGATTGTGATCGGTTGAATCGCAGCCAACTAATAATTTTATAGCCTTGAGGAATGCAGTTTTAAATTTGCCCTGAGACGGCAGAGTTCAAAATTCGGTGCTCCGTCGTACGGATTATTTCAAAGAGTTAGAACGATTGAATTCAGTGGTATTGGATGCAGAATATTTTTAGCAGATGTCTTCAATATGGGATGTGTAGCAGGGGTGAGCAAAAACCGGTCCGGTCCGGTTTTTGAGAAAATTGGGACTGTATTAATAAAATTTGGTTTTCAATTTTCAGGACCAGAACCGTTTAAATTTTTTTAAAGACCGGACCCGAATTTCGGTTCCGGTTCTGGTCCAAATCCGGTTTTTCTAACATTTTATTGCCAGCAGGTGTATCTCCCTGATTTCCACAGACAAATCTAGAACATAAAGCCACAAACTTTATAATTTATTCACCCTCACCACCTAATGACAAATTTCCAGGGACCACACTATCCAAGTACTCCCCATTTTTCAGGTAGAGAAAGCTTCATCGTCCTAAAAAATGGCCAACTTTCTTGGCTTCATCTTCTGCCTTGCTTTTCTGAATCTAACCAACGCCGGCGAGCTACCAGACACTCCGAGCCCCTCCGATGGCGCAAATCTAAACAAAGCCCAACCGCCTCGTATTAGAAAGTAAGGAATGTTGGAGAAAACCCCTATTTTAGAATCTGAATCGCCTGAAACCGAAAGGAACCTTGTCGAGAAGAAGGAAATAAACTCATCCGATGGCGAAAATCTAAACAAAGCCCAACCGCCTCGTATTAGAAAGTAAGGAATGTTGGAGGAAAACCCCTGTTTTAGAATCTGAATCGCCTGAAACCGAAGGGAACCTTGTCGAGGAGAAGGAAATAAACTCATCTAATCGGAGAAGTTCAGCGGATTCGAGAACAGTGAGCATTAAAGTAGGCAACTAATTCGATTCGGTTTTTTCGGGTTTGTCTCACTAAACCCGAAAACCAAACCGAATTTTTCGGTTCTCCTACAAAAAAACCAAATTTTGATTTTTTAAATTACAAAACCACCCAGAACCGGACTAAATTTTCGGTTCCAATCCGGTTCTTCGGTCCGGTCCAGTTTTTGCTCACCCCTAATGTGTAGACAAGGTATGTACAAAGATATGACTGTCTTTCTACTTTCATTCACTTTTATGCATTCTCCTTCAGGCTTTGATCTCTGTCTCTTTCTGCCTGTCATGAATGTCCGGCTCTAATTTCTCTTTCTTGTAGGTTAACCAGTTAGCCATAGCCTACCATCCCATTTGAGTCCTCTGATCTTTTGCACTTTTGGAGTCAACTTTTGAGATATGCATTTTTTTTTTTAGGTTTTTTGGTGCTCCACCCATAAATATAAAATTTATTTTTAATTATAAATCTTATGTTTAATCTCTAATTTTACACTATTTTTTCGTTCATAATTACTGTAATAAATAAAATTAAATAGTAAATATTTAAAATAATTCATCAACTTAAGTGATATTAAAGTGTAAAATGATAGGATTATAATGAATGTCGTCGATAGGGAAAAGACCAAATCGTCCTTCCCACATGGGTTTCTAGAAACCTTCTAAGGAAGCCCACAGTTTTGGCTTAAGTCATTTCACGACCTTCTTTTATGGTAACGTGCTCATCGTGAGAACATGCTTGGTTGGTCAATGTTCTTAGTATTTCTAGTCCTATAAATTTGATTCTTTTTTTGGCTTTTATGGAAACAAGAATTCTCCAAAATAATAAAATGAACAAAAATGATAATTGGGTATTCTTTTAATCAATACCCTATAATTGAATCTTTAAAGTCTTTTTAATTTTATTCGACCTGACGCTTGTTAATTATGTGTGATGTAATTGTATCATATAAAAGTGGCATGTATAATAACGCCCCCGAACCCGCCCCGGCTCGGTGTGTTACATGGCTAACAAATCTCGAGTTTAAAATGACGTTTAAAATAAAATACGATAAAAATTCGACTAGATTTTCGGGTTTTGCGAACCCTTGAAATTGTATCACGTAATTATGTGTGATGTAATTGTATCACGTAAAGTGACGTATAAACGCAAAATGATCAATGTAATTTTCGGTGCAGGAGAACAAATTTGGAGGGTAAAAGTGGAAAAGGGAGCCCAACAACCACCAAACTTTGTGCCATTTAACTTCCACATTTCAAATGACCCAAAATTCACCCTTTTTTTTTCTACTTTAATTCTTCAACTACACACTTTGAAAACACCACTTTGGTCAGCACAACTTTTATTTTATTGTTTGGAGTTTAGTAATTAAATAATCTCTTTTTTTTTTTGGTCTATTACTTTGAAAAAGGACGATGCTTTTTTCAAGGAAGATTGGGGTAATTGCGTAAAACTGCATTTTGGTCGCATGTCAAACAAGTTGCAGCAACAAAAACAGGTGGGAATTGATCCAGTCAAAAATCCTTTTTTACGAAAACATATTACACGTGGTCCAATAGCCGCACGGCCGTTCCCCTTCTGGCTTCTAGAAGGCTTTTGCTGATGAAAATCCTCGGCCGAGTAAGATTTGGTTGTTGTTTATAAGGGAATGAACTTGTCTCGTGCTCCTCTCTGTCTCTCTGTTTTTTTTTTTTTGCTCTTGTTCGTCCACTCCTGTCTGCAGATGGTAGGTGTTTCCAAAAAGTCTCGACTTCTTTCTCTGTAAATCTTTTGTTTTTGAATGATTCTTTGTGTTGTTAGGAGAAGACAATGGAGGAGATGAATGAAGTGAATGCCTCTTCTTTCTTGCTCTTTGAGTCTACCGGTGATTCGGAATCGGTTTCCGACACCCTTTTGCCGGAAATCGAGGAGGATGACGATGATGCTCGCTCTTGCTGCGACGATCCGAGTGGGTTGCAGAGCTGTGGAGACGACGTCAATGGCGGCGACGTTAAATCCTGTACCGGAGATGAAGAATTGAGCTGTGATGACACTGGAACTTCGATAAGCTCCCACAAATCCAGAGCTTCTTTCGATTCGACACATGAATTTGAGTCGTTGAATGAGACGGAGAAGAGCAAGCTATTTTGGGAGACTTGCCTGGCATCTTAGATCTCTCTCTCTCTAGATTTGTTTATTTTTCTATTGAATGTCCAATTGTACACAGGAAATGGGCTTACTCCTCTTACAATCTCTCTCTTAAATCCTCAGAATTGCCAAGTGTTTTCTGGGTTTTCCTTCAATTTCTTAAGAATTTCATCAACATAATGAAATTCTACAGGTTCCATAGAAGAACCTTCATTGTTTTTGTTCAGTTAAGATGACGAAAACAAACATTTCTACCCACAAAAAATTAAAAAATGGGTTTGAGCTAGATTTATATTTTGGGTACTAAAATAATCAAAACTTGTCCACCTCTAACCCAACTGTCATGCAAATCTGCACACACCCTTTTAAATATTCTTAAATTCTAGAGTTAGATTGTATGATCTCACCTATATTTCAAGACTCGTGCACTGAATTCTTGAAAGTAGGCGGACAACTACATCTTACTTGGTGTAATTTCACTACCATTCATTCTCCAAACCATCATTTCTAGGACCAACGAGCCAACATGGTAATCTTTGTGTTCCTAGTTCTCTGTGTGAGATCATTCGAAACCACGATACTTCTTAGTTAAAATGAAATTCTAGCTCAGCGCCTTTTGATAATAATTGTTCTTTCAAGAGCATAGTCCAGTAAAAGTTAAAGAATCAGACGGTGTATAACGACTCTTTTTTCAATGAGATATTGTCCGCTCTGGGGATTGAACCGTAGCTCAATATCCTTCTTTCACGGCTTTGTTTGGCGAGAACTTCTCAGTTGGTCACCCAACCTGGTACTACTCTCACCGAAGCACTTTTAAGTTCGGAGTTCTGATGGGATCCGTTGTCAATTGTACTCCAAAACGCGTCTTACTATCTTGTGAGGATTTCCTTACATATGTTTCATTTCAATATACTTTCCCAAGCGATGTAGGATTGTGAGGACCCCCTCTTTACGACCCGGGATTCGCCTATACTCGAGTCCGGGATCCACCCCGAAACCCGAGGTTTGCCCCGCAGTCATACTCATACGTACACATGTGGGTCATCACACAGTGTGATTTACCCTACGTTTTACACAGTGTGATTTAAAATTAGAAGTTATACAAACGATGACTGTATTGACAAGTCCTACGTTTTACGTTATTTTTTTTGCTAAGATTAAATCACTCAAAAAAAGAGAAAAAGCTAAATCTAAAAAAAATAAATAAATTATGATTAATGAGACAATAATCAAGATTCAGGAGAAAAATAATATCGCTTACATCACTACTAGATCATCTCGTTGTAGATTGTATTAAACGACATGACGTACGAGGTAGTAAAACGACAATTCTTTTCCTCCTCGTTGTAGTGGAGTAACTCTTCCCCTCCACCGAGAAATTCTGAGTCTCATAGAAGTTCTAAGCTCTTCTTCTTCTTCTTCTTCAAATCCCTGTTTCTCAATCCCCAAATTTCCCATTCTACTCGCGGTGTTTGAAGATTCAGAACTAACAGATACAGGCATTTGGATCTATTTACAAAGATGATGATTCGGATTCGCAGCAGAGATGGCCTCGAGCGAGTCACCATTGATAACCCACAAAGTACAGTTTCTCAATTGAAGTCTCAAATTCAGTCTCAGCTCAATATCCCAGTCCATAATCAAACCTTGTCCCTCAATCAAAGCCTTCTTTTGGCAAAAACCTTCGACGATCTTTCCAAATACACCGACATGTCTGACCCCAATATCACTCTCTCTGCTCTCAATCTCTCGCATGGCTCCATTGTGTTCCTCGCCTACGAGGGCGAACGCACTGTTTCCGGCCCGGCTTTCCAGCTCGCCGGTTCTTTTGGCCGGAAGATGACCATGGATGATCTTATTGCCAAGCAAATGCGAATCACTCGTCAAGAAAACCCCCATTGCGAGTTGGTTTCGTTTGATCGAGATTGTGCAAATGCGTTCCAGCATTATGTGAACGAAACACTAGCTTTTGCAGTTAAAAGGGGAGGATTTATGTACGGGACGGTATCATCTGAGGGGAAAGTAGAGGTGAATTTCATATATGAGCCACCACAACAAGGAACAGAGGAGATTTTGTTGTTTTTGAGAGATCCAGATGAGGAAAAATTAGTGGAAGCGATAGCAACTGGTTTGGGTATGAAAAAGGTCGGCTTCATCTTTACCCAAACAATCAGCCAGGACAAAAAGGATTACACACTATCCAATCTGGAAGTTCTGCAGGCGGCGGAGTTTCATGCCGAAAGTGGGTTGAAGGAGTGGGTCACGGCGCTGGTTAAGTTGGAGGTGAATGAAGATGGGGGAGCTGATGTTCACTTTGAGGCTTTTCAAATGAGTGATATGTGTGTAAGATTGTTCAAAGAGGGCTGGTTCGAGCTTGAATTCGGGGAAGATCTCGATCCGAAGTTGTCCAGGATGAAAAAGGATGTTGTTGTCGGAGTTAAGGATACCAGAGATGTTGACAATGATTTCTTCTTGGTTGTGGTTAAGATTTTGGATCACCAGGTGCGTAGATTAAGTTTTCTAATTTTCACTTCAGTTTGTTTTACTTTATGTCTCTTGTGTTTGATCAATGTTCGACAAAAGCTGCCTTTTTTACCCGCTTTCCCCATTAAATTTGGCTGTCCAAAGTAGCTTTTGGATCTACAAAAGTGACAAAACTGATTTGATCTGGAGTTTGTTCTTTGATAATTTGATAAATGCATAGGTGGTTCCATCTCATTGTTACTAAGCTTTAGGTCAATATTGAACTGGTGTTGAATTTGAACCCAGAAATCAGAGCATGAAGGCCTGCTGAAGAATGCCCTTTAGGTGGATGAAGAACTCCAGCTTCTCCACCCACCCAATTTTGATTGAACTCTAATGTTAAAGTCCATTCATCTTTGTACCCTTTCTTGGTAGTGAATTCTAGACCTGTAATTATGGTGTACTAAAAGGAGTCGGGTTATGTTATGCAGGGTCCTCTCTCGTCGTCCTTTCCGGTCGAGAATCGAACAACCCAAGTAACAATGAAGGCGCTAAAGAATCAGCTAGAAAGATTGAAAAATCTGCCGTTGGTGAAGCGGATTTCGGATTTTCATTTGTTGCTGTTCATAGGGAGGTTCTTAGACATCAGCACAGATGTTCCTGCTCTAGCAGAGTGTATACAAAGACAAGCAAAGGTACCAGAAGGCTACCAACTATTGATTGAGTCCATGGCTAATGCTGCTTGATGTTAAACTATCCTTCCCTCTTTCGCTTTTCGAGTAATTTAAGGTTTATCTCCTGGATTTTTGCTTTCCACAACTTAGGAGGTCTTGTTTTTTTTTTTTTCTTTGGACAATGAAACATGGCTAAGTAATGGGTATATACTGTAGTTCAATATTCATTAATGAACAGATTTTGAAGCATGTTATTGTAATATTTAAACTTCCTTAGGTTGCAATGTAACCTATGAACTTAAGAGGTCAAGTTAGGTCAATATAACCCTTGTTTTTGGGTCACTAACGAAACAACGCATGTCGTGTGCTAGAATTCGTGAAAGTGTCTCGTGTTCACTTGCAATTGTCATTTTTACTTATTTTGGTTTTCTTGAGTGACTCAATTTCTCGTGTACACTCGATATTATAATCGATTTGTAAGACCATAATGTAATTCGTTTGAGATCGGTGTTCGAAATTGAGCGTCTGCTCGAAGTTGAATGACCCAAGCTAAAACTAGCCCTTGATAAAAACTAGCCCTTGTGCTCGAGTTTCTGGCAATTTTGGCCGTTGATAAAACCCAAAAACCACAACTTGAGTCATCTTCAAGCAATTCTTAGTTT
This sequence comes from Begonia masoniana, assembly GCA_022432975.1. Taxonomy (NCBI): domain Eukaryota; kingdom Viridiplantae; phylum Streptophyta; class Magnoliopsida; order Cucurbitales; family Begoniaceae; genus Begonia; species Begonia masoniana. The sequence goes on along the minus strand of CM039510.1, from coordinate 45,164,026 downwards.
AGCTGAAATTATACCTTCATGTTGGATTCAATAAAAATAACCAGAGTAATTGAATTTAGAATAAATTTCATAATCTGAAAAGAGCGAGGGCCCAGTTCTTGAATCGATACGTTAGAAATTACAAGTAAATCGTTAAAGCAAGAAGGACATACCCGGATCCATTGTTTGAATGCAAAATACCATAGATCGGGTACGTAGATCTTCCGATTCGACAATTGCCCTCTCTAATGTCTCTCTAGAATGATGGAGGTTCTAAGAGGCAAAGAGTTCAATTCTTAATAGGGGACCATAACCTTATATTAAACCTAATTGGGTAATTTACCAGTTTGCCCATCACAAATTGGTAAATTACCCCTGGTGTCTCTACACATAATATAACCATATTATATTTAATATACTCCAAAGTCCGTTGAAACTATATTAAATCACTTTAATATGGACTTAAACTTGATGATAACATAATGTATAATGTATAGTTTAACAATTTAGATCCAACTAGAATTATAAATCCTTATAATTCTAACAATCTCTCACTTGGATCAAATTACAAACTAATCAATTACACATTATAACTTTATCCTTATGATATCAAATTTTGTTATCATCTAAACAGAGTATACTCAAGCAATCTCGTCCATCAATTATATCAAATGCAGGACCAAAGCGGCTTTTGTCACATTTATCGTAACTAAATCTATCAATGATCACATACACCAACATAACCAAATGACACAGATCAAATATGGATGTGTAGCATGGAAATTACATGTGATGTGATTTAACATGCCTATTTCCAACTGGTCCAACCAAAACTTTATTGAGATCATTAAAACTCAAATGCCAGAGTGAATTAAATGAATACCTCATAAAATGAATACTGCAGTAACCAAAATATTCATTACAAATATCTATAGAATAGAATCACATAAAAACAAATGACAGACTCCCACTAAACCTCAATATCTTCAAGAGATACAACCCCCATATGAGCAACATGCTCGTGAAGACCTTGGGTCGTAATCCCTTGGTTAGCGGATCCGCAATCATGAAGTCTGTTCCAATGTGATCTATAGATATTCGACCACTCTGAACTCTTTCCTTCACAACAAGAAACTTGATGTCTACAAACTTAGACTTTGAGAAACTCTTGTTGTTGTTTGAGAACATCACAGCTGATTGATTGTCACATAAAATTCGAAGTGGTCTTTCAATACCATTCGAGATTCGCAATCCCGTGACAAAGTTACTCAGCCATAATGCCTGATTGAATGTCTCATAACATGTTATAAACTCAGCTGCCATAGTAGAAGAGGACGTAAGTCTCTGTTTGGCACTCTTCCAGGAGATGGCTCCTCCAGCTAAAAGGAAAATATAGCCCGATGTTGACTTCAAGTCATCTTGGCATCCAGTAAAATCAGAATCAGTATACCCAATGATCTCAAGCTGATCTGATTTCTTGTATGTGAGCATATATTTTTTGGTTCTATGTAAGTATCTGAGTACCCTTTTTACAGCTTTCCAATGATCCAATCCAGGATTACTCAAGTATCTACCCAACATGCCAACTATGTACGCAATATCCGGATTCGTGCATACTTGAGTATACATTAAGCTTCCTACTGCCGAAGCATAAGGAATCTTTTGCATTTATTTGACTTCAAAGTCACTTGAAGGACATTGACTTTTATTTATTTTATCTCCTTTGGCAACAAGGGTATCTCCTGGTTTACATTCTTGCATGTCAAATCTTTTTAAAACCTTCTCGATATAGCTCTTTTGTGATAATCTAAGTATACCTCGACAACAATCTCGGTATATTTAGATTCTTAATACAAAAGAGGCGTCACCAAGATCTTTCATTTCAAATTTCTTTGAAAGAAATTTCTTGGTGTTGTGCAAAAAGCCTATATTGTTGCATGCTAATAATACGTCATCGACATATAAAACCAGAAACATCATTTTATTCTCACTAAATTTGTGGTATACACAATCATTAACTTTATTTGCCTCAAAGCCATATGAGGTGACTGCTTGATGAAATTTGTAATACCATTGACGGGAAGCTTGTTTTAGCCCGTAGATGGATTTCTTTAATTTGCAAACTAAGTCCTTTGATTTATCCGAATCAAAGAACTCGGGTTGCACCATATAAATCGTTTCATCAATGTCACCATTGAGAAACGTCGTCTTTACATCCATCTGATGTAGCTCTAAATCAAAATGAGCTACTAGTGCCATTATAGTTCTAAAGGAATCTTTCGTAGATACCGGAGAGAAAGTTTCCTTGTAGTCAATGTCTTCTCTTTGAGTAAAACCCTTAACAACAAGACGTGTTTTGAATTTCTCAATGTTACCTTTTGAATCCCTTTTGGATTTAAAAATCCATTTACAACCGACGGGTTTCAAACCTGCAGGTAACGGGACGAGATCCCAAACGTCATTGTCCTTCATGGACTTTAACTCCTCATTCATGGCATCAGTCCACTTTTGAGAATCAGAACTCTTAATGGCTTGGTTGAAAGTGACAGGGTCATCTTCCACCTCACCAAGCTCCTCATGTTCTTGTAGGAATATGATGTAATCATCCGAAATTGTACTCCTTCTCTCTCTAGTGGACCTCCGTAATGGCATATTTTCTTGAGGCTGTTGAGTTTGTTCTTCGGGAATGACTTCCTGAAGAGGTTCAGGAAGTGATTCAACATTGTCTTTTTCATTATCCACTTGATCGAAGTCAAGGGAAACCAAAGGAAGAGGAACAACTTCCTCCTCAAAGACAATGTCTTCCTTATCTCCCCTCACAAACTCGACATTCTAAAAAAATCGGGCATTTCCCGTTTCAAAGAATGTCCTTACAGTGGGATCATAAAATTTGTACCCCCTTAACCGTTCAGGATACCCTACAAAATAACAACTAACAGTCCTAGAGTCCAGTTTCTTTTCATTGGGCCTATAAGGTCTTGCCTCAGCTGGACACCCCCACACGTGTAAGTGTTTAAGAACGGGTTTTCGGCCCATCCAAAACTCATGTGGGGTTTTGTTAGCCGTCGCCTTAGTAGGTACCCTGTTAAGGATATAAGCTGCGGTCTTTAGTGCTTTACCCCAGAGGGATTCTGGTAAGGTCGAATGAGCAATCAGGCTCCTTACCATGTCCTTAAGCGTTCTGTTCCGTCTTTTAGCAACACCATTCATGTTGGGCGAACCCGGCATGGTGTACTGAGGAACATACCACACTCCTCTAGGCGTTTTCAAGCTATTCCTGCCGATGGCGTTTTCAAGCTATTCCTGCCGATGGCGTTTTCAAGCTATTCCTGCCGATGGCGTTTTCAAGCTATTCCTGCCGATGGCGTTTTCAAGCTATTCCTGCCGATGGCGTTTTCAAGCTATTCCTGCCGATGGCGTTTTCAAGCTATTCCTGCCGATGGCGTTTTCAAGCTATTCCTGCCGATGGCGTTTTCAAGCTATTCCTGCCGATGGCGTTTTCAAGCTATTCCTGCCGATGGCGTTTTCAAGCTATTCCTGCCGATGGCGTTTTCAAGCTATTCCTGCCGATGGCGTTTTCAAGCTATTCCTGCCGATGGCGTTTTCAAGCTATTCCTGCCGATGGCGTTTTCAAGCTATTCCTGCCGATGGCGTTTTCAAGCTATTCCTGCCGATGGCGTTTTCAAGCTATTCCTGCCGATGGCGTTTTCAAGCTATTCCTGCCGATGGCGTTTTCAAGCTATTCCTGCCGATGGCGTTTTTAGTAGTCTAACAACTGTGATTAAGTGTACAGGGCTAAATTAGTGTAACAGGGCTGAAAAATTGTTAAACAAAGTGTACATCCACCGGTGAAGTAGAAATTGCTAAACGACAAAGGCGTAGTATTTAAATGAAGGCTTCTACCGATAAACAGAATTTTTCAGTGTGATAGCGAAGAAAAAAGTTACATCTACCGATCGATAAACGACAAAAGGAGAAGTCGTTCAGAGGCTACTTCAACCGATCGCTAAACGACAAAAGGCGAAGTCGTTCAAAGAATTACTCCTGCCGATGGCGTTTTCAAGCTATTCCTGCCGATGGCGTTTTCAAACTACTCCTGCCGATGGAGTTTTAACGTGCTTCTGCCGATGACGCTCAAAGCTTACATCTGCCGGCAGCATTTCAAGTTGAATCTGCCGATGATGTTCAAAGCTTACATGTGCCGATAGCATTTCAAGGTGCTTCTGCTGATAGTGTTATAAAGCTGTTTCAACCGGTGATCTTCCGCCAGAATTCAAAATAACCGCGAAGCTACAGTGACGTCGTTTTCAGCTTTAACTCCAGAACATTAATGGCGACGACGAACAGCAATTTCAGATGCAACGGATATCTGCTTAAGTACGTGTCACGACCCTAATACTGTACCCGTATTTCCCGTACTATTTTTATATCCTTTACACTTTTAACTTTAACTATACTTAAGACGGAATCAAAATCGAAATAAAAATCAATTATCAAACTAAAAGAAAACGTTAAATAAAACAATTTAAAATCAAGTAAATAAATGAATTAAAACAATTACTTAAACTATTTAATTAAAAACCAATTATTTAAAACAATACCTAACCAACCATCTACACAATACAACCTCACCATTTCACTAACACAATTCTATCTATACCACAGACATACACTTCACATATGGCTCGACCTATGACAAACATTCGAGCTTCATTAAAATCAAGCCTACATTCACCAATTACTCTCAAATTACTATTTCTAGCCTAATCCAATTAAAACCTAACTAAACGGGCCACTAATTCGGGTTTGGTAAAACCGACCCGAAACTTCAAACGTGCATAACTTTTGCGTCGGTGATCGGAATCGAACGATCCTAAGGCTCTAAGGAAACATCCCGCTCAAGAAAATACTTTAATTTGCTATTTTACGAAAATAACCTAAGAAATTAGAAAATCCTAAGATCCGAAAACCCGGGCGTTACAGTACGGATGCTTCCCAACGGTAACATTTTTCCACTTGTAGAAAGAAACATTCAATTCTATAAGGCAGAAATCAGACAGAGTATTTAAGCCGAGGTTAGAGCATGAAGGAACAACTTCTGCGAATTTTATTCTTGAGCCCTAACCTGCGAATTTTTTATCATACTCTGAAAAATCTCATCTACTCCTCTCGAACCTAAACTTGAGATTTAATCTTTGAGGGAGTTTAGATTGTGTTGATTTTTACAAACTCACAATTCTGTAAAGACTGTAATTGACGCCCATGAAGTTCAATTAAAGTGTAAAGGCAGTAGATCGACCCCCGGAAATTCGATCTGGATTTCTCGTGAGGAGAAGGTTAAGAATCTTCAAGGGGGAGCCTTGAAGCGTGGACGTAGGCAAGCTTAGCCGAACCACGATAAAAAACTGTGGTGTCAATCTCTCTCTCTCTCTTGCATTGTTTGATTATTTGTTGTTTTCATATTGTTTGAACATAAGAGAGAAATTAATTAGTTTAGTAAATTAAATTTTAAAAAGGCTAATTCACCCCCCCTCTTAGGCAATCTCGATCCTACAAGGTCCACATATATTTATGTATCAATTCAAGGACTTCTGAAGCTCGGTTAGCTTCTAATCTCCTTACACTTGTTTGTTTCCCTTTAATACAACTGACACAAACTTTGAAGTCAATCATATCAAGAGGGCCCAAAATTTCGTCTGACACAAGTTTTTCAATTCTCTTTTGAGAGATGTGACCTAAACGCTTATACCATAACGAAGCTGAATCATTATTAGTTAATTTACGTTTTGTACCTCTTGAATCAGTATGCAAGGTTTCATTAAATGTAGCTATGGTTTCTAGCATATATAGATTGTCATAAACAGATAAAAATCCAGAACCCATTATATTTGAATTTAATGATAAACTGAATTTTTCATTTCCAAATGAACAAGAATAACCAAATTTGTCCAATGCAGAAATGGAAACTAAATTCCGTTTGAAAGACGGTACAACAAAAGTATCATTTAAATCCAAAAATTGTCCAAATTTTAATAACAATCTAAAATCTCCGATAGCTTCAACTTCAACTGATTTGTCATAACCCACAAAGATGAATCTTTCAGCATCATTCGGCTTTCGGCAATTCAGACAACCCTGCATAGACATACTAATGTGAGTGGTAGCACCTGAATCTAACCACCACGATGTCTAGATACAGAAACCAAATTAACCTCAGAACAAACAAGGTTGAGAAGTGTACCAACAACTTCTTTCTTCATTTTATTTCCTTTATCTTTGGAAGATGATGCCAAATGAGCACTTTCTGTCTGATCATGCTTAATCCTCTCTTCCTCTTGGACACAATGAGATATTAATTCATTAAGTGTCCACTTATCCTTCTGGCGGTTATAACTGATCTTAAACTGCCCAAACTGAGGAGAAAGAGAAATTAAGACTAAGTGAACATGAATGTCTTCTGACAGCTCTAACTTAAGTTCTTTAAGTCTTGAAGCAAGATGAGACATTTCCATTATGTACTCCCTGATATTCCCCTTTCTATTATACTTGAGTGAGACAAGCTTAGCTAAAAGCGTGCTTGTCTCAACCTTCTCGTTTTTCTCAAAACGTTTCTCAAGTTCTTCGATGAATGTTTTGGCATTAGTGTCTTCCGACATATTGCCCCGAAATGCTTCTGGAATGGCGCGGTTCATGATCATTAGACTTACACGATTCGAACGCTCCCACTTTTCCAGCTTCCTTTTATCATCAAGGGTACTTGATGCTGAAAGAGGTGGGAAGCGTGCGACCCTAAGTGCAATGTTAAGATCTATGCACCCGAGAACAATCATAACGTTCTCTTTCCAGACTTTATAGTTGGTTCTGTTAAGCATAGGAACTGCATTAACGTTACCCATTATACTTGAGATGTTAACTGTAACAACAGAGAAAATGAAACAACATTAACTCACGAATTAATATGCATATACATGACAATGATATAACTCAAAATGTAGTGCATCCATCAACAAGAAATCGGCACAACATTAACACTTAGTCTTTTGACTAAAAGTGTTAACTTGTAATTGGTAACTTGGTCCAGTATATAAACATTGACAATAAGACCTGTCAAACAATGAACTCATCGTTGGACAAGTTCAATGTTCACATGACAGTCTAATAATTGTCACATGTTTTTTAATACTGCTAACAAGCCATGAAACTGTACAAACATCAACCTTCCTTTGGGCCGATCGAAATTCATACAATGCATGTCTCGTGCCCAACATATAAAAATAGGATAATTAAAGCAAGAGAGGCTAAGTTTATAGCATGTTACCCAACCATCCTATTTTACAATGTAAGACTTCATAAAATTGCATCAAAAAAAGAGTTAAGAAAATTCATATACATACATATTCAATGGATAGGCAACCATATTAGTCAATCAGTAAACCAAAGGATCAACCAACTTAAAATGGAAGGTTCAAATCGGCCAAAACTAGGCAAAAAACAGGGCGAAACGAGGCGAAACGAGCCCTGAATTGTCCAGAAACAATCATTAAAAAGACCTAAAATAGCTGAACCAAAGTGAACCAGGGCCCATTTAACCAAATGGATCGGCTCAATTTTTTTTTTTTTTTGGGACCGGACCGAACCGAATCATACCGAACTGAACTGGTTCAACCCAAACCGAATCGGTCTGGGTCGAACCAACCAAAAACTGGTTAAAACCGTAACCGAACCGAGTTGGTTTGGTCCGAGTGGGTCCGAACCCAAATGGTTTGGTCCGATTTGGACCAAACCTAACCCAACCAGACTGAATCGTCCCAAACCACCGGAGAGGGGCTGCAAACCAGCAATGAAAATCGCCGGAATCTCACCGATTTCGGCGAATTTTCACCCCAAAATTGTCCGATTTATCAAAATAATGATAGATCGGGCAATAATCCTTAACGTGCATCAACAAAAAACCAATTTTAAGGCATCAAAACATGCATTCTAGCAGAATTAGATGAAAAAATATAGCCCTAAAAAATAATTCAGAAAATTAAAAAAAAAAATTGATGCTTAATACGATTTCAAGTCGAAAAAATCGATTACTTGTAGTCTAACGTAATCTGGCTCTGATACCAATTGTTGGATTCAATAAAAATAACCAGAGTAATTGAATCTAGAATAAATTCTATAATCTGAAAAGAGCGAGAGTCCAATTCTTGAATCGATGCGTTAGAAATTACAAATAAATCGTTAAAGCAAGAAGGACATATCTGGATCAATTGTTTGAATGCAAAATACCATAGATCGGGTACGTAGATCTTCCGATTCAACAATTGCCCTCTCTAATGTCTCTCTAGAATGATGGAGGTTCTAAGAGACAAATGGTTCAATTCTGAATTGGGGACCATAATCCTATATTAAATCTAATTTGATAATTTACCAGTTTGCCCATCACAAATTGATAAATTACTCCTGGTGTTTCTACACATAATATAACCATATTATATTTAATATACTCCAAAGTCCGTTGAAACTATATTAAATCACTTTAATATGGACTTAAATTTGATAATAGCATAATATATAATTTATAGTTTAACAATTTAGATCCAAACTAGAATTATAAATTCATATAATTCTAACACTTCAATCTCCTCCAATGGCACCCATCTCTTAACTGCGAGTCAACAAAACATCACAAGCTTTAATATCTTCACCTCTCGTCTCAAACGGCCACCTTTCGAAGCGGAGTTCGGGTTTTGACATAAAACACTTTTATACGACCAGAGAGCTGGGCGGGGGCGGCGGCAGCGCTGAAGATGGTTAGACAGGCTGAGTAGGTTGCAGAGAATAAGTGAAGGGAGAGAAGGCGAGGGAGGACACGAAGAAGATCAAATTTGGGATTTCGTGGGTTTAGAAGTAAGTTCAGTATTTGGATTCTCGGATAATTTTGAAGTTTATTTCATTTCTTCCATTCCATCGTACTGACTAACAGTAACAGGGAATGAATTCCATGTTTGCATTTGAAATCAGAGATGGAAAAAAAATGAGATATTTGTACGAAACAAGGGACGCCTTTTAGATGTTCGAAGAAATGCCTGAACGGGTTTTATTTCAATGGTCTTTTTTCTTGCAGTTGAAAGGATAGATTTAATATGTCTCTGAAAGACATAGTTCCTGCTGCTCAGAACAACATAAACGCAGAATTCATTGTTTTGGAGAAAGGAAGAACAACATTCGAAGGTCAAAACAAGACATGCTTGGCACTCGTGGCCGACGAGACGGCCTCCGTCCACTTCCAGCTCTGGGGAGACGAGTGCGAGGCCTTCGAGCCGGGCAACATTGTCCGTCTGGTCAACGGCATTTTCTCGTTCAATCGCAACAATCTGTTGTTGAGGGCGGGGAAGAGAGGGAAGATCGAGAAGATTGGAGAATTCACTATGGCATATGTCGAGACGCCTAACATGAGCGAAATTCGTTGGGTTCCTGACCCGAATGACTCGAAGATTTATGTGAAGGACGGTGTTATATCTCCCCATTCGCGCATCTTTCCGCCGACTCTATAGAAGCCTCGTTTATTTTGTTTCTCACGAAAATTTACAATTTTATTTTGACATTTAGTTTGTTACAAACACAAACCATTTAGATATACGATTGGACAAACCCCCATCTTCGACCTCATCGGCTCGAGCTACATATCCTAACAAAAGCTTCGCATGGCGGCCTCCGACCATTTTGATCTCTCCCATAAACCTTTGCTCCTCCGGCAAGCAAATGATTTTTCCGGAAGCCAAGGAAAAGAAATTGCTCGTGTTGAATGGATGACCTGAGCCCATTGGACTTTCTTTGACAATATCAAATATCAATCATATTTGTACGGCCCATTGGGCCTTTCATGTGATCTTTTGTCCATTGGATAATTTCTTTTCCCTCTCAAAGACATGTTTGTTCCTTAACATATAAATAATAGAGTTAAATGTATATTATCCTTTAAACTTAGAAGTAAATAGCAACCAAGTTCTTGATCTTTTTAGACAAAGAAGAAGTCCCTAAACTTTAGGCAATTTGCTATTAATTTCTTATTGTTAGAGTTGCTGTAAATGCAGTCACGTTTTTTTTCCGTGTCATTTTCTATATCTTCTGTTGGGCGATTTCCATTGAAAAGAAGTTGAGTTCGGTGAGGAAGTGACTTTCGTAGAAAATTTTTGACATACGGAGCACGAAAGAAGTTTTGATTATGTTTTAATTTTATAATTTGACGTGTAATTACATTTTTTTCACTTACACAATTATAAATGTTCTTCGATGAGGAATCAATAACTTAAGAGTATAAAATTATACTGTAAAATTAAAACGAGACGTCTCGTATTATTTAACTTAAAATAATCAGATAAGGATAGAGGTCCACAATGATTACTTGTGATGGCTTGTCGAGTTATGACCCGACGAGTTTTAGGTCGAACATCCCTCGCGCTTAGTTAGAATTTCGAATTATATTTTTTTATTGAATACCAAACATAAAACCCTAAATTATTTGAGAAGCTAGAACATAAAAATGAAGGTGAGAAGTCACATTCTTCCTCATTTGGTCACATTATATCGTCATTGCTTACGTCAGCACATGTCTCAATCCAGCCTCTTAGTTTCCAACAATGCTTTCCAACCCAATCCAAAACTACACATTTTTTGGGTGGTTTACCAAAAATTGTTGTCGGATTTGAGATTGTTGTTTTTAGATCGTCCGACATAACATGGACGGTGCAGATCAATTCATTCCATTGATTTTTTTTTTTGGGGTCAAAATGGAGGGCTCAGATTAATCTTACACCCCATGACCAATGTTTTATTTTCAAGTTTTGTAGGGTCCCATCTTATGTCATCCTTAACTAACACATTCGGAAAATGTTGAAATTTATATTTTTGTTTAAATATTTATTTAGATAAAAAAAAATACATAGTTTATAAGTAGAATTTCTCTCTCTACTTAATACAACATGATTAGGGCTAACCCTAATAACAAATCTGTACAGATTCCGGCTCAAAAAAGACAATATTATACTAGAAACATTAGGGGACGTTACATAATGTCACTGCACTTTAATTGTACTAATCAGTGTTTGACACATCAAAGAATTTAATTAGATTGTAGAATAAGAAAGTAAATGTAGCATTATTTAATTATTAAATATTTGATTAATTAACTGTTTATTTAATTTATAAGTTATTTAGATTTTAGAGTCGTGACAAACAAATATTAATTAAAGTAATTAATTTAATAAATCAAAAGAAGAAGGATAACCTAAATGGTTTCCCATTCATTGTCCATAGTAAAATAAATAATAAAATAAATTAATAAATTAAATAAAAACGTAAATTAAGGGATTGATTAATCTTGGTGTTCTCCATTACCTATACAACAACATTATTATATTAGCCAATGGGGAGAGTGGTGACACTGTTATTTATGAATACATGCTTTGTTTTGACAAGTCAAAAGGACAAAAAAAGAAATTAATTTTATTAATTGGGCATCTCTTTAGAGCCTTGATGGGCCAAAATAATAAACATTATTTTAATTAATTAATTAATTAATATTATTAAATGTTGTGAAGAAGAAGATGGCCTGAGAAACCTATAACCTTGTTCTTATTTTTCCAATTAGTTGTATTAAATATAATTAATTAAAAAAGAAAGTGTCGTTAAGGAAGCTGCCAAAGAAGACACGTGATTGGTTGAATTTAAATTAAATATTGACAATAATTACATGGTTTTAGAGTAAAACACTCCGAAAAAGACTTCATTTTTAATACAAAAAAAGTTAAAAAAAATTATATTAAAAAAGGACAAATTGAATTGGGCTTGAGGACTTTGTATTGTGTGTTTTGTTTTATTTTAAATTTAAAAAATATATATTAAAATTAGCATAACAAAAGAGTAATGCTTCATTTACTCTCTATTCTTACTTTCTAATTTTTCTTTCATGACGTAACAAATATTAATTATTACAATTAACATAATAAATTACAAATAACGAAAATAAATAATTAATTATAGGAAAAAGTTCAATTTAGTCTCCAATGTATGACTTCAGTGATCATTTGGTACTTAATGTTTATTTTTTACTCAATCAGACCCTATCGTATATACCGTTTGCAATTCAAACCCTCTAGTTAAATTTTTCGTTAAATTTGACACGTGTTTAGCACGTGCGCTGCTAAAACCTCAAAATACCATACTTTTCTCTCGAAATCCTTAAAGTAAAAGTTAAATTTACCTTAAAAACATACACTAAGCTATCTATCATTATTCCAATTTGAATTTATGGTAGGGATTTCAGATAAATTTAACTTTTACTTTAGAGATTTCGGGAAGAAATGAGGGTATTTTGGGGTTTTAGCAGCGCAAGTGTAGAGCACATATCAAATTTAACGAGAGAGTTTGAATTACAAACGGTGTATATGATAGGGTCTGATTGGGTAAAAAATAAATATTAGAGACTAAATGACTACTGACCCCATACTTTCGGGTTAAATTAAACTTTTCTCTTAATTATATCAATTAATGTTTGACAAGTGACAAAATTATGAATTTTTCTAAACAACTGTTGTGATAACGAAACTATTTGGCAGATACAGGATGGTTCTTATGATGTTGGAGTCGTAAAACTTGTACTTTACTTTGATTTTGACGTAATGAATTTATTGTTGTTGGTTGTTGTTTTTTTTTTGTTGAAAATTTTTAATTTATTGTTAATTTTTTTTTTGTTTTTTTATTGTGTGGTAGGTTGTATAACTATTACAAAAGTATTAAAAAGGACAAAATTAAATTAGGTTTGAATACATTGTATTGTATGCTTTTATGAATTTGGACTTTTGACCGGAATGGTGGGATAGTGATTAATCGGCACAAAAAGACAAAAATGTTACAAGAGGACAAACCCAAAATGGTCTGCACCTTATTTATTGTTTTATTTTTCATTTTTACTACCAAAAATAAAAGGATTCAATAAAACAACACAAAAAGACAGACCAAAAAATTAAACATATTAGAGAAAGATGACACATATTTTTGGTATTTAGCGTGAGAGGGCGTGGAACATGTATTATAAGATTGCAATATAAAATTATTATAAATAATTCAATTAATTGTATTAATTAATAACTAATATATCAAGATATAAGATTACAGTATAAAATTAGAATAAATTACCAAATGTAGGGACTATGGGTGAGATCCTTTGGCCTCGGTTCTTTTGCATACTTTGGTGCACGGCCCTGCTATGCTCGCTGGTCTAAAAAAACGGTATAAATTGCCGTGTGTACTGAGTGCTAATGGTATAGTAGTAATCTAGTAATTGAGATTCTGCTCCGATTTCAAAAAGTTAAGACTTCTCCCTGATTCTCGCATCGACTAATTGTAACGACTCATTTTTCTAGTAAGATATTGTCTGCTCTGGAGATTGGCCGTAGCCCAATATCCTCATTTTACGGATTTGTTTGGCGAGAACTTCCTAGTCGGTCACCCAATATAATACTGCTGTAGTCGAAGTACTTTTAACTTCGGAGTTTTTATGGATTCCTTTGCCAATTGTGCTCCAAAACGCGTCTTACTATTTTGGGAGAGTTTCTTTACATACGTTTCATTTTCATATACCTCTCCAAGCAATGTGAGATTGTGACGACCCCATTTTTACAACCCGAGATTTGCCTATACTCGAGTCTGGGATTTGCATACACTCGGCTTAGGTCTCGAGGGTTACCCGCAACTCGAGGTTTGCCCCACAATCGTACTCATACGTACACATTTAGATCATCACACTAATAATTATATTAATTGTACTAATTACTGATCAACACATTAAAATATAAGATTCCAAGATAAAATTAAAAAATACATGTAATGTTAATATTATTAATAATTTTGAAATATTAGTAGAAGGTTGTTGAAAGGAAGGAATCACTATAATTGATTACGAGCTTTTAACTTTTTAAAAATATTAAATAATTTTGAAAAAGTTAATAAAAATTAAAAAGAAATACAAATTTATTTATTCCGATCTTCTCTTCTCTTCTCTTACCCATTATGGCTTTGACTTTTTAGGGAATAGTTAGCTTCTTTCTGCCTCCTAATAATTATCATATATCTTTTTAATTTTATTAAGTATTTTTATTTATTATTTTAAATAATTTTATTATTTAATAATTAATAAATAAAATTAGAGAGTCTAATTGATATTTAGCATCCTAATTTAAGGTAATTAATTAATTAATATTAGGGTTAAGTGCAAAATAAAGCTTGAACTATTAAAAATGGGCAAGAAAGAGCTTGAACTATTGAAAGGGCAAAACAAAGCTTTCTGGATACCCGCTCACCCCCCGCAGAGGGTGCAGCGGGTACCCGCTTCTTTGACGCGGTCCCCCGCCGAGAGCATCATCTTGCTCATCCTCGTCTCTAGCTTATCCTCGTCTCTAGCTTTCTCGTCTGACTATCCAAATCTCTCTGTCACAGTCTTCCTCATGAAGCTCTCCCTAGACTCCAAAATCAGCTCCTATACTCAATCTCTCTCCAATTCATCTCCAATCGCACGCCTCAGGCTCATCGATCTGCCTCAAGAACCCCTCAACGAAAATAACCCTCAGTTTTTACTCAAATCGTTGGTGGAATCCCACGTCCCAAATGTCAGAAAAGCCGTGAAGAATCTAGCGCTTGACTGTCCTGACTCCGGCGGTGACTCGCCGAGACTCGCCGGATTCGTAGTTGACATGCTTTGTACGGCGATGATGGATGTCGGAGACGAATTTGGGGTCCCGAACTACGTCTACTTCGCGTCTGGCGCAGGGTTTCTCAGCCTCATGCTTCAAGCTCCAGCGCTTTACGAAGACGACGCTGAGTTTTTCAACTCGATGACTCAGCTGGCGCTGCCGAGTTTTGCTAATCCAGTCCCCATCGCCGTTCTCCCCTCTGTGTTTTTCGACAAAGCAGGAGCGGAGCAAATTATCGTTGGTGGAATCCCCATCGCCGTTCTCCCCTTATGGATCAGATCGTCGATGGTTTGTTCTACGAAGACGACGATCAAACGGACTGGTCGGACGAGATATAAGCCAGAAAGTGGGAGATCCAAACCCATGACGCGGGTACCCGCTGCACCCTCTGCGGGGGGTGAGCGGGCGTCCAGAGAGCTTTGTTTTGCCCTTTCGATAGTTCAAGCTCTTTTTTGCCCATTTTTAATAGTTCAAGCTTTATTTTGCACTTAACCCTTAATATTATGATATTTATAAAAAAATAATAATAAAATATAAGTTGGAAAGGGGCCAAAGTAGAGCGTCTATCAAACAGCAGAGGAGGACCCATCTGACAAACACAAGTAAGGAGAGTGAAACACGTGTCCCGTTAGATGAAAGGACGTTCTAGATTAATCGGGTTTGGGGCAGTAAACGACAAAATGGATAGCCACGTTATTAATATTAAAATTGGAGATTCTGACAAAAACATGTCGTCACGCGCTTTAAGGCTAGCGGACAAAACACGTGTCATTCTCATTCTCATTTACCACGATTAAGCAAGCCACCCGAGGGTGTTTTGGGAAAAAAAGGTGGATTATTTTCAGACGGAGCCCTTTGTCGCCACGTGTATTGGCGTGGGCAGCACGCAGGAAACTCTTTTTTCTCGCTTTTTCCCTATTTTTTTTAAAACTATTTTTCAATTTTTATAATTTTTTGAAATTATTTACAGAATAAAAGTTAAATTAATTTGTTTGACAAACAACCCTAAGTCTTCCCACCGTCCGTAATTTGAATATTACCGTTAATTTATCTATTAATTTAAAATAATTTTTTTATTTAATTATATATTTTATTTTAATATCTAATCACTAGCAATTTTTAACGCTATTTTGAATTATATTGTGCGATTTATAAAATTTCATATTATTGCAGAGTAGATCTATAAAGTCTGAAATCAGACTAGGAACCCCCAAATATATTAGAAATCAAGTTAAAACAACTCATTAAATAAAAAATATCTGTTGCATGATAACAAATAAATTTACAATAAAATTCAAATATTGAGCTTTATGTTGTAAAAAAAAGGGCTTAAATGATAAGATGTAAGTGACCCGAAACATTAGAGTTATATTGCAATAAAATAATTTTAATTCTAACTTTTAGAGTCATTTACGTATTAAATCTTAATTTATTTTAAAATTAAATTTTAACTTTTCAACTATTAGTAAATTAGACATTGTTGTTAATTTGTCTACTGAATTCAATATATCATGTTTTTTCATTTAGTCACACACTTGCAGTGATTTTTTATCTAATTTCAAAATCTACCAACTTACGGTCACATCAAATTATTTTGAGAGAGATAAAATTTAAAATTTAATTAGAAATCACCAAAGAAATTAAAAATTGAGTTAAAATAAATGATTAAATAAAAATATGTAATATACCCACTAAATTTAACCTATAGATTATTAAAAATGTTTAAATTGTTAATATTTAAAAAGGAATTTGTTAAAAAAAATAAAATTTAAATATATGATAAGTTAAGGTATTATTTAGGGGAGTGGTGAAAGGGTCTAAGTTGGCACATGCATGCAAGTTGACAGGAAAAGACAGAGAAAGTACGTATTTTTGCGGGGAGTAGGCGTGGGACCCACACCCTCTCCAAACAGTTTTATTCGGCGGCTTGCTCTGTCCTCTCCGTGCCCTCCACCACCGTCGCTCCCTTAACTTTGACTTTCTCGTCCTCCCCCACCTCTATCTTCTCTCTCCTCCCTCTCTCTCTCTCTCTTTTATATTTGATCTCTCTGTCCCTCTCCTCTCTAGTCTCTGCTCACCATTTTTTCAGAAGCGTCTTTTCTTCTTCGCTATCCCAAAACGAGGAATCAATCAGAGAAAAAGAACCTAGAGAGAGAGAGAGAGAGATTTATTGTTTCCATGATCAATAGGGAGAGGATTTCTCCTGGGTTTTAGGCATTCTTCTCCAAGTGTTCTGGTTTTATTCCTTTTGAGTTCCGCAAGAGAGTTATGGCTGGAAGTAGTGAGGTCAACCTAAATGAGTCCAAGGTACAACGCTGTTTTTCTTTTCTTTTTCCTCAGAGGGCCTAATTTGCTCCTTTTGTTCTTTCGAAGATTTAGGAGAAGAATAATGGTTTCCTTGTTTGTTGGTTTTTAGTTCCCAGCAAATGGTTCTTCATGTGTTCAAATGACTTTTCCCAACAACGTTGCTGAAAAATTGAAATCTAGAAAAACTTCTAGCTTTTGAAATAAGTTTTTTTCTTACTGGTTTCTGTCTTTTGTAGAGGGTTGTTCCACTTAATACTTGGGTACTCATCTCCAATTTCAAACTGGCTTACAATCTCCTCCGGCGTGCTGACGGAACATTTAACCGCGAATTAGCAGAGTTTCTAGATCGAAAAGTTCCGGCAAATACGATTCCGGTTGATGGGGTTTTCTCATTTGACCACGTGGATCGATCTTCCGGCCTTCTTAATCGAGTTTACATGCCATCGCCGGAAAAGGAGTTTCATTTCGGCATCGTAGAGCTAGAAAACTCATTGAGCAAAACAGAGGTAGTTCCTGTAATAATCTTCTTTCATGGCGGAAGCTTCACTCATTCAACAGCCAACAGTGCTATTTACGACACCTTCTGTCGCCGGGTGGTTAATATTTGCAAGTGCGTTGTGGTTTCCGTTAATTATCGCCGGTCACCGGAGCATCGATTCCCGTGCGCTTACGATGACGGTTGGGCTGCTCTAAAGTGGGTTAAATCAAGAAAATGGCTGCAAAGTGGGAAGGATTCTAAAGTCCACGTATACTTGGCCGGAGATAGCTCCGGTGGTAACATTGCTCACCATGTCGCTGTACGGGCGGCGGAAGAAGACGTCGAAGTCTTGGGCAACATTCTTCTCCATCCCATGTTTGGCGGGCAAGAAAGAACAGAATCAGAAAGAAAACTGGACGCAAAATACTTCGTCACTCTGCAAGATCGGGACTGGTACTGGAGAGCATATCTTCCGGAAGGAGAAGATCGCGATCATCCGGCCTGCAACATTTTCGGGCCGAGGGGGAAGACCCTCGAAGGTTTGAATTTCCCAAAAAGTCTCGTCGTCGTCGCCGGATTGGATCTCATCCAAGATTGGCAACTGGCCTATGTTCAAGGCCTGAGCAAATCCGGCCATGAGGTGAAGCTTCACTTCCTTGAACAGGCCACCATTGGCTTCTACTTCTTGCCTAATAACGAGCACTTTTACTCTCTAATGGAGGAGATTAACACCTTTGTGCATCCAAAATCTTCATAGAAACACAGCTGATCTTAACTTTACTCTTTACAAGTTAACCCACAGATACTTAACAGAAGCCTCTTATTATCACTATGGTGTGTTTTCAGTGTTGTTCGATTACTACTTGCTCGTTTTCAATCCTGGGTGTGTCGTCTTCGTCGGAAGAAATCCGCAGATAAATCGAAAGGTTTAACCATCTAACTTCCTACCATGAGTGATGGAAATTTTTGGGTTTCTTATAGATGTAATTTTGGGTCTTATAAGCACGCTAATTTTACAACATTGGGTGTTCTGATTTGTATGCAATGATGCTGGTCTTCCAGAGCTGAATATAAAGTTTTTGCTTCTTGTTTCATACACTTTGTTTATGGGTAGATGGATTAAGCCAAACCTATTCCCATTTTTATTGTCTTCTCTCTCTTTGCATCCGATTAAGGAGGAAGGGAGAAGGATAGATGTGTGTTGCAGGGTTAATGGGCACAAATCTCTATTCTTACATGCACTTTCAGATCAACAAACTTGGAAAACTGAAATTGGGTAACTTAGTGGATGACAAATCAACTTTTTAACTATGAGCGGGTATAAATCAACTCTTAAACCATTTTCTGAGAACAAGCTAGCTATTTTTGTCACGTTCTGTTAAATTCACTGTGGTCGCCCGCGTTCTAAGTGGAGGTGACTGTGTCTAAGCGAGGGCGACCACCGCGGTTGACCTCGTTTGGGTCGCAGTCGGCCTTGCTTATAGGGGTTTCAATTTTTGTTTTTTTTTTGCAGGTGACCGCATATTTTAGTGAGGTCGCACCTAAACGCGGTCGCTGCACTTAGAACGTAAGTGATAGCGAGCGTGACAACAATGGTTGAGTTGTTCTTTGAAATAGTTTAAGGGTTAATTTGTATATGAACATAATTTAAGGATCAAATTTTTTTATATACTTTATCTAGAAAAAAAAAAAAAACCCACAACAAAAAAATAGTTTCTTGAGCCATTTTTCAATCCAATTTAACTAATTAATGACAATTTTTGAAAACCCACTAAAAATAATTACACCATTACAAAGATTCAATTAATGAATGACACGTAAGAGATGGCGACGAAGGTCCATATGTATAGTTTAAAGAGGAACAATGTTGGGGTTCATGTGATTAATGGGTGGGCATAAGTGGTAGAACACCTAGTACATGAGCCTTTTTGTCTTTTATTGACTTTTTAGGCCTTTTGCTTTGAATTTATGCTTCATTTCCATTTGTCATATTTTAACCAATTCATCACTTTATTCTATGAATTCAACTTATCATCTTTGTCTTTTTCCCCCCTTTTTCTTGTTCATATTGTCATGTTTTTCTCTTTGTCCTCTTGTGAGCTTTTCTACCTGTTACTTGGCTGTTCAAGTTGTCAAGACCATCCCACTACACGACAAAAGGACTAGGCTCTGTTCTTATCTATGTCATATTTCAACCAATCAGGCCAAAAACAATACCTTTATTTTGTCTGTTGATTTGAATTGAACGGATGATGCTCATGTTTTCACACATATCATTGTTTTCTTCAACTTGTAATGAACTACAGACGGATATAATCAATGTTTTGTCATGAAACATGGGAATTTTTCGAGGAAAAATACGATCCCACCATGGAAAAAACAAGGCATAAATGAAAGCGGGAGATTGTAGTTAATTGATTCTCTCACCAAACAAGCATTAATCATTTGTTCCGCCCACAGATTTCTCAGCCCATAGACATCTAGAAGAATATTGACATCTTCTATATTCGATTAAACAAAACAATCTTTGATCATTACTTCCTAGTGATCTATTTTGATCCGCATCTTCTATGAACATGACATTAAAATATGCAAAAGAAATTACAAAAGGTGACGTGAAATTTAGGAAACTAATCATGTATCATGCATGTGTGACTCTCTTTTCATGTAATACAGCTAAATGTAGTAGTTCTAGTAGAGAAGTGATAGATTAAATGCCAGCCAACAACAGAAATCTTTGCAAGAAAAGGTAAAACTTACTTTCCAATTATCATAATGTTGCATGTAAGTTACATTTTCATCATTAGATTCGAAAGCGAGATGAATAAATAAATAAATAATAATCTAAGAGAAGTTATATGGGAATCACCCGGAAAAGAGAAAAAAGAACTCAACTGAACACGGCGAGCTGAAGTTTACTAGATTTCAGAAATGCAACTTCTCGATCTGTTGATTCCCATGTAACAACGATTAGAGTTCAAATTTCCAATCTGGAGATTATGAATTGCAGGTACAGGATTTCCCATGTATAAGTTGGTAGGACATTTATAAATCTTGAATCAACCACAATCACTGTATCCCATAACTGGGATAAAATCAGAAACTTGGTCTTAATGATGAGACCAATTTATGTCACTTATGAAGGCTTCAATTCTTTATTTCACTCTATTTGGGCTTCATCATCCGTTGATAATTTACAAAAGCTTTCTAGAATAGCAAAACAGAAGGCAAGAAGATGAATTCAAAGAGTATCAAGACCAAGCGGATGCAAAAAACCATGAAAAGGATGGTGAAAAAGAATACATTTCTGCTGGTAGATTATTTTTTGTCAGTAATCAAGATTGTATTACAAAAGGCAAAATTTGCAGAAAACAAAAACTAGAAAAACACACCACACTCAATCATACTTTGCATAAAAATTTACCTAAAGGTGAAACACCTTATCCACCAAAAACAGAGTTTGGCAAAAAGAAAGGTTGAGATTCTCCACATTTAATCTATCCTAGAAACATCACCACAATACAGTGTAACATGAAGAGGGGCTATGCTATTGCTCCAGCAGAAGACTCACAGAGTGGTAAATAAGATAAAAGCTACAACAATATAGTCATAACAAAATTAAGAACTAATGGGACATAAATTTTTAGCGCTTGAAGCTATTCTTTCCAGAATGTCCAAAAAAAGGTGAATGCATTTGGACTTCTCACAGATGCATTCTATTTATCATTTGCAATGAAATTACCAAACATTCTATTTATAACAGATGCATTGGCCGTAATCATCCTGAATTTATATTTAAGAGCCTAACCAGTAAAAAATCTGGACAGATTCTTTTACTTCCAAATCCAAATCCTATAAAGGCTTACATGACTGTGGAGTGATCCACGCACAGTACTCACTCAAATGAAGAGATGAAAAATAAGCAAAGAAATCATATGTATGACAAATTAAGAACAAAAACTATGAGATAATCTGAAAATACAAAAAAAAAAAAAAAAAAAAAAAAAAGTGCTTATACAGAAGATAAAGAGGGCAAAAAAGTCTACCTGAGAAATTTCTGTACCAATTTACACGAGGTATGATCCATCAACGGCAGCAAATCACATGCCTAAAGGTACTTTGACTCATGAAGAATCTGCCACTAAAAACATCACTACAATGGAGAAACATCTGCTGGTACTTCATGCCCATGCTTCCACATCAATCCTATAACTTGATTAACCTTATATCTTTGACCCCATGATAAGTAAGCATTATACAGTATCCAGAATGTCTTTTTTGTGCGGACAAACCTCAAAGTTTCCATTTCATTAAGAACTTTCTCCATTTCATCTAATCGATTCTGTGATGCATACATAACCATTTTACAGTGATACAAAGACCGGCAGAGTCTCCACCCAGCATGTTCAGCACGTCTTACAAAGTCAGTGAGCTTGTCCACAGCATTATATCGAAAATAACTAGCAATTATACACCTCATGATACCTAGAGTTGATACAGATGTATTATGCTCAAATGCCTCATTTATTGACTTCTCCATTTCTTCTAGCCTATCCTCCTGTGCATAGACTTTTATCACCATTACATTCAACCAAGGCCTATATTCATCTTGAGGAATAAGATTCAATAAATCCCCTATTCTTTGGACTCTACCTGACTTAGAACTCTTACAATATGCACATATCATAGCTCGGATTAATGGAAATTCCATATTGACTTGATCTCTTACTAATTCATATATCTGTTCCATCCTTTCCAAATTACCTGAATGCGCATAACCACGAAGCATCAAAAAGTATGTGCGAATGTCAGGCTTTATTGGACCTGCCTCCATCGCCTGAAAAGTTCTTTCCATATCATCCCACATCCAAGCTGTCAGATATCCAGCAATTAAGTTATTATATGTGGCTAAATTATAAGAAAGTTTCAAATCATTTATCTCCTTTAAAGTTTCCTCCATGTGATCAACTAGCATCAAACGACCAAATATGGACAAAAGGATGTTAAATGTTACTATAGAAGGTTCACATTGTGCATCCATCTTAAGGTCCCGAAATAACGACTGGCACTTATCAGCTAGACTGTTGAACATATAAGCACTCATCAATGAATTATAAGTAGAAGTCGTTCTAACTCGCTTATTAGTAGCCTCAGTAAACAGCTCAACTGCAACCTCCACTTGCTTAAGTCTACCAGCAACTGTAATACCCTTGGCATATTCTTCTGCCGTCATAGGAGGACCAGTGTCTGCCTGATTTCTTCTCCAATTAAGAACCTGTATGTAAATAGATAACGTCTCAGGAAATTGAACAATAGCCTCTTAAAAATGACATAAGAACCTAACTGGCTAGCTGTGACTTCATATCAGGAAAGTAAACGTTAAGTGATTTCATATTTATCACCGATAGAAAAATCGGCATCAAGAATTAAACTAACAGCTAGTAATATCAAGTTTTATATGTATCAGATCAATGCAAGCAACTTTTAAACGGGATAAATTGACCCATCATATTCCAGTCTCTAGCAAAACAATTAAGAAGTTTCCACAATGGAACAAGGACGCCAGAAGGAAATCTAATTATCATATCCAATACTTCTGATGTTGGATAGAATTAGATAGCATGCAGAAGTAACCTAACCGACCTTAATTCTATAACATATTTTGCCAAGTTACAGAGCAAGAAATAGCATAAAAACAAATCCACAGTAAAACAGTTACTTGGTGCACGCAGATAAGAAAAACACCTCTAGTGCTAAGTAAGGCGAAGAACCCAACTGCCTCAGTAGCTCACACATTGCCGAACCATCAATGTAGCGACGAAAGATTGGATCCCCTTTCTCTTCTAAGATCTTCCAGACCTGGGAATTCTCATCAGCCAGGACCAACTCGTCATGCAATATTTTCACCTCTGCATCCATAATTTCTTTCAACAGAATATCCTCTTTAGAAATTGTATTGGAGAACAAGCCAATAATACTTCGAATAGGCGGAGAATCGGAAGAGAAAAAGCGATGCGCATTCACGTCGCGGCTGGCCTTGCTATTTGAGGAATTTATGAAATTATATATGATAGGAGTTCCAGTTTTGCGATCAGCGGAGGATTTTCGGAGGATAACTAGCTCTTGGCACGCTGCATCTGAGATTCTCCACACCCGCCTCATTGCCAACTAGTCTTCCCAAAACAAAGTTACAACAGCTCTTCTCCAACCCGAATTATCTCCTCCTGGAAAGAGAGGTAGATAGATAGAGAGATTCAGAGAGAGAGAGAGAGAGAGAGAGAACAAAAAAGATTACCTAAGGCAGGGACGCAAACTTTTGAAGGTCTAGACAGTGACTATCAATGGCGCTAGGAAGAACCCTCGTGGAGGGCGGTGGCAACTCTTCTTTTGAGCCAAGCCCATATCGCAATCTATTCATTGGGCTAGGCCTCAAGTTATATGTTTAATGGGAAAGCGTCATAGTTTCTCATTTAAGCATTTTACTCGTTGACACTTCACTCGACTTTCTTTTCAGTCAGAACCATCGACCGGAAAGTCATAACATAGTTGGGTCTCATACCTCATCAACAGAGTTCAATTCTCAATAATTTCACTATGGTGGTACGGGGGATTCAAACATGCATCTCTTTTTTGTGGGAAGAGATCCTTTAGCTAAGTTTGTCGATTGAGTTTTAATACGAAACAAGCTTGAGTAAAGTGCGATGTGAAACCATACCAAAGGATATTAAAGAACTTTCACTGACAAGAGTGCTAGTTTCCTCAAGTCTACATGTAAGATAAAGTTACAAAATCAAAGTGATCAGATTATTCACAGGCGGGAATATTCGAACCCTGCGTGTCTCATTTGTGAGGAGAGATCCTTGAATCAAGTGTGTCGACTGGGTTCTAACCGGTGGAGGGTTCTAACTCAAAAGAAGACTGAGTGAAGTGCGACGAGAAAACGAAAACAGAAGGGTATCACAGAACTTTCACTTTCAAAATTGCTAGCTTCCTCAAATCTAGATGGAAGATAAAATTACAAAATCAAAGTGATCGGATCATCCACACGTGGCGTGGCCAACGTTCATCCTTGCAGCTCAGCACTACGTAGACTCTCTTCCTCCACCAGCACTCCATCGAACCATCCGTTGTTTGCTCATCATCTCTGCGGATCTTGCAAGGCTTTACGATTGTGGCGGGTTATTTGTCTTTTGCTTTTTTTTTTCTCTCTCTTAATTCTCACTTTTCTGTTTATGTCTTCGTTTGGCAATAATCTAGGTATCTGATCAAGTTCAATTTCTTGACGTTTTTACTCGATATTTCTACGAATTTTATGTATTTATTTAATGCATCAATTTTCTGTTGTTTGAACGTTTGGGATATTCGGAATGAATTTCGGAAGTTATGTTAAATTGTGTGGATAAAATGGATCTCAATGCTGCTGTGGATTAGTGGTACTGAAGACTCCGTACTGACGAAAGAAGAAGAAGAAGTTTGAGAAGAGAAGATTCAATTTCAAATTTTACAGAACGTTCTCGTTTCCTTCTCTCTAATTTTATAGCTGCTTGCTAAACTATTAAGCAGTTTTTTTACAGTTATAAACGCATATCTTTTGTTTGTACTGCTGCTTATTACAGCCTATTACATTTTTTCATTCAGTGAAGTCATTAAGCCAACTAGGCTTACTCTTCCTTTTCTTTGGCCTTTCCTTTGATATCTGTAATTCCTCCATAACACTTAACTAGCTATGTGATTTGTGTTTTAGTTTTTTTTTAATTATTCGTAGTGATAAGAATTGATCCGTAACAGTTCTGAATTTGGTAGCTGAACAACTGAGTGTCTGTGTGTGTTTTCCCCATCCATTGGAGCTTGAAAGATAAAAAATGAAAAAATGTCATTTGAAGGATTTTTAGTTACTTAGAAAGCTATTATTTGAAAAATTTCTGTAATATCATCAATCAATATAGTTGGTAGTAGTAAAATGACTTGAATGATTTTTTGCAGAAAACCAAGATTAAGGCTCAAATGGAGCGTTGATGGGAACTAAACTGAATCTTGAAGAAGTCAACTAAAATGCACATTATATACAGTGGGACTTCCTTTCGAGAAATGGGTTATGCTTTGAGTAGAATGGAGTTAGTTTCTGACCTTGGTGACAGTGAGACAAGGATTCATGAATATGGCGACAGTCAAATATCCAACAAACCTTTAGAACATATGGACAATGAGATTGCTCAAGTGACAAGGATTAGATCAGAGCCTGATATTCGGATGAGTCAAATGATTCAAAGGAAACGATTGTTTCCTGTTTCACCTGTAAAGATGTTGGCTGGACGAGAATTCAATTGCTCGGGTAGAGGAAGGTTCTCATTGAGTGATTGCTGTCACGTTTTAAGTAGATATCTGCCTGTAAATGGTCCTTGGCTAATTGATCAAATGTCTAGCCGAGCTTATGTCTCCCAATTTTCAGTTGATGGTTCTTTATTTGTTGCTGGGTTTCAGGTGAATTCTGTTTTCCTGTATTTAATGGTTTGAATTGTAGATGATCGGAGTACCAATCACTCTTATGTAAATTCCCCTTGCTACTGACATAACAGGGAAAAATGAAACAATGTCTCGTTAATGAACATAAAATTGTACCTTTTCTCCAGGATCTGAGGTTTTAAATTATAAATCTTTTGAGTAACTCGAATAGCTACCCTTTAACCCTTTAATTATCATCAACTGTTGGAACTTTTGGAAATTATTTTTTGGGTGTAGGGAAGCCACATTAAAATTTACAACGTGGATAGAGGATGGAAAGTACAGAAAAACATTATCGCCAAGACCATGCAGTGGACAATAACTGATACTTCTCTTTCCCCTGATCAGCGTCATCTTGTAAGTTCATATTTTTTTTATTATCACTCCATTTGTTTAGTTTTTAATTTATATGCATATCTTACCGACCTAAAAAGTTCTCATTTTATGTTATCTTACTGAATAATATGAGTTTACTTTCCTTTTCTATTTAAAGATCCTGCTTCTTCCTATGCCACAGCTTCATTTTTTTATCTACCGAAGTCTGTTATGATTCCAAATTTGGGGATATCCGATTATTGATTTTGTGTGAATCCGATTGAAAGTCTTTTTAAGTAGTCAACCACGAATGTACTTATATTTATCAATCTTGATTTACGAACTGTTCTCATGATTGTGATGCGGAAGGAAGGTTTGAAAGAACGGATAGTCGTAGGAAGAAATCTGTTGGGCACTGACAAAGGGTAGTTTGGTGTGTTTTTGTATTGGGGACACTGTTAGTGGGAAGGATGTTTTGTGATGTGCAATGAGTGGGAACCAGGGAAGAAGAAATATAAGCTAGTAGTACGAAGAGGGGGGGGGGGGGGGGGGGGGTGGTGGTGGTGGTGGTCGTGTTGTGTTGTTTTGTATAACTCATCGGAAGGCTGGAACCAAGTCCGTGGATAGCCGGATTTGTGGTGTCCTAGTTGTGTGTTTCTCTGGTGCTAATATCAATATTCTACACTTCTACCCCTATCAGATTGCCCTTTTTTCATTCTACTAGTTTTAATTGATAAGTTAGTTAATTAGAAGGTTTATTTGCACGTCAAAATAAACCTTGATATTTGAATGTAAATGTTTTCTGGTATATACATTGATTTAGTTGTATTCTTCCATTTTAGGTTTACGCTAGCATGTCACCTATAGTTCACATTGTTGATGTGGGATCTGCTCAAACTGAGTCTCATGCTAATATTACGGTACAAATTTTGAATATTACTATTTATTTTATTTTTAGAGTGTGTATTCCCTTGAAGGAGAATTTCTAACGCAGAAAATATTGTTAGTTCACATGGGATGTCTCTATTCTGTGAAACTGGTTCTTGCACTCTGATTTCTTTCTAGTATTTTGTGTTTGAAATTCGAAGCATTTAACAAGACCTGAATATTTGGAGCCTTAATAATTTGAATCATATTAATAAAAGAGTTACAGATCATATGCTATATTCATACATAAATCAAATTATATTTCCCATCAATTTTAGTCTAGTATTAAGTATAGGAGGCTACAAAATTGAAAACCTTATTTTTTAATATCTTTTTGAGAGCTGGAACTGGAAAGGAAAGAATTTCCTTAAAAGAGACTAGTACGACCCAATTATATCACTATATGCAATTGAAACGGACAAATTAAACTGGATTTTTCTCTTCTTACGGTTAGATGCTTATAAGTAACACTCCATCTAACAACTAAAATTGTATTTTTATCCCATAGTTCTCTGGAAAGAGAACGTCAGCCATAAAAATAACAGAATTTCTCGATTAGAATTCTAATTTTATCCCATAGTTCTCTAGAAAGAAAACATACAGTCAAAATAATAGAATTTCTGGGACCATTTATGCAAATGGTTTAGTCATATTTTCTGTTTGATTGATACAAACAGTTGAGTAATATATTACAGATTTAATATTTTGTAACATATAGAATACATATATATGCAGGAGATACATGAGGGATTAGATCTCTCTGTTAATAGTTTTGGAGGATACTCTTTTGGGGTCTTCTCAATAAAATTCTCTAAGGATGGAAGAGAAATTGTCGCTGGAAGTGGTGACGATTCTATATGTGTTTATGATCTTCAATCAAATAAGGTTTCCTTACGAATTTCTGCTCATGAGGTTATGCTCTCTTCCCTTTACTCTCTTGTTACCCTTGTGCGGTTGTCATTTGTGTACTTCATTGACTAAAAAGCTTATTTCCACCTATGCTGACAATAAATTCTCCACTGTCATGTTGTTCTTCTTTTTTCCTGTCTTATGTTTCAGGCTGATGTGAATACCGTATGCTTTGCTGATGAAAGTGGCCATCTCATTTATTCTGGCAGCGATGACAGTCTGTGTAAGGTGCATTTCTAACACTAGGAAACATTGCCTATCTAGGGTGGAGATAGACTGATTTACAGACTTTTGTAATGCGAGTATTATGTTGATCTTTTATGCAATAATATATAAACATTCCTATGTTGGTAAATTGGGAATAAATGGAACGCTTTTAAAATGCGATAAAAAATGTCTAGCATGGTCTTATTTTCTATCAAGATATTGAATATGATATGATTTTGGTTAGGTGTGGGACAGACGCTGCTTTCTTGCTAAAGGGAAACCTGCAGGGGTTCTTGTAGGACATCTGGAAGGTATAACATTTATTGATAGCCGGGGAGATGGGCGTTTTTTGATTTCAAATGGTAAAGATCAGGCCATCAAACTCTGGGATATTCGTAAAATGACCTCCAATGCTACTGGGTATGCTTATTTATGTTCATTATATGCTTCTTACATTACATATGTTGTCTCTAGTGTTGCAATGTGGATAGTTAGCCAGCTGCGTTGAAATTTTAGCTTTAAAATAGAATTTGTTTTTTGGGAAAAATACAATATAAACCTTGTCCTTTGGGGTCACTGATAATTTATACGTTAACCTATTATTTTCGGCAAATCAAACTTTAATACATCAATCATTAGCAATTTAAATCTTACCATTAAAATTTTCGTTTCGTTGCGGACACCTGTGGAAGCCGGGTGGATTTGTGAAAGCCTAAACTTGAGACAATATTTTTCAAACTTAGCTTGCGGATACTCAGACCTGAAAAGTGGACTTGCCCAATGCATGCCTAGAGAAACATGCAAAAGTTTAGACCCGAGGCACCATTTTTCGTAGTTCAAATTGCGGAAGCTTGAAGACACACGCAGACAACCGCAACAAATGCCCGAAGAGCCTCACGAAAGTTCGAACCCCCGTTAACAAAAAGAGTGGCGTTAAGGTCTTAATCACTAATGGTTGATACAATCAAATTTGTTTAGTTGAAAAAGTAAGGTCAAAATTGTCAGTGACCCAAAGGATAAGTTTTATATTGTACTTTCTCAAATTTTTAATAGCTATCTTATCCCTGAAATTATTATTTCCCAATTAATGATCTTAGCTGTTAGATTGTGAACATTGAGATTTATTTCCTCAAATTAAAACGAAAATAGTTCTTTTGAGTTGTGACTTCGAGATGAATTTTTGATTAGCTAGATACAGGTACTTAAAATTCTTTCGTTCCACGTTTAATGAATTAAACTCATTTTTTGTGATGACTGCATCTGTTGTGAACAGAGAGATGTATGGCGTAATCAGACATGAAAGTATGTGATTCGCTGCTATCTTTGGGGCTATAATTTTGTTACATATAAAAATTTCATCCATTAGTACGAAGTCTGAGCATAAAAAAGAAAACATTACCAGGTATAAAATTTGGACGACTGAGCTCATCATATTCCCATTTCCCAGGGCCTTCTTGATTGAGTTGGCCATTAGTGAATCTGCCTGAAGTTGATATGAATAACTATTTATAACTTTACTATGCAAATAACAGATAAGTAGCTATTCCCACTGTGGAAAACAATTTTTATGTGCCATAAATTTGTTTACGTAACGTCCCAAATTTTAAATTTTTTTTTTAACTATTCATTTTCCCTCATTTGAAATCCTAAAATTTTTTCCTAAATTGATTTATCAAATTAGCTTTAAATTCGAGCGTTAAAACTTTAATTTCAAAATTTTGAAAGTCTTTTTAATTATTTAACAAACAAACATTAATTGCGCTGGAGCTAAAGTTCAACATTAAATAACTTTGTCTAAATAAATGTAGAATCAATACAATAATAAAACAATTAAAAAAATCTTTATCAACGAAATGTCAACATAATTTATTTAAAAATTCCCAACAAAATACGAAATATCCTCGAAAGATGAAACATACGAAAATAAACTCATTTCTCTGACCCAAAAACATTTCATTCTTCTGTATGTTTGTCTGCCTATAGAAGGTTTTCGATCAAAGTCATTTCTTTTTAAGACAAAAATTCATCTACATCACAAAATTACAACTATAAGAAAAATTCAGTAAGCGAAAATACAGACATATGAAAATTAACTTTATACATTACTAAATCCATATTTAATAGTTACATACTGGTTAGAACTCATTTTTCAACATTTGTTCAGACTTTCATTATTCATCTCATACGATCAGACTTTCATTAGCCATCTCGTTCGTTGAGGCTTTTATTAGCCATCTCAATTTGTTCAGACTTTCATTAGCTGTCACATATTTCCGTCAATTTCATAAGATTCATACACATACAAGATGTCTTACAGTTTTTATCTTTATACAAATCTATGTCAATGCCTAAATGCGTGTTCAGTTCAAAATATCATGATCAAATAGTAAAATAATTATACAAAAAATAATCATAGATTCTGTGATGTAGGGTCATAGCTAAAATGTTGAAAACTTGGTATTTTCACTTACTTGAATTCCGAGAAGTTGGGGTTATCGAGATTTGTTCAATATTTCAAATAATATCCTGTCTAAATAAAATTTGGTATTAAATTCCCACTTAGATAAATCAAATTTCAAAAGAATTTGGACAGAAATTTCTTACGTGCACTATTAGGTTGGATAAGGTCGAATTGGATTGATTCGAACGACTTTCGGAATTTTTCCTGCCTAAATAAAATATTTAATATTAATTTTCTACTTTAATAAATCCATTTCAAAAGAATTTGGGCAGAAATTCATTACCGATTTAATATTAGATCAGTTCGGGTCGGATTAGGATCATTTCAGACAGCTTTTGGGTCGAATTTGGTGGTCTGGAAGCGATCTAGTTAGGTCTGGGTCAATTCTGGTCGAAATTTCAGTCGGGTCTGGTTTGGTTTGCTGGGCCGGTTTGGTTCACGACGCTGCTCTCGGCCAAAACACACAAGGTCTCCTTCGTCGATCAAAGTTGCTGCGCGTCAGAGGGTGATGTTTCGCGTCGGTGGCTTCGATGGTTCTCGACCAAGAGGAGCTCCACCAGAGCTTGGTTGCTTGAGTGGAGGACTGCTTCCTCGGAGCACTTGCTGCGTCGGGAGGGCGAGTGGTGATAGAGGTTAGTGTTAGAATTTGCTGTGACCCGAATTCTAGTTTGGCCGGGTCGGGTCCGTTATCAATATTAGGGTTTTACGTTTTCTCTATATATTGATGCTTGAGTCGCAAAACTCATTGTACCGAATTTGATATTAGTGATTCTCTCATCTACCCGTGGTTTTTTCCCTTTATAAGGTTT
Organism: Begonia masoniana; assembly: GCA_022432975.1. Classification (NCBI taxonomy): domain Eukaryota; kingdom Viridiplantae; phylum Streptophyta; class Magnoliopsida; order Cucurbitales; family Begoniaceae; genus Begonia; species Begonia masoniana. The sequence goes on along the minus strand of CM039510.1, from coordinate 45,132,391 downwards.
CCATGTAAAATTCGGTGTCTATTATTTTCCGTGTGTTTTCTTTTTCGGTTTTCTGATCGTTCGTTACAGGTGGATTAGGGCGTCTAATCCTAACAACTGGTATCAGAGCTTCAGGTTGAAGTAGTTTTCGAAAATCAGGGTTTGATTCTTCGAAGGGTATCGATCGATTTGAGGCTTGTAATTTTGGAAGAAAAAAAATTGTTGGAGGAAATTGAAAAAGAAAAAAAAAAAAAAGAAAAGAAAAACAAATTGCTTTTCTGCTGTCTTCTACGACAATAACAGAGAGAGAAGCTCTCTGGTTCTTCTTCACCTAGAAGAACAGAGGGAAGTCGCCGCGAAGAACAGAGAGCAGCCAGCGTCGAAGAAGAAGTCGCTGCCGTGCGCGCCGTCCAACAGAACACACCGCCTCTCCGAGCCCTAACTGTCGCGCATCACACACAGAACACGCCAAACAGAGAAGCTCTGCCACCGTCGGCCGCGAAGCAACAGAGAAGAGCGCCGGCCGTTCTTCAGCATCTTGCCGCCCACAGCACGACTGTTTTTTGTCCTTGTTCGTCGCTGCCAATGATCGCCGAGTAGTTGGATTGAGATATTTGATTTTTCAATATTGGAAATCTCTGGATTTTGCTTCATTATATTTGGATGTTATTCTGAATTATTTTCGGCGATTGCTTGGTCTCCGGTTCTGATCTTTGGCGAATAGCAAATTTTTGGGATATTTTTTGGAATAAAATTATCTGTTTTTGGGCAGATCTACTGATATTGTGAAGATTGATTATTGGGTTAAATAATTAATCGGCAAATTATCTGTTTGACGATTTTTATTGGTTCAGAATATTCTGTAGGATTTATTCTGATTTTAAAAGAGGAGCAATTTTTTGGGAAAATATTTGGGCAAGGTTATTGATTCAGATATTTTCCGGCTTGGATAATTTATTTGGCAGATTTATTGATATTGTGGAGATTGATTATTGGGGTTGAATAATTGATCTGTAAATATCAGGTTTTTGGGCATTGTTTTTATAACAATGGCAGGTGTGGATAGCACAAGATACATTATTGAAAAATTCAATGGGACGGATTTTGCATTCTGAAAAATGCAAATCGAGGATTACTTGTACGGGAAAAGACTTCATCTTCCTTTGAGTGCGAAACCAGAGAAGATGAAAGACGGCGAATGGAATCTCCTTGATAGACAAGTTTTGGGAGTCGTTCGATTGACGCTAGCCAAAAGCGTTGCTCACAACGTGGCAAAGGAGAAAACCACCGCGAGTCTGATGAAGGCTCTATTTGATATGTACGAGAAACCATCTAAGAATAATAAGGTATTTCTTATGAAGAAACTTTTTAATCTGAAAATGATTGATAGTGCTTTTATCGCAGTGCATCTGAATGAGTTCAATACTATTGTGAATCAATTGTTATCTGTAGAAATTGATTTTGAAGATGAGGTTCGTGCCCTAATTCTGTTGGCGTCTCTACCAAATAGCTGGGAGCCTATGAGGGCAACAATTAGTAACTCAGTTGGAAGTGCTAAATTGGTATTCACCAATGTGAGGAATCGTATTCTTGCCCAGGAGGTTCGTGAGATCGATTCTGGTGAAACATCGACAAGCTCAGCTTTGAATGTTGAAAATAGAGGCAGAAGTCAAAGTAAAGGTCCCAGCAATAGAAATCGAAGTCAGAGGAAGTCTGGAAAACACGCCAACTTTGAGTGTTATCATTGTGGCAAGAAAGGACATATAAAGAGCTTTTGTCACAAGTTTCTTCAAGAAAATCCGAATGTCAAAGGAAATGAAAAGATGTCCGAAGAGAGTGACACAGGCGATGAGGCAGCCACAGTCACCGAGGAGTTCTTTAGTGTGTATGACGAGGATGTCGTAAATTTTGCTTGCCAAGATACGAGTTGGGTGATAGATAGTGGGCGCTTCAATACATGCCACTTCGCGGAGAGATTTCTTTACGTCCTACACCTCGGGTGATTATGGAAGTGTGAGGATGAGAAATGGTAGCGTTGCAAAAGCCATTGGTATGAGAAATGTCCGTTTGGAGACCAACATCGGCAACACCTTGGTTTTGAAAGGTGTGAAGCACATCTCCAACATCCGCAAGAATTTGGTATCGATTGGCAAGCTCGACGATGAAGGGCTTGACAACACCTTTCGTGATGGAAAATAGAAGCTTACCAAAGGTTCATTGATCGTGGTGAGAGGAGAAAAATGCTCCTCATTATATGTGATGCATGCGAATATCGCGGATTCCATAGTCAATGTAGTGGGTAATAAGGCTGCAAAGTTTGTGAGTTCACCTTCTAAGAGAAAAGTTAAGAAGACTCGGAAGAAGTCAGGTTCTCAGGTGAAATTCAAGTTGGGATCTGAGGGAACATCAGAGCCGGTGAGTCAGCCTATTACAGATGTTCAGTCATCAATTTCAGATTCACGTCAGAATGGTAACGTCAAAGGCAGAACCATGTGGAAGGTTAAAACTCCGAGATGATATGATGAAACTGTGGGTTATGCATTGAATGTGTTCGAGGGTAACGATTCCTGTGTGAAGTCTTCAACATGTTCAGATGCAGTTCGTTGTGATAATCCTGATAGTTCAGTGATACCATGGAAGGAGATGTGATTTCTTCTCAAGTAAGTCTCTCAAGTTTTAAGTCTCTCAAGTTTAAGCGGGGCTTAAACTTGAATGGTATCAGATACTGAGATGGCCTAGTCTTGGCTAACGGGCGGGCTAGCTCGCTAGCTCGCTCGCTCGGCCCGCTACAGTAGCGAGTCGACCCTGGCCCGCTACAATAGCGAGCCGAGCCTGGCCCGGTCCCTATAGGCGAGCCAGGCCGAGCCCAGCAGTTGGGCTCGCGAGCTCGCCACAGACCGAGCCAAACGAGCCGGCCAACGGGCTGGCTCGTTTGGCTCGACGGGCCGGCTCGCGAGCCCCACCCCACAGCCCGCCCTCTCCTCTCTCGCTAACGCTTTCTGTCTCGCGAGCCCCACCCTGCAGCCCGGCGCCCGCCCTCTCCTCTCTCGCTAACTCGCTCTCTGTCTCACAAGGACATACTGCCATTTCATTTTTTACGCCATCGATGTTAACAGAAAATCACGATAAGAAACCTGCAAAACAGAGGAAGAGAGACTCTGTTTTGCACTTGCAAAACAGAGAGGCTCTCTTTCTCTGTTTTACCTGTTTTGCAGGAGCAAAACAGTAAGAGACTCACTGTTTTGCAGGAGCAAAACAGTGAGAGACTCACTGTTTTGCAGGTGCAAAACAGGGAGAGAGCAACGTTGATGTCCTTAGTCCTACATTTGCTCAACAGAGGGAGAGCAACGTTGTAATTTTGTAATCAAAATATTTTTAATTATATAGTCTCAAATAATTTATTTATTAATACATTCGATTTTATATACTTTTATTTAACATAACTAATTTTTAAATTAAATGAGTAAATATCGTTGACATAATTACTAATACTTATTATAATTTTACATGAATTTTTTTTAAAAAACTTATATTAACAGTCATACTCATGAATTGAAAATATTTATATACGCTTGGCTCGTTAGGCTCGGCTCGTTGAGCCGGTTCGGCTCGGCTCGTTTAACTCGTGGCTCGCGAGCCGGCTCGGGTTGAAATTTTTTTCAGGCTCGACTCGTTTAACTCGTTAGGCTCTGTGAGCCGGACTACTCCTGGCTCGGCTCGGCTCGGATCGCTCGTTAGTCATGTCTAGATGGCCCATCTGGGGCCTTTGTGGTAGAGGAGCTTATTTTTTAATGGAGTTTTGCAGATTTGTTTCTTTACACCGGAATTTCGTTGAAGGTGGAGATTTTCAGAGTTCAGTGTTTTGGATTCGCTTGGGTTGGACCTAGTAGCCCGTTGGATCTCTCATGTGGAATTCGTGTCAAGGTGGAGTTTGTTAGAATTTAGTGTGACCCGAATTCTAATTGGGCCGGGTCGGGCCCGTTATCAATATTAGGGTTTTACGTTTTTTCTATATATTGATACTTGAGTCGCAAAACTCATTGTACCGAATTTGATATTAGTGATTCTCTACTCTGCCCGTGATTTTTTCCCTTTCTAGGGTTTCCACGTAAAATTCGGTGTTCATTATTTTTTTATTTTTTTTTTCGGTTTTCTTGATCGTTCGTTACAAGTGGATTATGGCGTCTAATCCTAACAGTTAGAGCTTTAGAACTTTAGAGAGAATGTTGGTGTGCATTTCTCCTTCACCGAGCCTCTCGATTTATAGGAGAGATTCGTAACCATCCCCCCCTCTCTTCTCCAAATCCGAGATCCACTTGGATTTTCTGCTAAAAATCATCCAACCCAATCTCCAAATTAGATTTCTATCTATGAATTGGCTGCTTGATTGGTTAGAGAGATTGAAATCGGATATCAATATGATTTTAAGCTGATTTTAGGGAGAAAAATCTGAGATAAAACGTGGGATTTGATTATGATTCGATTTTAAAATTTAAATTTTTAACTTGGAGCCCTAATATGTTACAGTTTACGATTGTAATCCAAATCAGAGGGAGCACAAAAATACCTGAGTATTAAACTCAACTTTGTCCTTTCTTCTCTTTTTTAATGAAGAAGCGTGATTTTTGATGTGTCGTTGAACGTTAATGCAAGTAAAATGTTTCTTTTCTTCGTGTCAGCAATCCGGGTCATAAGAGATTTGCATGGGATTACAGATGTATGGATTATCCAGAGCATGCTAAGGAACTGAAACATCCATCTGATCAATCAGTAGCTACTTATAGAGGTCATTCAGTACTGGGTACTCTTATTCGATGCTACTTCTCTCCAGCACATAGGTAAGCCGTGACTATAATTTGTATTCTTTTGTTAAGTAAATATGGCAAAACAATAATGCTCGATTAACCTACATGGATTTTCGATCTTTAAATCCTCAAAACCAGTAGTTTTACTGCCAAGTTCACACTTTCAGCTTCGCAAGCTGAATTTAATTCATTCAAGATTGGTTTACAAAATTTGGTATATCTAAATATCTTTGCTCACCCAATTGATTATGCGTATTCTTGTATTTTCAGCACCGGCCAAAAGTACATATACACCGGATCTCACAATTCTCGTGTTTATATCTATGATCTGGTAAGTAAACTTGGCTAGATGCGCATGCTTCACCAACTGCAATTAGATATAAAGAAAAATCGATATTAAATGAGCTCTTGACTAGGAAATGTATTCAGTCATATCATATGAGTTAATCAACCAAGAAATGTGGAATTTCAAGTGAATGTTGAAGAAATTGATGTTTTAAAGTGCTAATACTTTGAACCAAGCTCTTTCTCTCTCTCTCTATCTCTCTCACTCGTAAAGGGTGGAAATCCTTGTGCAGGTAAGTGGAGCTCAGGTAGCTGTACTGAAACACCATAATTCACCAGTGAGAGACTGTAGTTGGCACCCTTACTACCCTACATTTGTGAGCTCTTCCTGGGATGGAGACGTTGTCAAATGGCAATCCAGTGGGAATCCAGAAACACCCGCTCTCTCTACCAAGAAGATAAGGAGGAGATACATTTATTGAAGACGCTCCAAATCTTCTCAAGCTGCTTGCAATGCTCCTATGTTTTTAATGCATCCAATAAGTGTGTTACTTGGGCATTTTAAACTCTATATCGTCGCCTACTACACAGATGCTATGGTTAGACCCTCCCTTGTGTACATATTGTGAATATTTTATGTATTTTGTGTATTACAACACATACTTAAAGAGTAATGAATAAATACGTGGCTAATTTCTCTGTGCCAAATGTCTTTGATTTCTAGGCTCTTGCTAGAGTACGTGAAAACATAACTTGATCGGAAATTTGTATGCAATGCGAAACCATTGAAAAGAAAATCAGACAGATTGGAAGATTTACAAACCCAATGATTTTGCTGATTGAAACCGAAACATCACTGGACGAAGTTTGCTTCGTTTAGTTCCGTTGACAAAATACGAAGGAACTAAATTGTTTCAATGACAAACAATATCTGTATTTGGCAACATTAGTTTGGACTTACTGATGTTAATTTGTTTCGTATGAGCAGATTTTGTGACGAGTGCTTTGCTATATTCAATCCGATCTGTATATCATCTCTCTTATACATGGTTCCCCACAACGCGTATATCGTCTGAACAATAATTGTGTGCTCTCTAAATGTACTTCACAAATAAATAAATGTGTAAGTTAATTGCGTTGCCCCGTTTCTGTTCTGTGTTGTGTGTGTGTGTGTGTGTGTGACAGACTAATGATTGGACTGTCATTGAGAGGAATCCAACTTGGTTAAAACAAACACATGCTAATTCGGAGGACACCAAGAACGATGATAGTAGTAAACAGAGTGTTTGACCTCCATTGGTCAAAAAGTGCAGTAAATGATTCCCCTCGACGGAAGCCAAAACATAAAAACCAACCAATCCAGACAACAAATGAGTTAGATTGTAGCGTAAAGTTAACCCTTTATAGCCACCGCCTTCTTGCCTTTTTGCTCTAACCATGTGGCTGGGACTTCATATCATCTAACCCCACCTAATCTCAGTTTTCATTCGCACGTCCTTTCTTGCTTTCTTGATAAAAGAAAAACAGAAACCAAGATTGATTCATGCAGTCTAAGGAAGCTTTTCATTCTAGAATTAGCATAGTTATTAGACATTCAACAGCTTCTGTTCAAATATGATGAAGAGGGTTGCTTTGTTAGATCGATCAAAATCTAGGAGGAGAGATGCAAAAGAGGGATGGATAGATACCTTTTGGTGGGTGGTTTTCAGAAAGCTGAAAAGAAGAAGTGGTAGTGGAGATGCAGCATAGCTAGTGGACCCAGAAAGCTGAAAAGCTAGATAGTTTGGAGTCCCCCACAAGCCAAAACCTATTATCTGCAGACAAAATGGAAACCAACAAATTTTCAAGAATGGTATTATACCATGAAGAGTCCTCAGATAGTGGATTTAAGGAAGAACTTGAATTGTAATTTACCCTTCAAAATAGCCTTTATTCGCAATATTACATTTTGATTATCATATACTCACTTCACAGAAAGAATAAAGTGAATTGGCAGCCAAAAATTGAATAAAATGAATGACAACAGTAGACAAATTTCTATTTGCTCAATATGTTCTTCAAAATAACTGTCAGCTTCTTCCATCTTCATCCCCTCCACTCTATGCATTGATTTGTAGGTCTAGTCTTCTGGGTCCCTGCTGTCGATGGGCAAGGCGTTGCTATTGGCGGGACCATACAATTATATTGCAGACACAATGAACTGCTCAGAGGAATCTCAGCCAGTGGATTTATCTCAAATCTTGTGAGATAATTGTGCTGCAAGTACAGTATCTGTATATTAGCCGTTAGTAACCGGTCCACAAAGCTACCAGGAACTTGACCAGTGAACCGGTTATTGTTCAGGTAGAGATTCTGTACAGTCGAGAACATCGGTGAGATTGAACCAGACAGTCGATTATAGCTAAGATCAACGGTCGGGATCGTCACCTGCTCGACTGGCTGAACCGCGCCTGAAAACCGGTTCCGCTGTAACTGAAGGTGGGTGATTGAGAAGGTGAAGACCTGGCTGGGGATAGTGCCCGAAAACTGATTGAAACTCAGGTCTAGGTAGTTCAACTGATCCACCCGGCTTAAAAGCCAGTCTATTGAACCAGAGAGCCGATTCCATGAGAGAGAAATGAATTGAAGAGAGACAGGAAGAGTTCCCGGTTCTATCGAACCGGAGAGATTGTTGTGCTTTAAATCAAACCGGGTTATCGTCGGGGAAAAGAACATGGGAACACGGCCGGATAGCCGGTTGTGACAGAGCATGAGGTTGGATAGTTCCGGGAGGGTTCCAATGGAAGCAGGGATTTCGCCAGTGAGAAGGTTGTAGCTCAGATCGAGCGTTTTAAGAGTGCGCACATCACCAAGCGTCGCCGGTATCGTACCGGTGATGAAGTTCTGACTCACCGCAAGGAATCTCAGGTTTTTCAATTTGGACAGAGACTGCGGTAAAGATCCGAATATGCGCCCTGGTACGACCGAGAGCTCCGCCAATGCGGAGAGTCTGCCAATGGCTGGGTCAATACGGCCGGTGAGACCCGGAGAGCCAGCCCGTGGATCGCCAAGAGTCAGAGCAATAACTTTATCGGCTTCACAGTAAACGCCGGCGAAATCACAAGGCTCCGAAGTAAAATCCCATGAAACAAAGAAGTTTGAGCCAGGCATATCTTCTAAACCCTTCCTAACCGATTGCAAAGCTAAAAAATCAAGCGGATCAAGAATTGCATGCACTACCAAACCGCATTGCATCAAACAAAGCGGAATCAAAACAACACATCCAAATCCTATTTTCCAGACGCCTTCTTTCTTCTCCGCCATTCCTGCGTAGTCCAGGTCCAAACAAAGAAGATAAAGTCAATGAGTTTCCTCGATGAAGCGATTGAGCTCTAAAAATATAACAGGGAAGGTCCTTAATAGAGTAACTATCAGCATCACACAGAAAAATCTCCAACAGTGAACGAGAAACAGGGAGGCAAATTCTTAGCTGCTTCTTCTTTGTCTTCCTCTTCTAATGGCTTCAGAGAGCTTCTTGCTTTACAACAATAACTTCAAACACCGTCAGAAAATACAGCGGCCATATCTGCTCTGCTTCTTCAAGCTCTGTCTCTGATCTTTCTTTAATCGCCTTTCATTTCGTGTTCCCATGGACTTCGTCGTTTCTTTATGAGAATTTGGTTCGGAGCAAACGGTTGTCCGAGCCGACGTGGGAGGTAGAAGCTGAGGTTCGGAACCACGTGACAAGTCCGAGGGGAGTTACATGCGGGTTCACGCAGTAAACGCGACAGCCCACGTGATTTTGACACGTCGCGATCACAGGAGCTTGAAGTGCGGTCCCCAGGAATGTTACATGCAACCATACCATAATTATATTCTTGAACATTACAACGTCTCCATTTATTTTTTTAAATGATAAAAATAATAATTTATTTTTAAATAATTATAAGTTAATTATCGATTTGAACTATGTACTGAATAGCAGGTAATTTTTTTTTTACAAAAAAGGTAATTTTTTTTTTACAAAAAAGGTAATTTTTTTTTTACAAAAAAGGTAATTTTTTTTTTACAAAAAAGGTAATTTTTTTTTTACAAAAAAGGTAATTTTTTTTTTACAAAAAAGGTAATTTTTTTTTTACAAAAAAGGTAATTTTTTTTTTACAAAAAAGGTAATTTTTTTTTTACAAAAAAGGTAATTTTTTTTTTACAAAAAAGGTAATTTTTTTTTTACAAAAAAGGTAATTTTTTTTTTTTTTTACAAAAAAGGTAATTTTTTTTTTACAAAAAAGGTAATTTTTTTTTTACAAAAAAGGTAATTTTTTTTTTACAAAAAAGGTAATTTTTTTTTTACAAAAAAGGTAATTTTTTTTTTACAAAAAAGGTAATTTTTTTTTTACAAAAAAGGTAATTTTTTTTTTACAAAAAAGGTAATTTTTTTTTTACAAAAAAGGTAATTTTTTTTTTTTTTTTACAAAAAAGGTAATTTTTTTTTTACAAAAAAGGTAATTTTTTTTTTACAAAAAAGGTAATTTTTTTTTTACAAAAAAGGTAATTTTTTTTTTACAAAAAAGGTAATTTTTTTTTTACAAAAAAGGTAATTTTTTTTTTACAAAAAAGGTAATTTTTTTTTTACAAAAAAGGTAATTTTTTTTTTACAAAAAAGGTAATTTTTTTTTTACAAAAAAGGTAATTTTTTTTTTTTTTTACAAAAAAGGTAATTTTTTTTTTACAAAAAAGGTAATTTTTTTTTTACAAAAAAGGTAATTTTTTTTTTACAAAAAAGGTAATTTTTTTTTTACAAAAAAGGTAATTTTTTTTTTACAAAAAAGGTAATTTTTTTTTTACAAAAAAGGTAATTTTTTTTTTACAAAAAAGGTAATTTTTTTTTTACAAAAAAGGTAATTTTTTTTTTACAAAAAAGGTAATTTTTTTTTTACAAAAAAGGTAATTTTTTTTTTACAAAAAAGGTAATTTTTTTTTTACAACACATATAGATTTATTGTAATATTTTAGTATTTATAAAAATATATAATAATCATAAAAATTTTAGAAAATCACGAAAATTTTCTATTATCTACCCATACTATGTTGAACATGTGAAAAAGTTTTCAAATAAATCAAATATCGTTTGATATTTTTAAAAAAATTAATTTATAAAGTAAAGAAGAAAATGAGATTAATTTAAACAAATACTAAAAGATATTTGATTTATTTGAAACCTTTTTCGCATGTTCACCACATTATAGGTAGATAATAATAAAAATTTCGTAATTTTTTAAAACTTGTATGATTTATTATAATATTTTTATAAAATACTAAAATAAAATTATAATAAATTGTACATATGTTAAAAAATAACAAAAATTTTCAAATTATCTTCTCAATAAGTAGTGAACATGTGGTAAAAATTTCAATTGAATTTAAGATCGTTTGGTAATTTTTTAAATGAGAGTTTAATAAAATTATTGATAGAAAGTCAAAAATGATAACAGAATCAAAGTACAGGGTTCGATTTGCAGGTTTTTTTAGTACAAAGGGTGAATTGAAAAAACGTGTATTGTACAAAATTCAAATTAATAATTACCCATAATTATATTATTTTACGAGTAGTTATCGTGTTAAGTTAACTAATTTAAGAATTCCTAACATTTTTTTTTAATATTTTTATAAGAAAATTGACAAAATGTCATCATCATTTAATTCGGGTAAATAGTAATTTTAAGGGAAATTATCAATTTTAACCTTGTACTATACACGTTTTTTCAATTCGGCCCCTATACTGACAAACCGAACCCTGTACTTTGATTCTGTTATCAGTTTTGACCTTCTATCAACAATTTCATTAAACCCTCATTGAAAAAACTAACAAACGATCTTGGATTCAGTTGAAATTTTTACCACATGCTCACTACTTAATGAGAAGATAATCTGAAAATATTCGTGATTTTTTAACACATGTACGATTTATTAAAATTTTATTTTAGTATTTTATAAAAATATTATAATAAATCATACAAATTTTCAGAAAATTACGAAACTTTTTCTATTATCTACTCATGATAGGTTGAGCATGTGGAAAAGTTTTCAAATAAATTAAATGTTGTTTGTTATTTGTTTAAAAATTAATATATAAAGTAAAGAAGAAACTAAGATTAATTTAAAATAATACCAAACAATATTGGATTTATTTGAAACTTTTTTCAGATATTCACCATATTATGAGTAGATAATACAAAAATTTTTGTAATTTTTTAAAACTTGTATGATTTATTATAATAGTTTTACAAAATACTAAAATAAAATTACAATAAATCGTATATGTGTTAACAAATCACGAAAAATTCTAGATTATCTTCTCATTAAGTAGTGAGCATGTGGTAAAAATTTCAACTAAATTCAAGATTGTTTGTTAGTTTTTTCAATGAGTATTTAATGAAATTGTTGATAGAAGGTCAAAACTGATAACTGAATCAAAGTACAGGGTTCAGTTTGCCAGTTTTTATAGTACAGGTGCCGAATTGAAACGACGTGTATAGTATAGGGTTAAAATTGATAATTTCCCTAATTTTAACCTTGACGTTTACGATAATTTTCAAATTAGACTTTAAAAGTATTTTTTTTTTTTTTTTACAAATCGAGCATTTACTTTTCAACTATCGCAATTTAAATTTTATTGTCAATTTTTTATTAAATCCAGCACATGTATACTATGTGCATTCAATTATGTGTTTTTACTCAACTTTCTAACTCTTCCAGCTATTTCTAACTTTATTTGACCAGGTTATCATTTCTTTACAAGGATAGATGTCGCCAGAAGAGTTAGAGATCAGAATAAAATACCTAATTAAATAAAAAATGAGTATAAATGTACTAAATTTAACAGACAAATTGACGACGATATTTAAATTGTTAATAACTGAAAGATGAAAGTTTAATTTGTCGAAAAAAAAAATATATGATATCTAATCTGTAAATAATTATAAAAGTTAGAATATAAATTAATATGATATCTAATACGTAAATAACTCCAAATATCAGTCTCAACACATTTCAACAGCAAGGAGTAGAGGGTCACGTATAATCACAAGACACTTATTTATACAAAAGGAGAGAACAAGGAATGCAATTGCACAAACGAAATCGATGGTTTTAACAAACATAATATGTACCTTTTGTTTGCCTCTTTTATGTTTGTCTTCTCCAATCAAACAATGAGAATGAATGTACTTTTTTTTATACACACCTCTCGCAGGCTCCTACTTCATTCCCATGTCTTCTGTACTGTACACGCGGCTGAATAGGCAGAGAGATGCAATCCCAATGAGCTCATCTCTTCCCACAGCTCACCAAACCAATACCTCAAACCCACCCTTACAAACAAACGTATTAATTTCTCAATTTACAAACTTTACACACACGGAGAGAGAGAGAGGAGCTGAATACTTCTTCCATTTCACCGTTGGATAATGAAAATGTGAAAACATCTGAACCCGAGATGCATATTTCTTTGAACTTCGTCGATCACTCTGCCACCAGAAACAAGTACAAATTAAGAAAAAAACATGAATCCACAGCAGAGTTAATTTACAGGCATGTCTCTACCTTCTTCAGAAAAGGCAAATATGGCACCGAGCAGATGATCTCCCTCGACATCTTCGCCTTTCTTGTCAGCAATATCTTCATTTTTAATTTGCAGACTACTAAAATCCGATGCCTCAAGGGAAATATGGCCCAAATCAACTGCAATATACACACTTTTAGGTTCATTGGCAAAAGCTTTGTAAGTTGAAGCAGAATAGATACAAGTCAAAAGAAGAAAGAGTGGTCATCTTGCCAGTGTTTACAGATGTGGTTCCGGAAGAAACTTCTGGAGAAGGTAAAACACTCTCCATTAAGCATAAATTACTATGAGAATCAACGATCTTTGACTCTTTAGATTGAATGAGTAGAATGTTCTGGGATTTTGCATTGGGTATAATCGACTGGTTCTCTTTTCCACCTGTAAAAATCTCATTCAGAGTCTGGCCGAAGGGGGTGTAAGATTTCTCAAAGTTCATTTGATCCAAATCAATCATATTCTCCATTCTTGATGACCCTAACAGGAGAAAAAACGGCGTTGTTGGTCAGCTACATGTAAGACCGCATAAAAAGAGCATGTTGACAAGAGACAGAATCTTCATAACCAATGTTTCAGGTTACGTGTTGAATTTGACAATTATCTCTTTTCACAAATAAAAAAAGATGTTATTTATAAGTGAATAATTTTCACATTATTGACAAGAAAAAATAAAGATTTGCAAATCAATTTCTCACCTCCATCTGAGCTTTCAGTGGAGCTAAGCGATGCAGGCTTTGAATGACAAATAATAACAATCTCTTCAGGAATCCTGTCCTCAGCTTGATGAGGTTCTAAAGATGCAGAAATGGGATATTGTCCCACGACATGACCTCTGACACCATCAACAACCAAATAATCAAGAGATCAACATATGAAATTTGTGACTTTCTTCAGAGTTGACAAAAGTGTTTTCGTAGCTACTAATCTCAAACCAAGGGTAGGGAATTTCAGAAGAGGACAATTTGTCAAACTCCCAAATAATTAGAAGATGGGATTATATAGATTGCCATACATTTCCTTGCATAACTAACAACATAACAAACAAGTTCTATTTTTCTTCATTATCCCTATGAGAAACTTTACCAAACAACATTAAAGGAATCGATGTTACGAGATCACAATATTTTCATCAGTCAGAAAAACCATGTACTTTATAAAATAAGCAGACTCAGGAAGGTAAACTAAGAAAAACACTACAACCCATTTGTCATGACACTGTATTCTCTATATAACTAATAGCTGCATCCCATCAAAACAACATTTTCTGATAGGATCAAATAATTGCCTCTTTTTAGTCAAAAATATTGTTTTATCGCATGCAAAATTGTTTGAAGAAGAAGAAGAATACAAAGGAGAAGAGGAAAGAAGATTTTGGAAATATAAAATTTGTATTATTCTCTGTTTTTCTTTTACAACAACTTCACTGTTTTTCTTTACAATAATAAAGGCTTTTTATACTATTGCTATGTCAGTAAATTGAGTAACTGATCCACGTCTGTCACTAAGTCACCCACTTAGTGCCCGTCTCCTGTTAACCCGGTTCAATATTTGGTTTAACATTCCCCCGCAAATGCATGGGTCTAGGAAGAACCGTAAGTTTGACACGCAATTCTTGAAAACGAGCAGCAGTTAGTGGTTTTGTTAAGCAGTCGGCAAGCTGATCAGCAGAAGGTGAAAAAGCAAGACGTAGCATACCATTGGCAACCTTTTCTCTTACAAAATGGTGATCAATTTACGCGTGCTTAGAACAAGCATGAAGGACCCGATTTGATGCAAGGTTTAGAGTACTAATGTTATCACAGTGCAGCAGCGGAGAAGATGGTGTAGGAAATCGCAGCTCCATGAGTAAGGATTGTATCCATAACAGTTCAGCGGCTCCATTAGCAAGTGCTCAATATTCAGATTCCGTACTTGAACGGGAGACAACTTTTTGCTTTGACGATGACCAGGAAACTAAATTATGGCCAAGGAAAATACAATGTGCACTAGTGCTACGACGATCGTCAGGACATGATGCCCAATCAGCATCCGTGTAGCAATACAGTGTATTATCTAAACTTTGTTGAATAAACACTCCCAAGTGAGCAGTGCCACGTAAGTACTTTAAGACACATTTCACAGCTTTCATATGAAGATCGGTGGGGGTATGCATGAACTGACATAACTTGTTAACAACAAAGGAAAGATCTGGTCTTGTTATTGTGCAGTATTGAAGAGCCCCGAGTATGCTTCAATATTCTGTTGCATTTGATAATGGTGTGCCATCATGAATGGATAAAGGCGGTAGAGCCAGAGGAGTATGGTGAGCCTTGGAATCAATCATCCCCTGTTTCATCAACAGATCACGAATATACTTAGTTTGGCTAAGTTGTATACCTATAGAGTGATGATGAACTTCCACACCCAAGAAAAAATGTAGTTGGCCAAGGTCTTTTATAGCAAACAGATTAGACAAATGAGTAATTAACTCCGAAATTAATGTTGAAGAGGAACCGATTACGATTATGTCGTCAACATAGACTAAGACCACAATAATATCAGAGGCAGAATGATGAGTAAACATGGAAGTATCTGCCTTGGAACCGATAAAACCCCAGTTCTGAAGAGCTGTACTAAGCTTAAGATACCACGCACGGGGAGACTGTTTTAGTCTGTAGAGTGATTTGTGCAGTTTACAGACAAAATCAGGCATATGTAGATCAACAAAACCTTGAGGCTGTATCATATAAACATCTTCCATAAGATTGCCATGAAGGAAGGCATTTTGAACGTCTAATTGCTTAATAGTCCACTTTTGAGAAACCGCAATGCTAAGTAAAAAGCCTTATTGTTGTGGGTTTAATAACATGGCTGAAAGTTTCTTGGAAGTCAATGCCTGGTGTTTGTTGAAAACCCTTAGCGACCAACCGTGCTTTAAAATGATCTATCATTCCGTCCTAGCATAGTTTCAATTTGTAGACCCATTTTGAGCCAATGATTCGTGAAGTACTGGGTCTTGGAACCAGAGTCCACGTACCTTGAGATTGGAGAGCATGAAATTCTGATTGCATAGCCTTACGCCACTGCTCATGTTTGCTGGCTTCATTGTACGAGGACGGTTCACAGGGGGTAGTTCCTGTAATACTAAAGAAGACCTTCGGTTTAAATATACCAGATTTAGAACGGGTAACCATTGGATGATCATTCTGTGTAGTCTGTAAGGGTAAACTCTCCGGTTGAGCATTTGAAGGAATAGATGTAAGAGATGGAGAAGAAGACATAGAAGGAGATAGTGAGTTACGAACATTGTGCAATAGAGAAGATGGATGTGATGTGGTGGTAGGTGAAAATGGCAGACTGAAAGGAGGAAGATAACACGTGAGCAAGGGGAAAATAACTTTCATTAAAAACCACACGTCAAGATATATAAGCCCGACTTGTTGTTGGCAGAAGGCAAATATAGCCTTTGTGAAAACTACTGTAGCCGAGAAAAACACATTGGATTGATCTAAATTCCAGCTTGTGGGAATTGTACGGTCTTAAAAACAGAAAACATTGACATCCAAAAATCCGAAAATGTGAGTAGGAAGGAATTTTGTTGTAAAGTGTCTGAAATGGAGATTTGTTTGATAAAATTTTTGACGGAAGTCGATTGATCAAATACACGGCAGTGGAGAAAGCAAATGGCCAGTAATTTAACGGCATCGAAGCATGAGCTAGAAGAGTTAAACCCATTTCGACAACGTGTCTATTTTTACGCTCAACTCTCCCGTTTTGTTGGGGTACGTAAGGACATGATATTTCATGCAAAATACCATGAGATGTAAAATATTTTGATAACGATCTAAATTCACCGCCCCAATCTGATTGAACTTTTTTAACGACACCATTAAATTGGGTTTTGACCATTTGTTGAAAAGAGAGAAATGTATTATATGCTTCATCCTTAGAATGAAGATGATATAACCAGGAAAACCTTGAGAAGTCATCAATAAACAGAATAAAGTACTTAACACCCGTCATTGAAGCAACAGGGGAAGGTCCCCATAAGTCTATGTGAACCAACTCAAACATAACAGTGGCATGGGATACAAACACTGGAAATGGTAACCTATGAGATTTAGCTACTTGACAAGATGACCAAAAATCCAAAACATCAAACGCAGTAGAAGAAACATTACAATTAGCTAAAACAGATTTAACAACAGTAAAAGATGGGTGTCCCAACCGAGAATGCCAGAGGTTGGATGGATTGCTTGAAACAGTGAGAAGATGAACAGAAGGAAGCCGATGTGGAGGAGAGCAAACTCTACAGAGACCATTGTCAAGGATTCCCCGGAGGAGTACCTTGTGGGATACCTGATCCTTGACAACAAAAAAGGATGGGTGAAATTCAATGAATGCTTTGTTATCAAGACAAAGCTGTGAAACACTACATATATTTTTTTGTAAAGACGGAGAATGATAAACAGTGCTCAGTTTTAAATTGGAGGAATAAACAGGGAGAGTAGCACAACCAACATGAGAGATCAGAGAGAATTTACCGTTTCCAACTACGATATGATCATCGCCTAAGTACGGGGCGGCTGATTCCAGTAGATTCAAATCTGGTGTAAAATGATTAGTTGCCCCAAAATCCATGTACCATGCCGGATCCAGTGATGTAGTTGGATGAACAGGTTGAGAAGGAAGCACAACAGAGAAATTGCGAGGAGGATTGGCTACGGGTTGATACTGTAGATTGGTTCTGTGATAACACACATTTGCACTATGACCAGGTTTAAGGCAGATTTGGCACTTAGGACGGAATAATGGTTTGTTCTGATGAGGAGATGAAGAATCTGGACGATATGGCAGAGTTAGAAGTAAAGCAGGAGAGAAATTTGGTCGTGGACCTCGTGGCTTGTTGGACGTAAAAGAAGAATGAGGTCCAGGTGGAGTGGGAAATTTGGGTCTAGCTTTATTACTGGCAATGTTTGTGGAGTTGGCTTGAAGGGAGCTCAGAAAGATAGTAGCAGTTTGACGTTCTAGACGAGCCTCATAGCTTAATAGTATGCTATTGAGTTCTTCGATTGAAGGTTGATTCAGACGAGTAGAAATAGAGGTAACCAGGGAATTGTACTCCACTCCTAAGCCATTTAGGAAGTACAGGAGTTGATCTTTTTGGCTGACTGGCTCTCCAATCACAGCCAGTGTGTCGCAGAGACTTCGAAATTTTTGGATATACACCATGGCGCTGAGACCTTCTTTTCGAAACGTTTGCAGATTTGTGCGAAGCTCTGAAATCCGAGCAAAAGAAGACGCCGAATGGAAGGTCTGACACTGAATAGTAGCCTACCAATTGTCCCAGTAATTGTTCCAGAACTAAAGCGTAGATCCAGCTTAACAGAAGACGATTATACCTCTGCCATGAAATAAAATCGGGGTTGATAACTTCTAGATGAGCTTCATCGTTCCCAGAAGGGCAGATTCGAGAGCCATCGAGGATGTCGTCCAGGCCGTTTGCTATAACCACATTCCGGAGTTGATTCTTCCAGATTAGGAAATTGGAATCGTCGAGCTTGATAGTTAGGGGTTGATTAATAGAGGGTAAATGAGGAATAGAAGGTAAAAGAGAAGAGGAAGATGACGGAAAATCTGCAATCGTACTCTGCAAGGAGGCCATTTTACAGGGAAGGGTTCAGGAGCTATTCATGGTCTCTGATACCATGTTTGAAGAAGAAGACGAAGGAGAAGAGAAAAGAAGATTTTGGAAATATAAAATTTGTATTACTCTCTTCTTTTACAACAACTTAACTGTTTTTCTTTACAATAATAAAGGCTTTTTATACTATTGCTCTGTCAGTAACTTGAGTAACTGATCCACGTCTGTCACCCACTTAGTGCACGTCTCCTGTTAACCCGGTTCAATATTTGGTTTAACAAAAATACACTAAAATAGATAATGATGCAAAAATTAACTTGCACACTTTCTTATTGACCAAATGACCATATCTCTGCATTCTAGGATCAAATTTCGCACTTTCAGCATTACCCAATAAGCCAAAGCCATCCTCAAACCCAAGTACAAACCGCACAATCAAATGGAAAATACCAAACAATTTCAAAGAGATAGATGTAACAAGAGCATAAAAAAAGCCAATTTCATGAAAATCCCCAAATGAACCACCACTCAAGATCACTATGTTAAATAAATAGCAAACTTGACAAGGGGTTATAAAAATAAACTAATACCTAAGACATCTATATTTTGAATATATGGGCAAAAGACAAATGCAATAAGATTGAAAACACAAATACATTCAAATTTGAAAACTATGATGGAATCATTTTCTTTTGTTCAAAGATTTTACAAAAATATCATCCTGTTTATGACTTCATCAATTATAGTACAGAGATTGTCATTTGATACCTGGTACAGATGGCCAATAAAGCATTTTGGCTATGAAAGATTATGTTATAATCTTCAGCAATAGTCGATATAATTAAAAAATAAAGTAATTAAGAATCTATATGTTCTATATATATGGATATAAATGCTGCAAGAACTTAAAAAAAAAGGAAAAGGAGATGTTCTACCTATCATTCCAACCAGACTTGAGGCTATGGCTCTGGGAATGGTAGAAAATGGGCAATAACTCTTTCCGCCTTACCTCAATTTCATGTTCGGGAATATTTTCAACTTCAAACTCTCCCCCGGCATGATTATTAATTCTTGGAGAATCCATCACAAAAATACATATCTAGAAAAGAAACATCAAATTACACCCGCGTTGCAGAAGACAATTGAGACGTGATAATTTAGCAACATTCAAAAGTAGTACCTTAGCATTTTGCCATATTGGCAACCTTCCAGAGCTTATGTGCACCTCAGCATTAGATATGAACAAGTGGGATCTCTCCTGAAGCTTTTCTGAATAATTTTGCCCAGAGTTACTATTATCCTCAGAACCTACTCTATTTTGAGCAGTTTCAGTATTATCTTGTCTATCAAAGAAAGAACCACAAATAGGCTCCTCTCTTTCTTGAAAATCCAATCTTCTACATACGTCCCACCATTGAATAGGTTCAACTTTCAACCTGAGCTCATCCTCATGCACATGCATAAAGGAAGCTGAATGGGTTCTTGAACCACTGAGACTTGGTTCAGGACCCATTGATGGAAGCAATTGATGTTGAACAACATGACCTGATGGAGTGTAAACCAACAAATGCTCTAGGGAATGTGCCAAGGAGTCAAGGTCATGCTGAAGACTGTGAAATAGAGAATTGTGAAAAATGGCGGCAACAGCACCAGAAGGCACAAAAACCTTTCCTATCGTAGGAGCAGCAGCACTGTTTAAACTGGAAAGCCAGCCAAAGCTGCTATACTTTATCCTGCTCACAACAGAAAGGGAAACTGGAGGTGGGGGAGGAAAAGATTGCTGATTAATCATAAATGATGATGTAGACCACCAAGGTAGAGATAAAACTGGAATCAAGGAGGACTCTTCATTTTGAGAATTGAGGATCCTAAATCCAGGATCACCACCAAAGGGGGATAAAATAAAAATGTGGCAGGTCCCTTTGGATGAAACAATGGCTACCCACTGACTATAGTTACTGAAGCAAATGTCTTGAATCATCTGCCACACATTTATAGCGCACGTGAAATATGTGGTTAGGCATGAGCATTGGAAGAAATATAATACATGCTACCACCTAAAAATAGAACATACTCACAGCGGATGTTATGCCACGATGCAGCTTGTAAAGATGCACATGAGAAGACTTCCAGTCAAAGACTTGACATCCTGAGCTTTTGCGCGAATAGGATGGCATAATTCGGAATATATTTATGTTGTTTCCATGTATTGATGCAGTTACCAGAAGATTTCCACTCGGATCAAAACACAAGGCAGATAACTGACTGGCATGAGCTTTAAACTGGGATATCACTGCCCGAGAAACAAAATCTTTGACAACAACCTGCAATCAATCACATAAAACTCTTACATTAAGCTTCCAGCAACCAACTTATTGCTTCTCATAGATCAAGTTGTTGAAACTCTGACAAAATGTATCTTTCACTAGTTCCTTTCTTACAAATAAATGATAGATGAATTTTATATTGGTTAATTGAAGAAAGATAAAAAAGTAAGTGAATTATGAATTCGGACAATTCCTGATGATGATAATACATGAAGAATTATTGTCAGAGCTATGCAGCCAGCTCTTCAAAGATGACATCGTGAAAAGATTGTGTGGGAAAATTACTACTTGACCAACAAAAGAATCTATCATGTTTCAAGCAGAATCTTCGACAAAAGACCCATGTATAGCTGAAACAGAAAGATGCCTGAAACCTTAGAAGTACAAATGAAGATTATGCTTGCCGACCGAAAAGCAAAAGACTAATGAAACATATTTCAGAAGTAATAGATCATGCTTGGGTTGCAAAAGTCTAATACTAACCATTCCTGCATTATCTGTGTCTTTTCCAGCAAGTCTCCCAACATTCCAAACTGGATTTGGTGAAACCGGTGAATTTGAACAATCAGGGAGATGCTCTTGGCAATAGTTAGACCAAGTTTTGTATCCTTTATCACCAAGATTGACTATTCCAGCAGCCAACTGTTTACCAGATTCCATGGCATAACGTGCCACTAAGCCCCCATTACTGGGGGATGATGATGGACTAACTCCTTGAGAGGGACTAAAATTTTGCGGGCTTATGCAACCCGTGTTTGATACCAATGGGGTGTTAGATGCATATGCTAACCACCTCGAACCCACAGCCATGGGACCATACCCAACATTCACCCCAATTGTTCCATTTCCAGACATTTGAGGGACTGGGTACGTTAAAACACTAAATTTATTCTCGAGGGTAGCTGCATCAAAGCAATATATCTGCAAAATTTATGAAAATATGCAGGAAAGAATTCAATCACAAAAAAAAACCGAGTAATATTCGCATTACAAGGAAAGTGCATTCAGATTGTTATAATGCTTAGACATCAAATATGCAGTAAGTAGACTCATTCGCTAAAGATCAAACAAAATGAATGTCAACTATTCAATAAACCATTTCAAAAGAAAAAATTTAAAAGGTGTTCACATCGTTAAAACAAGAATACCACAAGAATACACCACAGCATGTCCATATATACTATTTACACTAACAGTACAAAGTAGTTTCACCTCAACAAAACAGTCATGTAAATGCTTACTTGTGTTACCAGGCTTACAGCTACTATGTGAGAACTGCATCTGACCATACAAACTGCAGAACGAAATCTTAAAATATGAACATAGCTGTGAGACTTAAGGGAGTAAAACCGAACAGCATTAGCTGGGTTAAAGCCATTTCCTGACTGATTACCCAAATGGCTACGGTTTTGATCCAAACTTGGTATGTTGCTTTCTTCTCCTGCGACAACAAGCAGTAGAGGGAGTGATTTTTTAAATCCTTCATGGATATTTGACTTTGCAGGGGTAGGTTGTATCTGTAAGAATGAAACAGGGCCATCACGCCTTGAAACAAGTTCTTTAAAAGCAGAGGCATCTTCAACATCAAGAACTTGAAATCCATCCAAGTAACCAAGTAAGAGAACACGTCTGAGGATCTGCGGGTCAAGCTCCAGGGTATCAAAGCCAGCCCAGGTAACCTGACGAAAACAAAAGATGTAAGACCAATTTCGAGGGGAAAAAAACGTAGCATATAGCCAGAACAAAGTAATGGAACCAGCAAGACTTGAAAAACATACACAAAGTGAGCGCGGGCAGACATCTGAATTAGACGTGATATATAATTTAACTGAAAAGCTAAACAGATGCATCCATAAAAGGCATTGGGTTATAGCTGTATAGTACATGTACAATTCTTGTTTCACTGATCCTTTATTTTAGAGAAAAAATATCATGGTTGAGGGTATCACTGATAGTTCTACGTTAAGCAAGATCATACTCTTGCTCAAAGGAATCGATGAAAGTAAAAAAATGAATTTAGCATATGATCCTTTCGAATTAATAAACATATAAAGAAAACAAGCGACGGTGAGAATAAAGAATAAAACAGAAGCGATAGAACCTGATCCTTCTGATCCTCCGAAGCAGGAGTAGCAATGGAAGCAGCCACCGATGCGCCCGCTGAACGGACGGTAGAAGCAACCGTGCTGGCATTTGTAGACACAGTCTTGAGGCAAGAAGATATAATCTTCAGAGAATTAGGTAGAAGGCCATGGTTCTTGCCCTTCCCCTTTTTCATCTTCCAACTAGCGAAACTTCTCTGATACTCATAGTCTCTAAACTCGTCCCAGAACTATCACCACAGCCTCTATCAGACTAGGCCAGAGGTCGGAACCTCCTGAAGCAGCAACACTAACACCAGCAAACATCTCCGATCGCCACCGACGATCGGCTATCTCATTCGGGATCAGCACGATTACAACACACAAGCAAATAAACTCATTAAAAAAAAATTCGCAATACTCTTTAACAAATGTCGACGGCGTTTTTCTGCTCCCTGCGCGAGCTAGCTTCTATGCTAACACTTTCCAATCGCTTTATGTTGCTTTAAATCCATCATTTATCTGCCTCCTTCTCGAAATCAACCAAGCTCAAGCTACTCTGATTGTAACACTGCCATTTTTTTCATCAACTCGTATTTTCTTGATTCAGCGTCAGGGAGAAAGGAGAAATCTCGGAAGCAATGGCGAAGATTCAAAAAGGGATTGGATTATGACACGCAACTCAGTCTCAGAGGACGGAGACCCTTCGTCTAATGCGGCCGGCCTGTCTGCGCTTATGGGCTTTACTAGGAGATTAGGAGCACTTGCGTTAACATTAGCGGTGGGAAAAACCGGTCCGCACCCACAGCTATCCCAACTGCACGGTTCCATTCTGATTTGAGCCGGTTCTACTTACCAAATGGTTTGGTATCGATTCTACAATTTTAAGAACCGCAGGTAACGGTTCGGTTCACAGTTATGAAGGTTAAAATCGTGAAATCAAATCGAACCGTAGTTCAAAAATCTTACCTGAACTGAATAAAATTGCACCTACGAGAACCGGTTCATACTGAGAAACAGCTTCAAACCCAACCGAAACTCCGAACACTCGTCCAAAAACAACCAAAAATATAAATAATTTTTTTTTAAAAATTAAACAATTTTGAAACTTTTCACTGTTCCAGTTTCGGTTCTCATACATAGAACCATCGGCTACATTTGGTTCCAGTTCCTAGCATGGAATCGGACCAAATCGGCCACCCGTAAACATTATTTTTATTTTTTTTAACTATAGCGTACTATTTTTTTAATTAAAGTAAAATATAATTTAACCTATACATTTAATGTTTGCAGACAATTAATATCCTAAATTATTTTTTAAGCCAAAACTAATATTGTATTTTGCATAGTTAGCGTAATAGTTTATGTTGACATTCATGGTCGTCCAACCAAGAACCATCTATCCACGAAATGCGATTATTTGTGAAGATTTCTCACGTGTGAATGGAAACTCTGAAGTTTCCATTCACTATTCCTTTGACGGCTACTATTCATTTGACGGTTACTATTTCTTTGACGGCTGCATACACTATTCTTTTTGTGGCTAGAAGAAGAAAAGTTTTTTTTTTCTTGTGTCTTCCTAGCATCTATCAATAGAAGCTTGAGAAGAGAGTTTCAATCATCCCATTTACAAAATCCAAACATTTGTGAGAGAAAGTGAGTGCAAGAAAGACTTGTGTAATATTTTCTCCTGTGTGTTTTTCTTTATTGTGTTCGACAGTTTATACCTTGGTAAAAAAATTAAATGTCTCACGTTGTTTGCTCGCAAATGACCATTTTAACTGACACTAATTATTGGGACTCACTTGATTTTGTGTACACGTGCAATTTTGCACTCAGCTTCTATCATAGACGGCAATTGGGACTTTCAATTGGATTAAAATTATGTTGACTCACTTAATTCCGCACGTGATTTTCATCATAAACCTTAGTCAGACGACTGTTTTTTAGCCTCTAAACAAATTGTGATATCGAGTATATGTGAAGAATAATACGAACCCAGACAATCACGAGAAGTTAAAATGACCGTGACAAATTAAAAAATCTGAGACATTTGACGAAATTTAATAAATTATTACTAAGTTTCCTACTAACTCAAAGTAAAAAGACAAATTCACTAAAAAAAAATAAGGGTAAACTTGATTTTGGTCCCTGTAATTTAGTATTAGTTCAAATTTAATACTTGTTTTAATTTGTTTCATTAAATTTAATATTCGTAAATTATATTTTGCCATGTGTTGTGATATTTTACTAAATTGGAGGAAGGTTCTGGTCTGTTTCTCTGTAATTGACGAGGATGCCTCACTGGCTGCAGTAGATCAAACCTAAGGGGGGTCTTCTTCCTCAACAGCTCCATTTTTTGGACTTTCAGACAGAAGAAATTGATTTGCAATTCTCATGCTTTTCTTACGTACCCTAATCTGTTTCTTCCCTTCTTCTTCTCTTCTTCTTCTTCTTCTTCTTCTTCTTCTTCTTCTTCTTCTTCTTCTTCTTCTTCTTCTTCTTCTTCTTCTTCTTCTTCTTCTTCTTCTTCTTCTTCTTCTTCTTCTTCTTCTTCTTCTTCTTCTTCTTCTTCTTCTTCTTCTTCTTCTTCTTCTTCTTCTTCTTCTTCTTCTTCTTCTTCTTCTTCTTCTTCTTCTTCTTCTTCTTCTTCTTCTTCTTCTTCTTCTTCTTCTTCTTCTTCTTCTTCTTCTTCTTCTTCTTCTTCTTCTTCTTCTTCTTCTTCTTCTTCTTCTTCTTCTTCTTCTTCTTCTTCTTCTTCTTCTTCTTCTTCTTCTTCTTCTTCTTCTTCTTCTTCTTCTTCTTCTTCTTCTTCTTCTTCTTCTTCTTCTTCTTCTTCTTCTTCTTCTTCTTCTTCTTCTTCTTCTTCTTCTTCTTCTTCTTCTTCTTCTTCTTCTTCTTCTTCTTCTTCTTCTTCTTCTTCTTCTTCTTCTTCCTCTTCTTCTTCTTCTTCTTTCACTCTGCTTTCTTTTCCATGTCTTCCTACTGTTTCCTTTTTCTCGCTCTAGGACTGTCCTATTCGCTTTTTCCTCTCCTTGCTCTCTCCCAAAACGACACCGTACAATGCCCCCTCGACTTCTCGATCCTCCGCCGGATCGTCCAGAGCTCTGGGCGCCTTTCGTCCGACGTCGCCATTGAATGCCAGTATATTCGTCAGGGCCTTCGACTCGTGGAGTCCCACTATCTTCAACTCAATGGCCTGTTTCTTCCCCCGGTTAACTCGGCTGAGTCTTGCTGGGACTCGTACCAATCCCTAATTAATAACGATTCCGGATCCAATTTTGATATCCGTCGCTCTTGTGGATTTCAAACCAGCTGGATTTCTCACGGCTGTATGAACATCAGTACCAGAGCGGAGTTCGAGAAGATCGTTCCTAAGGAGGTCCTCAATAACGTCGTTGCGAATTGCAACCAATCTCTTGATAATAATTCTCCTTGTGCTTCCTGTACAACGAGTTTGTCAATTTTGCAGGCATCGTATTTGACGGGATCATCAGTCGGCAACGTATCCGATTGCACTGCGTATCCGTCCATATACGCTGCCGCCTTCGCCAATCCATTTGGTCCTGCCGACAGAGGGACGGCCAAATGCTTGTTCGCCTTGGATTTTTCATCCTCCGAGTCGAAATCCAAGAGGCGGAAGGTGATGATTTTAGGGATTTCCATTGGCTGTGGAATTGTGATCCTAATAGTGATTCTGGGGAGCTGGTTTTCATGGCGGAAAATGAGGGCATGGAGGAAGGAAAGGAGAAGGAGGGACGAAATACAGAGAGTAGAGACGAGTTTAGCCTCTGGATTGGAGTCAATTGGTGACAGCACAACTCTGGTGAGATTCACCTACGAAGAAATCAAGAAAGCAACGAAGTCTTTCTCCAGGGACTGTATAATTGGAAAAGGAGGGTATGGTAATGTCTACAAGGGCGTGTTGGAAGACGGCTCAGAAGTAGCCATGAAGAGGTTCAAGAATTGCTCGGCTGCAGGCGATGCCAATTTCGCCCACGAAGTGGAGGTCATTGCCAGCATTCGGCACATAAACCTCGTTAGCTTAAGAGGATATTGCATAGCCACCACTCCTTTCGAGGGCCACCAACGGATAATCGTATGCGATCTGATGAAAAACGGCAGCCTACACGATCATTTATTCGGCCAATTCGATGATAAACTATCTTGGCCAGTCCGACTAAACATTGCCCTCGGGACAGCGAGAGGACTAGCCTATCTGCACTACGGAGCTCAACCGGCCATAATCCACAGAGATATCAAGGCAAGCAATATACTCTTGGACGAAAATTTCGAGCCGAAAGTTGCAGATTTCGGCCTGGCCAAGTTCACGCCACAGGGCATGACTCATTTGAGCACAAGAGTTGCTGGAACCATGGGCTATGTGGCTCCAGAATATGCTCTATACGGTCAATTAACCGAGAGAAGCGATGTGTACGGCTTTGGAGTGTTACTTCTCGAGCTATTGAGCGGGAGAAAGGCACTCACCATGAATAATGACGGTCAGCCGAGCTTGGTTTCCGACTGGGCCTGGACACTGGTGAGGGAAGGAAGAACTCTCGATGTGATCGAAGAAGGAATTCCAGATTTAGGCCCTCCCGAGGCGATCGAGAAGTACGTATTAATCGCAGTCCTTTGCTCTCACCCTCAGTTATATGCAAGGCCAGCCATGGATCAGGTTGTGAAAATGTTGGAAACGGATTTATCAGTTCCTTCGATTCCGGAGAGGCCGATTCCGATTGTGGCTCATATAGATGATATTGAGAGATCTATGAGGAGCGAAGGTTCTCTTCATCTCCCCGAGCTCCGCTAGCGGTCGATTAATCAAACTGTAAGGAACAGACTTGCCATTGTTGAGATGGTGAGCAACAATTTTTGACCTCCATAGATAGAGACATGTAGCACAAAGTCATTGGTGGCTCGACAAGGGTAATAAAGTCATTTCGTTGCTGAAATGTCTAGATTTCATGAAACTATCTTTGAGGGTCGTTTCTCCTAAAATACCCTTGGTTGTCGTTGGTTAATTAATTGACTTCTTAGTAATTTAGTTGATCGTCGGCGCTTCGGGGGTTAGGAAAACGAGCGCCATGGACGGTTCCAAAACCCCGAAAAGCTCATCCAAGGTGAGGTTAAAATCTTCAATTTTGGGTTCTTCTTCTTTTTGTTTCACGAGATGGAGTAGTAATTACGGCAAGAGAATCCAAACAAGAAGTTTTATTTATTGAATTAATGTCTATTCAGTTTCTGATCTGAGAAAATTGTTTCTCGCTGTTATACTGGCAGATTCGCAGATTCCTTAAAGACTGTATGTAGATTTTCTCATCTAATATTGGGGGAACTGTAAATTTGTTTAGGTTGTGAACAAATTTACAAATGCATCGGTTATGAACAACCTAAACAAATTTACAGTTCCCCCAATCTTAGATGAGAAAATCTACATACAGTCTTTAAGGAATCTGCGAATCTGCCAGTATAGATGCATTTGTAGAATATAGAGCTTCATCATTGAAAGATCTCACTAATGATTGGTCAGAATAGAATATAACTATGTCAACTTCTCTCTAAAGATTCAATTATGTTTTTGAATCGAGTCTCCTCCACTTGTTTTATTTTTTTCGTGTCAGCAAAAGTAATATCGATGAATAGTTGCCAATTGTTTGTTTTGTGTTTTACCTAGTTGGGTTTGGATTGCTGCAAGATTACCTTGGAATGCATATCATCTGCATACTTTACTTGTGAATGAAAAAATGAATGTATTTTATCTTCAACTTTCATATTTTAGTTGGTTTATGCAACTTGGTTTTACCTCGAAGGAGACTTGAACATGGTTTCTTTATAAATATTCTATTCTTTGAAAAATGGATTCAAAAAGGCACAGCCCACCATTAGAAGGACTAAAAAATAATGGATTATCTCTTGGAGGGGGTGCTCCGTTGCGCCAAAAACATAATTTGGCCAACATCACTGCACCAAAGCCAAGTTTTCTGTCCTAAAATATGCTAGAATTACGCACAAAGCTTGCACGAGTAGGAATATAGTCCCGCTAATTAACTGTCGATGGGCTAAGGTATTTTGTTTTCTTCTAATAGGATTTGGGGTCGCAGACTTTCATATATGCAGTGCAATGCGAAGAATGCTTTAAATGGAGATTGATCGAGACTCGAGAAGAGTACGAAGATATTAGAAGTAAACTCACCGAGGAACCTTTTCACTGCAATGGAAAGCCTAATACATCTTGCGATGACCCTGCAGATATTGAATACGATAACAGCCGAACTTGGGTGTCCGACAAGCCTAATATTCCAAAGACTCCTCAAGGTTTTCATAGAACATTGGTGCCGAGAAAAGATTTCTCTAAGTTTGATGCTTATTATGTTTCATCCTCGGGAAAAAGATTGAGATCAATTTCAGAGATGGCATCATTTTTAGAGGCAAATAAAAGATACAATGGTTTATCTCTTTCGGAATTCAGTTTTGCTAGTCCGAAAATAATGGAAGATACCTTGCCCGGGAATGTGAGGAGACAAAAGAGTTAAATCGTCTGCAGAGGAAATCATTATGGACTCGTTTGCCGAACAAAGAACATACATTTTGATTAATTTATCTGTTAGTTTTTTTTTTTTGTTTTAAATTACAAGATCTTGAATTGGAATTATGAGGGTGCAAAGATCCAACCCACATGACATGGTAAGCCTTTGGGTAGCTTCTTACACCCTCCCAGATCTTCTCTCACCACTTCCATCTCTAGATCCTACCAGTTCCTCCAACTTTCTCCCTTTTCATGCAACAGAAGATTTGCCGCCCATGCCAGCCCCAATGATTTTGGAAACTCAGATGGTGGAACCAGAGCCGAATCTGAGAGGAGGAAGCCAATTCTGTTTCTTCTGGTCCTTCTGCCAAAGACCGGAACCTCAAAAAGGTTGGTTTCTCCATCTTGTCCCATTGAATGTAGTATTTGCTGACTTCCTGCAATTGTTAAAGATGTGCCACCTTTTGTTTAAGTTTTAAAGGCTGTATTAGAAAGATAGTTGAACTTTGGAACAAGAGGATACTGATATTAAGTTATAGAATTATGCCTTTTGGTCTAAGATTTTCGTTACGCTTTCTATATCAAGCATTCTGTGTTAGAATAATACCTTTCCATCATCAACTCATTGGTCATACCTTCACTCTTTAGGCCAAAGTCTAGTTTAGCTCATTTTATACCGCCATTAATGGAGCTGAATTGAGCTTCAACTGCTCTTCCCTCTTATTTTGCATCCTTCCACTTCCCATTAGTTTGATTTTGGGTCTCTTGCGATTTCGTCCGGTCCAAGTTCTTTGATTGAACTTTTGAGTATTTCTAAGCCACCATAAGCTGAAATTCACGGAACTATAGTCGCACGACCACCCCTCCGCCTCCTACCAACTGGTTTTATGAAATCTGACTCACGGTATTTCCGGCGAGAAAGAAGCTCTCAACTATCTCTTCCTCATCATCCCTTTACTTAACATCATAATCCCATTTTTCTTGAAGTCATCAGAGTCATTTCTTTGCTATGTACGCATGGAAGGTAAATTATCTTTCCTGTGTGTTTAACTCCATCAAACTAATTCTATTGTGTGATTTTGCTCAACCTACTCACGACCAAACTGAAGATTGGTAACGGATTGATGGGTTTGTCCTCTAATTAAAGAGAAGGGATGTTTCTATTGCTTGTTATCTCGTTTGAAACAAAACTTATCTTTAGGAGGAGAAATGAGGCGATTCAATCGAGTTCCAATGTAGATTTAACTTTCTATTCACTAATGGGATTCGGCTCCTCACTCAGTTCAAAATTCTACATCCATTTTCAGTATATGAACAGTTATTTCTGAAGCACATTTTTCATTCGGTTTTAACGAGAAAACAAAACAGAGCACCTGATAATATAATCTTCTTTGATCAAGAACAAACTACGCGATTGCCGATTGCCGATTTCCTTGAGAGGTTACGGAGGGATCGTACCAAATGCGCTGGATTTTGTTCTGCTATATTGAAAAATTACTATCAATGTCTATAAGTTCGGGACATCTTTTGTTTTACGGTCTAGCTCGACTGTCGATTTTCCCAGAAGATCACACTTAACGACAACGCGAGCAAACATATAGAAGGCAGTGAACTTATTTTTGCTATTTCTATTAATACTTAAATTCAAGAATCAATTAGTCTTAATCTATGTTTTTATTCTATTAATAAATTAGTTGTTTTTAGAAATTTATTTTTATCATAATATTGATATTAATTTTATTTTATCAAATTCAAAATTAAATAAATAATTAAAAGAAAAGAAAATATATTCAATTTAATTTAAGGGAAATTACCACTTTGGACCTTAAAGTATACGCTTTTTTCAATTCAAACCTTAAAGTATCAAATTTGACGATTCAAACTTTAAAGTATTAATAACCTAACAAAATGAACCTTGGCGGACGTCCTATGATCGTTATCTCTCGAATTTTGTCGTAGAACGGACGAACTCTTAAAAATAGAGTCTATCCGTTCTAAAGAACAGACGTACCTTAGGAGGGTGGTAATCGTCCTCTCTTAAAATTAGAACGAGAGAGGACGGTCACCACCGTCCAAACTTGCGTCCTTTCTTTAAAATCTGGCAAGAGAGGACGGTCATCACTGTCTAAGAGTGCGTCCTATCTCCGCACACCACCATTAACCTCATTTTATAAATTAATTTTACAAAAATATCAAACAATATTAGATTTAATCGAAAATTTTATCACATGTTCATTATATTATGGCAAAATAATCGGAAAATTTTCATGCTTTTACAACATTTGTATGATTTATTATAATTGTTTTACGTATATTTTAAAAAATAATTCACTAAAATTACAATAATTCGTACAAGTGTTAAAAAATCACAAACCTTTTCAGATTATCTTCTCATAATGTTGTAAATATCTGATAAAAGTTTTAAATAAATCTAAATATTGTTTACTATTTTTAAATATTTTTTTTAATAAATTCAATAGCGCTTAGTAAAAGATCTTGCATTTACTTACCACATATTTACCACATCATGAGAAGATAATCTGAAATTTTTAGTGATTTTCTAACACTTGTACGAGTTATTGTAATTTTAGTGAATTATTTTGTAAAATATGTGTAAAACAATTATAATAAATCATACAAATGTTATAAAATCATGAAAATTTCTCAATTATTTTGCCATAATATAATGAACATGTGATAAAATTTTTGATTAAATCCAATGTTATTTGATATTTTTGTAAAATTAATTTATAAAATGAGGTTAATGGTGATGTACGGAGATATGACGCACTCTTGGACAGTGATAACCGTCCTCTCTTGCCAGATTTTAAAGAAGGGATGCACGTTTAGATGGTGGTGACCGTCATCTCTCGTTCTAATTTTAAGAGAGGACGGTTACCATCGTCCCAAGGTGCGTTCGTTCTAGAGAGCAGATAGACTCTATTTTTAAGAGTTTGTCCGTTCTATGACAAAATTCGAAAAAAGACGCTCTCAAGGTGAGTTCGTTTTCTATAACGAACAGACTCTATTTTTAAGAGTCCGTCCGTTCTACGACAAAATTCAAGAGAGGACGTCTGTCAATGTTTATTTTGTTAGGTTATTACTATTTTAAGGTTTGAATCGTCAAATTTGATACTTTAAGTTTGAATTAAAAAAAAAAACATATTTTGAGTTCCAAATCAGTAATTTCTTTAATTATGCGCCGTGTATATATAACGGACACTGAACTTCCACCGTCTTCATCTCCGTAAAACCACCGCCATCGTCGTCTTCAGATTCATCCGTTTCTCGCAGTGATTCCATTATCTTTGATTACTTTTCCTCCAGTATTGAAATCTGACTTCTCCATGAATTTCTTCAAATCCGTCTTCTCGGACGATCCAGTTCCTGCTGTTGATTCACCGGATAACACCGATTCGAATTCTCCTCGAGATCTCGTCCCTGATACCAGAGGGACTACTGACGCTGGGGAATGGAGTTTCGGAGGTCTGATCAAGTCGTTAACCGCCAGGTCGGAATCTGTTATCGATACCTACCGTCGGGATCTTAAGGAGTTTGGTTCTGGTCTGAAAAAGGAAATTGAGGTGGCCCAGGGATCACTCGAAACGGTTGGGCACGTCATTGATGAGTTTGGAAGCTCCGTCATAAAAGGTACGGCTCAGATCATCTCCCACGGTAAGGACGTAATTCTCGATGCTGATCACGAATCCGATTCTGATAATAACGGTGACCAAAATTACCACAATCAACGTAGCTCGACTTCTAAACCCTACAGTAGGTTCGATGCTCAGGTTTCTGCTATTCAGGGTGATATGAATACCTACTGCGAGGAACCTGAGGAGTTGGATGATTATAATAAGTGGAAACTAGGTTTTGTTTTGGAGGACAAAAATAGCCAAATCGATAGCTTGCTTCTACAAAATGGAACTGTAAATACTATTTACAAAAAGATTGTTCCAAGCAGCGTTGATAACGAAGCATTTTGGTGTAGATATTTTTACAGAGTGCATAAGCTTAAGCAAGCTGAAGATTTGAGGGTTAATCTTGTGAAGAGGGCGATTTCTGGGGAAGAAGAAGAGGAGCTAAGTTGGGATGTTGATGATGAAGAAGAAGAGGGAAATGATGGTAAAACTACAATGGGTGATAAGGTGGGAGAAGAGAGTGTCAAAGTGGAAGGAAATGGAAGTGAAAAAGAAACAAAGGAAGTGAAGAAAGAGAAATCCGAGGCATCACAGGCAGGAAGTTCCCCTGCCGATGATGATGAAAGTGGAAGGAGTTCTATATTACTGTCGAATGAGGGTTCCAGAACAAATATGGAAGATCCAGTGGTGAAATCAGGGGAGAAAGTGGCTGTAGAGAGCAAATCTGATCATGGTGAATCCAGTAAAGATAGTGATGTTTCAGTTGTGTCAAGGCAGCCTTCAATGGCTGAAGAAGAAGTAGAAGAAGATCTAGAATGGGATGAGATTGAGGATCTCAGCAGCATTGATAAAAATAAAGTAAATCAGAGCGCGAGTCCGAATAAAATAGATCCAAGAAAGCAGTTGAATGCCACTGAAGAAGATGAAGACTTGAGTTGGGATATCGAAGAAGATGACGAACCTCTTAAACCATCGAAATAAGTCATACATTAAGACTATGGCAGGTAATTCCTTTTTTCGGGTCATTCTTGAAAAATGTCTACAGATTTGTGATATTTGTTTCTGTCTATCTCCTATCCGATCTTAAGGAACATGCACTCGTTGTCATATTTGTAAATTTTAAATTTTCAAACCATCCCTTTGTGGTTTGATTCATGGATTTTTCTTTTTTCAAGTGAGGCTGCAGAAAATTTAATGATCTAGCTAGAGCTTTTTAAGTAAAGATTAGGAGGTCAGGTTCAGGTTCTGGTTCAGGTTCAGGTCAGGTTCAGGTTCAGGTCAGGTTCAGGTTCAGGTCAGGTTCAGGTTCAGGTTCAGGTTCTGGTTCAGGTTCAGGTTCTGGTTCAGGTTCAGGTCAGGTTCAGGTTCAGGTCAGGTTCAGGTTCAGGTCAGGTTCAGGTTCTGGTTCAGGTTCAGGTTCAGGTTCTGGTTCAGGTTCAGGTTCAGGTCAGGTTCAGGTTCAGGTCAGGTTCAGGTTCAGGTTCAGGTTCAGGTTCAGGTCAGGTTCAGGTTCTGGTTCAGGTTCAGGTCAGGTTCAGGTTCAGGTCAGGTTCAGGTTCAGGTCAGGTTCAGGTTCAGGTCAGGTTCAGGTTCAGGTCAGGTTCAGGTTCTGGTTCAGGTTCAGGTTCAGGTCAGGTTCAGGTTCAGGTCAGGTTCAGGTTCAGGTCAGGTTCAGGTTCAGGTCAGGTTCAGGTTCAGGTCAGGTTCAGGTTCTGGTTCAGGTTCAGGTCAGGTTCAGGTTCAGGTCAGGTTCAGGTTCAGGTCAGGTTCAGGTTCTGGTTCAGGTTCAGGTCAGGTTCAGGTTCAGGTCAGGTTCAGGTTCTGGTTCAGGTTCAGGTCAGGTTCAGGTTCTGGTTCAGGTTCAGGTTCAGGTTCTGGTTCAGGTTCAGGTTCAGGTTCAGGTCAGGTTCAGGTTCTGGTTCAGGTTCAGGTTCTGGTTCAGGTTCAGGTCAGGTTCAGGTTCAGGTCAGGTTCAGGTTCTGGTTCAGGTTCAGGTCAGGTTCAGGTTCTGGTTCAGGTTCAGGTTCTGGTTCAGGTTCAGGTCAGGTTCAGGTTCTGGTTCAGGTTCAGGTTCAGGTCAGGTTCAGGTTCAGGTTCTGGTTCAGGTTCAGGTTCAGGTTCAGGTCAGGTTCAGGTTCTGGTTCAGGTTCAGGTTCAGGTTCAGGTTCAGGTCAGGTTCAGGTTCAGGTTCAGGTTCAGGTCAGGTTCAGGTTCAGGTCAGGTTCAGGTTCAGGTTCAGGTCAGGTTCAGGTTCAGGTCAGGTTCAGGTTCAGGTCAGGTTCAGGTTCAGGTTCAGGTCAGGTTCAGGTTCAGGTTCTGGTTCAGGTTCAGGTCAGGTTCAGGTTCAGGTCAGGTTCAGGTTCAGGTCAGGTTCAGGTTCAGGTTCTGGTTCAGGTTCAGGTCAGGTTCAGGTTCTGGTTCAGGTTCAGGTTCTGGTTCAGGTTCAGGTCAGGTTCAGGTTCTGGTTCAGGTTCAGGTTCTGGTTCAGGTTCAGGTTCTGGTTCAGGTTCAGGTCAGGTTCAGGTTCAGGTCAGGTTCAGGTTCAGGTCAGGTTCAGGTTCTGGTTCAGGTTCAGGTTCAGGTTCAGGTCAGGTTCAGGTTCTGGTTCAGGTTCAGGTTCTGGTTCAGGTTCAGGTTCTGGTTCAGGTTCAGGTCAGGTTCAGGTTCAGGTCAGGTTCAGGTTCTGGTTCAGGTTCAGGTTCAGGTTCAGGTTCAGGTCAGGTTCAGGTTCAGGTTCAGGTCAGGTTCAGGTTCAGGTTCTGGTTCAGGTTCAGGTTCTGGTTCAGGTTCAGGTTCTGGTTCAGGTTCAGGTCAGGTTCAGGTTCTGGTTCAGGTTCAGGTTCTGGTTCAGGTTCAGGTCAGGTTCAGGTTCTGGTTCAGGTTCAGGTTCAGGTCAGGTTCAGGTTCAGGTTCAGGTCAGGTTCAGGTTCAGGTCAGGTTCAGGTTCAGGTTCAGGTTCAGGTCAGGTTCAGGTTCTGGTTCAGGTTCAGGTCAGGTTCAGGTTCAGGTCAGGTTCAGGTTCAGGTTCTGGTTCAGGTTCAGGTTCTGGTTCAGGTTCAGGTTCTGGTTCAGGTTCAGGTCAGGTTCAGGTTCTGGTTCAGGTTCAGGTTCTGGTTCAGGTTCAGGTCAGGTTCAGGTTCAGGTTCAGGTTCAGGTCAGGTTCAGGTTCAGGTTCAGGTTCAGGTCAGGTTCAGGTTCAGGTCAGGTTCAGGTTCAGGTTCAGGTCAGGTTCAGGTTCAGGTTCTGGTTCAGGTTCAGGTCAGGTTCAGGTTCAGGTTCAGGTCAGGTTCAGGTTCAGGTTCAGGTTCTGGTTCAGGTTCAGGTTCTGGTTCAGGTTCAGGTTCTGGTTCAGGTTCAGGTCAGGTTCAGGTTCTGGTTCAGGTTCAGGTTCAGGTCAGGTTCAGGTTCAGGTCAGGTTCAGGTTCAGGTCAGGTTCAGGTTCAGGTCAGGTTCAGGTTCTGGTTCAGGTTCAGGTTCAGGTCAGGTTCAGGTTCAGGTCAGGTTCAGGTTCAGGTCAGGTTCAGGTTCTGGTTCAGGTTCAGGTCAGGTTCAGGTTCGGGTTCTGGTTCTGGTTCTGGTTCAGGTTCAGGTTCAGGTTCAGGTTCAGGTTCTGGTTCTGGTTCTGGTTCAGGTTCAGGTTCAGGTTCAGGTTCAGGTTCTGGTTCTGGTTCAGGTTCTGGTTCAGGTTCAGGTCAGGTTCAGGTTCAGGTCAGGCTCAGGTTCAGGTTCAGGTTCTGGTTCAGGTTCAGGTTCAGGTTCAGGTTCTGGTTCAGGTTCTGGTTCTGGCTCTGGCTCTGGCTCTGGCTCTGGCTCTGGTTCGGCTCTGCTGTGGAAGCTAATGCAAGAAACCTTGCTCTTTGAGCACGAAGGCTGTGCAGAAGGTACTTAGTGTGTTTTCTTGATTCGACGGTCCATGGTAAAAAGTCTCCTGTACCACCGGGAAGAAGGATGCTGGGGCCGGACACCGTAGGAGCTAAGGTAAGAACAGGTTGGGAGAGAAATCCTAGTTCTGGCGTCACATCCATTGCCCCGTACCCAAAGAGAGAGGCATTTGGCAAACCATAGCTACTCAGAACATATGGTTGCCAGAGAGTCATGGCATTGGCAGCAGTGGGTGGGGAGGTTGAGCCGTGCTGGCATTGGTTGGCATGAGGGCGGACTCTGAAGAATACAACGGTTACCTTTTTTCCTGGAGATGGACACACACAATGCTGGGCCGTGCTAGCACTGTGCCCCCTCATGACCAGTAGAGATCTGCGAATTCGACATGATTACGAGGATTAGAAGTGCTAGTCAAGAATGGACCAACTGTTAGCGTGTTAAGATTTGAACGTCTACTAAGTGTTCAAATCTATGATATAGACTTGCATCGATTACAGGTACCATATAGGCTGTCTTTGAAGAACACAGCCTCAATTTTGAAACCTTGAGCAGCTATCTCAAACAAATAAGAGTGCATACCCTTTTCTCAAACAGAGCATGAGTGGCCCCTTGTAGTTCCCATTCTTATCACCCGCAAGGGTACGTCCCAAAACCACTGTCGTATCCGAGAGGAAAAGAGTGACTATGAGTCCATCTAGATGGGGTGGTTTCTGAAATGGCTGGGAATGCTCTTCCTAAACAACACAAGGTAAAATGTTAATTTGAAAAATGATTAAATTCATAGGATTAAAAAATATACCTCTTCAAAAAAATTGATGATGCAACCATTCGGTTTTTTATACTCTGAAATTATTCCCCACTGAACAAGATGATCAATTACAGCTAGAAGAAGAGCTGGAATTGGCTCTATATTGACTGTAAACAAGAAAGTTGCAATTAAAATGTTGGTTTCGAGCTTTTATCATATAGTTGTTTGCTAGAGCTTTACCTGCGGCATCTTCTCTTATCTGACTGAAAATAGGAACACCCAGCTGAACCAGCTCTCTCCTACAACAATCCTTCACCTGCTGGTTGAATAAAATATAGGTCCTGCCTGCACTCTCGAACAGAACAAAACCATCATGAATCAACATCGACATACTCGATTAAACTGTAGTAAGAAAAACTCTTTCGGGATGGGAAGATATGCTCTGATTTCTGACCTAAGAGTTCTCCGTTTTGGCCAGCCACCCGGAGGGCGTTCACAAGGTCATCCAACTTCGACAACTCTGAATCAGTGAATACGATCTCGTATAACCTCAACCCTTTTACTGCATTCACCTGTCAGATGTAAATCATTCTTTTATCAGTTCAACAACCATGATGTGTTTGAGCAAAGAATCATCGTTTCAATCTCTGACTGGTTCTATGAGCCAAATGTTTGACCAAGGTTGTCTGTTTGGTGCGAGTCTAAAGAGTCAAACTTAACGTGTTTAATACGTCTAAAAAAAGTTCACATCGTGTAAAAAAGTACTCACCATTTTTCCTTCTACTAACTCCGTGGCTGAAAAATCTTTTGTCAACTTGATTTGAGCACGACGTGCTTTGCAATCTTGGTGATTGGTACACAGGCCATTGCCTAGTTCAAGGGGCCGCATTGGATCAGATCCTAGACAGTGAAAATAGACTCCTCTGAGATAATTGACTAGAAAAATCAAATTTTGCGGGTCATAAATTCTTCTTCGATACAGCCAAGATTAACTCGCAAAACACATGCAACAAAGTTAAGGTGTGAGGGAAACACAAGTAAAAACGACGAGAAAGATGAATTATTTATTCTGGAAACTCATAAAGGGCATCGGCTTCCACTCCATGGCGAGAAGGAAGGGGAAAGATTCCAATGCCGTTTCAGTCTTTTCAGAGTTAACAAAGAAAAGTATTATCAAGAGAATGATCGGCAAATGTCGTAGTTTATTTACTCTAACGAACTAGATTGAGAAATTCTCTCAGATTTTCATGTTAATTGGCGATCTTGATTTTCTATTTTTGGGGAAAAGATAAAGAACAATTAATTTTCTCAAAGATTGAAACGGGAAACTTACCTGAATCGGTATTCTCGCCGTTAGCCGATTCGTCATTCTCAAGTGCAGTCTCCTTTCCGGCGTGGTCATCTTCTGAACTCTGTATAACGGTCTCACCGACAGACTTCTTTTTCATCTAAAGATTCTTCTTCAGCTTTCTTGTCGACTTCTTTAACCTCTTGATCATCCTCATTCTTTTCCGTTGTCACCTTCCCGATTTTCTTCTCCGCCAATTTCTGGAGCTCCACCACCACTTCAGCAATGGAGTCGGTACGTTTGCATCTGGAGCAACGGTATCCAATTCTGCCTCCGTCTATGTATCGCTCCAATAACGGCTTGACAGTCAGATATTCCTCCATCGCTCACCTGAACAAGATGGTCACAAAGTGCATCGATGATCGCGTTTGCAGCGGCAAACTCACTGCCGTACCAGTCGAGGTACATTGCCTTCGTTGAATTCTTCTCCTCCACTTCCAGTTAGAAACACCGTCTTCAGCAAAAATTACCTCTCCTCAATGAAGATCCAATAGTCCAAACACGAAGTTTGATATTTCCAACTTTCACGAGAGAGAGAGAGAGAGAGAGAGAGATAGGTCAATTGGTGGGGTTCCGGAGCGGGAGTAGAGATCATATATACATATACATGTATTTAGAAGAGAGCAGACCTGAGAGATTGAGTATAAATAATAATTAAATTTACTTCCAAGTATGAGTTGAGGTTAAAATGGACATTGAAGAACTCTTTTCCAACAAAGTCACTATTGAAGTGTGCAAAACTCAACAAATTCGCCTGTACTTAGGGGTGGGCAGAACCGGACCGGAACCGGTGGACCGGATTGGACCGTCGGTTCGGTCCGGTTCTTGGGCGGTTTTGGGGGATATGAATCGGTT
This sequence comes from Begonia masoniana, assembly GCA_022432975.1. Taxonomy (NCBI): domain Eukaryota; kingdom Viridiplantae; phylum Streptophyta; class Magnoliopsida; order Cucurbitales; family Begoniaceae; genus Begonia; species Begonia masoniana. The sequence goes on along the minus strand of CM039510.1, from coordinate 45,092,691 downwards.
CCCAGACCCATGGGACCGTGGACCGCGGTTCCGGTCCCGGTTCTGATGATCACAGAACCGGTAACCGCGGGAATACCGACCATGGGTCGGGCAGGTAGAAACCGGTTTTCTGACCCATGGGTCGGCAAAATATTACTGGTTTAGTTCTGGTTCAGCACTCAGCAGAGGCACCCTTATCAGAGTAGTCCTGCGATTTGCGAACGCGAACGCGAACCTCATCCTTCCGAGTTCCGACTGTCTGAAGTTCCCGACTCCCGTCTCTCTGTCGATTCTCTCTGAGTTTTCCGGTGTCCCGACTCTGAATCCCTTCCCGACTCGGCGACTCCTGTCTCTCGCTCGAGTCTCGACACTCTGTACTTCCAAGTTGAGTTGAGGTTAAAATGGACATTGAAGAACTCTTTTCCAACAAAGTCACTATTGAGTGTGCAAAACTCAACAAATTCGCTGTACTTAGGGGTGGGCAGAACCGGACGGAACCGGTGGACCGGATTGGACCGTCGGTTCGGTCCGGTTCTTGGGCGGTTTTGGGGGATATGGAATCGGTTCCCAGACCCATGGGACCGTGGACCGCGGTCAGCACTCAGGCAGCAGAGGCACCCTTATCAGAGTAGTCCTGCGATTTGCGAACGCGAACGCGAACCTCATCCTTCCGAGTTCCGACTGTCTGAAGTTCCCGACTCCCGTCTCTCTGTCGATTCTCTCTGAGTTTTCCGGTGTCCCGACTCTGAATCCCTTCCCGACTCGGCGACTCCTGTCTCTCGCTCGAGTCTCGACACTCTGTACTTCAAGTTCAGAGCCCTAAAATCGGAGTTGGAGTGGTGAGCCACCACTCCTATCTTTTTTTGATACGTTTATTTTGGTGAGTCACCACTGGTGACTGGTGATTGCTCTCTGTCGCGGGAGCCGGGAAGTCTTAAGCCCTTCCCGAGTCTGAAGATTGCAGCTCGATTCTTCTAAGGTATGAATTTCTCGCCTCTGTTCTTTTGAGTTTCCCATTGCTGTATTTCTGTTTCGGTTGTTCTTGCTTTTTTAATCCATTTAATGTTATTTTTGTTTTCTTGTATGTTATATTTTTTGAAGATAAATAGATGAGTTGTAGGGAGAAGTGAATTTCTGTTAAACAGAAAGAAAGGAGTGAGACATTACTCTGGTCTCTGGGTTTAGTTGGATTGGCAATTGAGATAAGAAGAGGGAAGATGTAGATGTGCTGTTTTATTAGATTTAGGAGACGCTGTGATTGTGAAGGCTTTACTCTGGGTTTATTCATGTGGGGAAGATACATTTGCCAATATTTTTATACTGGTTTATTGGAACGAAGAAATTCCATCTAATTCTTCCATCAATTTCTCTACTTGTTCACTCTCTTTTACTTCGTGACTTGATTTTAGTCAACTATTATTTCGTTGTAGTTTTGCAGTGGATTATTCGTATTTTACATTTTACTCTCAATTGCATTTTTAACAGAAAAAAAAAAAATTTAAAAAAATTAAAAAAAAATCGGTAGGAACCGGTTCCGGTTCTAGAACCTAAAATACCGAATTGACCGGTATATAATATGAGTGGATTTCTTCAATTTTTGAGGTGGTTTTTAGAATGAGTTTTATTCCTCTCGATATCAGAGTTAAAAAACTATGTACGATATGAGGATCTCACACGACCTAACACGCTAGACGGGGAGGAAAAACCTACCACACTAGACGTGTGAGATAATATTGAATATCTCATATCGACAGAGAAAAAAACAAGGTCCAGTATATAATATGAGAGGATTCCCTCAATCCTTGATCTAACTTTTAGAATGAGTTCTACCTCTCTCATTCTGTCAAACAACCTTTCAAGTGTGTCTTCTCTGAACATGAAACTAGTGTTTCCCAAAAACAACAATTTAGAAATGACATAATATATTTGTAAAAGATTATTAATTTAGTAACAAAGATCCAAATGAATAAATGACTCAAAAACTCGATATCGCTCTAAGATTGATTCAAATGACGGCACTTGAGTTAGTAATATACTAATACGAGTTTTTTTTTTAATCCATTTCGTTTGGCCGACTCATCAAACTATAACAATGTTGGATCAATAAATTGAAAGGACCGAGCAAAACAAAATTCAAGTCATCAAACTTTAATAAATATATGAGTAAAATCGTAGAAAAATAGTTAAATACACGAGTAAAATTTCATCAATGCTCTTCCTTACATGATTACATTTGCAAAAGCTTTTACCCTTACATCTTTGGAAGCTTTCTTGAAAATGTAAAGTCAATGGCAACCTCGGGTTTCAAAGAAGATCGAAAAATTATGAAATGGATGAAATGAAATGTAAATCGCAGCTTAGTTGCTGGGAGGAACAAACAACAAGGTTACGACACTAACAAAATCATGCGTTGAGAAGAAGTCGAAGCATAAAGCTGAGTTATGAGAACTTTCTAAATTTGAATTTCAAAGTGCATTTATGAAAAAAAAAAAAAAATTAAAGTTTAGTATACCTAAAATAACTTTGTTAAGCTACTATTAAATTTTAGGATTAAGTAAACATTTTAAGATTCTTGGTCAATGAAGTGCAAAGTTAGTGTTAGAATTCGGTGTGACTTGAATTCTAGTTGAGTCGGGTTGGACCCATATATTTGTGGCGACTGGCCCACACCCCTGGAGTCACAACCCAACATGGGCCCCCCGAGTCACAGCGTGACGTCGCATCGCACTCACAGGACTTCTCTCAGCTGGCATGAGAGTTTTTATACATTCCCCAGATTCAAACCCAAGACCTCCAGCTTAAGTGCATGGGCTTACAAAATGTGGTACCCAAGACCTCTGCGCCTTTTTTTGTGGCGACCGGTCCACACCCCCGGAGTCACAACCCAACATGGGCCCCCCGAGTCACAGCGTGGCGTGGCGTCGCATCGCACTCATAGGACTTCTCTCAGCTTGCATGAGAGTTTTTATATCTTTCCATATTTGAACGAAAGACCTCCAACTTAAGTGCATGAGCTTACAGAATCTGGTACCATTTGACCTAGTAGCTCAAGTGATACCAGATTTTGTAAGTTCATGCACTTAAGTTGGAGGTCTTAGGTTCGAATCTGGGGAAGGTATAAAAACTCTCATGCCAGCTGGGAGAAGTCCTATGAGTGCGATGCGACGCCACGCTGTGACTCGAGGGGCCCATGTTGGGTTGTGACTCCGGAGGTGTGGGCCGGTCGTCACAATATGAATATTAGGATTTTATGTTTTTTCATTTTAAGATTACTGGCCAGTGAAGTGCAGAGTTAGTTATATAGTTCGGCATGACTCGAATTCTAGTTGTCCGTATATTAATATTAGACTTTTATGTTTTCTTTATATATTGATCTTTGAGTCGCAAAATTCAATTATATATTGATTTTGATATAATAAATTTTTCATGTTTACGTAGTTTTTCTCCAAAGGAGTTTTTTACGTAAATCTTAGCGTCTATATTCTTCCACGTTTATTTCCTTTTTTCGATTATTAAATTTCGATTTTCAACAGTTAATAACTAGTGGAAGCACATAATCAAAGATTAATGGTTAGTCTCGAGTTGGATAACATGAATTTTAAGATATATAATGGAAGAAGAAGCCATTAAAGTACAAGAAACAACCTACAAGCCAAGCGTAAAAGGTACGAAGAGGGCGAAGATAAAACCAAGATGATCACCCCCATGTTTGTTTTTTTTTTATATTTTTATTCTTCCGCCGCAAGAGTAGGTAATCTGGCAAGAATCCCCCACAGAAACAATGTACTGATGCGCAGCTCTCGACAGAAATTCCGGCAACCGGACCAAAATGTCGCACACGCATTGGTTGTCCACGTCTCTCGCCCAGCGACAACAGTTCTCCTCCGCCGGCGTTAGCTCACGGTTGTGGTGGCGGTGGCGGTGTCTGCGAGTCCTCCCGCGTCCACTGCCACGATGGCGGCCATGCTCTCCGTCGTCATTGTCATCGTCATCAGGGGGAGGAGGAGGCGGCGAGGGAATAGGCACATGGGGCGAAATCGGCAGCCTTGAACATGCGTAGTTGGCTAATGCGAATTGCGAGGCGCAGAGAGGGAGAGGGTTGACGGGTTTTAGTAACTGGCTCTGAGTTATGGGAAGGAGAAGGAAGAATAATGCTGCTGTGGAAATGACGACGATCTTCATCTTCTCCATGGAATTAGGGTTTCAGTTGAATGAGATGAGGCTGAAACTTCGGTTCTATTTATACAGTTGATGAATTTGAAGGTTTGTTGGTCTGCATTTGTTGGGTTTCAGGTGAGGAAGGAGATGGAATAAAATGAAGTGGGCAAGAGGATGAGTTGATAATTCTATCATTTGCTAAGTGTGATGGCTTTGTTAGGTAATGTTTAGACATGAACATGAAGCTTTCTTCCTCCGTTTTTTTTTTCCCGAATAATATTCTGTTTACCTTCTTCTTCTACGTTTTTATACACTTTTAAAATACACGTTCACGTGAATTTATTACATTAATTACACTTTAATTAACTAATCATTATTTAACACGTAAGCGTGTATTTTAAGAAGATAAACATAATATTATTCTTAAACAAATCAATATGTAGGTCAGCTCAAGGTTGAACCTGGCCCCGACACGAGCCTAATAAAAAAATATTCAATCCCGGCCTAGGAATGACACTTTGAATAAGAAGAAAGTGGGTAAAAATGAATAATGTTACGTTTACCTTCTTATCAACCATCTTAAAATATGACGTGTCAAACAATGATTGATGCAATTAAAGTGTAATTAATTATAAATAATTAATTTTATTAAATTTATTATAACAATAATTATTTGACACGTCAGCGTGTATTTAAGATAATAAAATAAGAAGATAAACGTATCATTATTATTTTAATTGATGAATGTAACGTCGACGGAAAAATAATGGGCCTAAAAGCCAACTCGGGGACACCCATTTTAGGGTCGGCCTGCGCCTTGGGCCGTGTTTTCTACGGGTTGCTCGACCCGTCGATGATAATAAAAGAAAATTTATAAATTATTTATTAAGCAAAAAAAAACTATATATTATAATCCTATTTTATCTTTATATAAAATAAAATTATACACAGTTGGGCTTGGAGTCAAAAAAACGTGACGGATTTAGCCATGGAGCAGACGCAAATGTCCTCGTAACTTCTTAGAAAATTACGATTATGCCCAAACTTATTCGCTAAGTTTAACCGACTTTCGTCTCCCCGAGAAGCCGGAAAGTTAAAACTATAAAATCAGAAGACCAGACACTGGCTTCGTCGTTCTAGCTGACTGGCTTTATCCCTTCGTCTCCCAAAGGTCAGTTCTTTATGGTCGCTTCTGTTTAATTTTCTGAGCAAATCGAAAGCAAACGGAGAGGACGGCTATGGAGGAATAGGTTTTTATATCATTCTGTCTGGTATCTCCTGTGTGATTCGTTCCGAATAGGAAAAAAAATTGCGTTTTTCTTAGTCTCGGAGATTTGATCTATATGATCTTCATTTTTTTTTTTTAATTTAGGTTGAATTTTCTTTGCTTTTAACCGCGCGCTCATGGTGTTTTTTTTTTTTCGTTTCATTATTTTTTGTTTGCATTTGTTTTATTTAATTTTCTCAATTTTGCTTAGATGATGGAGGAGTAAAGTTTATATCTTCTCTCTCGTTATTTGTTGTTCTTAGGATTGGAGGGCATTTCGAAATCTTCGAATTTTATCCGCATATCAACAACTGTTCAGATGGGTTTCAAAGCTGTGTATGCAACTCTCAGGGAGATTTTTCCACAGGTATGTTTCTTAACTCGTTAGTTACAATAAATCTCTCTTTTTTATTCTTTACATTTCCGAGGAACGTTCATTTAATTGGGACATTGATTGCGTCTGACTACTGCTTCAAGTTTGGCCTTTTTTTTATTTACAATTTGTATCAAATTTGCAAATAACATAGCTATTCATATAGGAATGAATTCTGTAGAGTTGCTATTTAATGGGAAAAAAGTAATTAGTTCTACCAATTCCCCCATTATTTTCACATTTGTTGTCTATTTGGCTAGGTTGATACGCGTGTATTAAAGGCAGTAGCCAAAGAACATTCGACGGATGTTCATGCAGCCGTAAATGACGTCCTGGTTGAGGTTATCCCTTATTTGTATGAAAAAATCATCTCATCTTCTACTCCACCCAAGGATTCTTCTCCTGGAGTTCTGTTGGATAAAGGAGGTGCTTTCTTCTGAACCTTGGTTTTATTTGGAGAGATTTTAACTGTGATCTGAAGTTTCTCATTTTACTTGTTTCACTTTATATATGTTTGACAACAAAATGCTGTATATGCAGAATGGAAAGATAAGGAAAAGAAAATCTCAAACCACGAGCAGGTTGTGATACGAGCAGAACCTGGACCTTCCGAGCAAAGATTTATTAGTTTTGACTATTCCTACAACAATTATTATGTTCCCAATTCTGATAAAGCACCTCTAAGTGGGGCACTGGATGAATCTCAATCTGAAGTTTTGAATTTTTATGATGCAAATGATGGTAATGACCAATTCTGCACAAGTATTGAAAGTAACAAATTTGCTCCAATTATGAATTCTCAGGAATACAGTGGTGAAGTACTAAATTACACGCCTCATGCCAAGTCAAATGATATGTTGCTCGAAAATGGAGAAATAGATGCCTATGATATACCACTTGTGAATAATGAAAGCTGTGAAGAGATCTCTTCAGGAACTTTTGGAGATGTTGACATCAAAATTGGAGTCGAGCAGCATATTACCCTGGTCAACATGAATAATCTAGTTCGGGAAAATGGAATTGGTGGAAGCCCAAATGAGGAGCATACTTCTTTAAGCTCTACTGCAGTGGATGATTCTGATGTAATTACTAGTGAGAGAATTCATGAAGCTGAGCCATGCGGAGATAGCGTTTTGCAGAGGGTGTACCATCCTGTGGATCTGCTGATTCCTCCTGCTTCTGGAAAGCCTGATCCAGTTTCTAGTGAATTCCACCTCGTGACAGAATTTGACAGTGAGAAGCCACTGCATGGTTCTCCAGATCTTACTTCAAAGCTAGACTGTTCTGTTACGAGTGACACTGAGGAGCAGTTGATCTGCAATTCCCTGGAGACACGATCTGACCAATTATGTAAGGTTGATTTTCTGGAAGAAAGGATCGAGGCTGCAAAAAACAACAAGGTACATTTGATTTGATTTGAAATATCTGAGCCAGAAGATTTACATGGAGGAACTGCACTCTAGAGGATTAGCTTTGAGTTATTGATTTCCTGTCCATTGAGAAAATGATAGGAATGGAAAAAACTGAACTCATACTTATAATTGCACCAAACATTATTGATGGGTTGTTATCTTTTCTTGTGGAGTCTACGAGGCAGGATTTTAACATAATCATGATAACTAAGTTGGAATGTTGTGATTTGTGCAAAGCCAAAACTAGAATTTTATTTATTTTTGAATGGGTTGATCAACAATAAATGAGTAACGGTGTTGTTTTATGCTTTGTCTTTTATAATTAGTAGCATATGACGAGAAAATTTTGACTGTAATTTACGACCAACCATTGATGGTCAAGGCACGCACTTGATGTGGTTGTTGTTTTGGCTCTGTCATAGTATTTTTTCTAATCACAGCATGTTGCAGAAAACTTTATTTTCAGCCATGGAAACAGTTATCAATATGATGAAAGAAGTGGAAATGAGGGAGAAAGCTGTAGAACAAGCCCAAAAGGAAGCTGCAAACGGGGGTATGGATATTATGCTCAAGGTGGAAGAACTGAAACATATGTTGGTGCGAGCAAAGGAAGCAAATAACATGGTTCGAATGTCTCTTCCGAAATATAAAAGATAAATTGCAGAATAGTGAGATTGTTTATAAATTTATGGGCATAAAACACTTTTCTCTGTACCTGTTATGCAGCATGCTGGTGAAGTGTATGGGGAGAAGGCAATTCTAGCAACCGAAGCAAGGGAGCTTCAATCACGACTGCTCAACTTGTCAGATGAAAGGGACAAGTATCTTCAAATTCTCGATGAGGTTTGTGGACGAACTTATTGTTATGTGTTATATCCTAGTTTTTATTATTGGTCATTTATCAAGCAGATTTATTTTAAATTGGTAACTACTTGTCACTTGTATATGCTAGTTCTTCTGCAAACGATTTCTCCCGTTACTTCAAATTATTTCTACCTCGTGATTTTGATTTCATTGCGAATGTTTTCTGAATATGAATTGAAATTATCATTTATCTTGTGAATGACCTATCAATGATGTCGGATTTTCTCATTTCAATCGGACAGTTATTTGTAGTGTGCTATGCTGTATTGAGGAGCCCATAATATGGGAAAATTTTTATTACAACTATAAGCTTGATAACTAGCGTCAGCCGTCAGAAAACAATATCTACTCCTCTTCACATGCAGTCTTTGATCAATTAGACATTCCTATTCTTATTCACATTATCTACTCCTATTCATGTACACTAGAATAGCTATTATTATCTGTTTTGAGTGGCTTTAAGAGTTCAAGAATGGTACAAAGAAGGAATAATGCCATTGCTTGAAAAGATTGAAATGGAGTGATGTCCAACGGAGCGTGCTGTTTCGTCTTTGAATATCTTGTATTTTTTTTTTTTTTTGTTGCAGATGCGTCAATCTATTCAAATGCGATTAGCTACGGCAGAAGAGCTGAGGAACGCGGCAGAGCAAGAAAAGATGCAAAAGGAAGAATATGCACGAAAAGCTCTTGCTGAGCAAGAAGCCCTCATGGAGAAGGTAGTTGAGGAATCAAAGATGCTTCAACAAGAGGCAGAGGAGAATTCTAAGGTATTGTAAGCCATTTCTGCTCACTAAACAAGTTTTTTTTATTTTTTTGGAGAAAAGCAATTCAATGACCAATAAGTTGTCCTTTTGCTTTTATTTGAATGCAGCTTCAAGAGTTCCTAATGAACCGCGGCCGAATTGTCGACACATTGCAGTATGTTTTTATTTTCATTTAATATGAATGGTAGATTTGGACATGGTATTGATGCTAATTGGAGTGAAAGATATAAGAATATTAAACAACAGATTTATTATAATTTGTAGCATGGATTGTTTTACAGGTTTGTGATTGGATCTATGACTGATTTGCCACTCGAACTCGATACTGATAGAATTTGTAATTTTCAGGGGCGAAATCTCGGTTATTTGTCAAGATGTGAAACTGCTGAAAGAGAATTTTGATGAGCGAGTCCCATTTAGCAAATCTCTTTCCTCTAGCCAGACAAGCTGTATTTTAGCTTCCACTGCATCGTCTCTGAAAAGCACAGCATCTGATTTGGTCCATTCTGATTCGACCACAAAAGACGCATCGCCTGATTCTGGGGCAGAGCAAGATGGGTCATTTCATAACTCAAATAAAAGAAGCCCGTCGTCCTCAATCGACGGCTCATCTCTGGACCATCGATTTGACTTAGAGAAAGCCACGAATGAAGATAAAGCTCTTTCGGGAGACGAGTGGGATTTACTCGATGCAGTTTCAGATTTGGATGACTGAGCAGTTGGCTCCTTATGCTGTGAATACAACAGAAATGAACTTTGAAAGGTTTTTCCCTTTTTTCCCGTCTTTAGTTATGCTACAGAGGCATACGCCTGTTGTTTAGGCAGAGCTTGAGTTTAATGAAACTTTTTTTCATGGAAAACTACGTTCATCTGAGAATAAAATCAATAGACTTTTGCTTGAACCTTGAGATTGGTTTGACTTGGTCATGACTGTAATTGGGTTGATTGTATTTATGCATGCGTGTTTTTGTACAGCTGAGAATAAAATCAATCAATGGAGACTTTTGCTTGAACCTTGAGATTGGTTTGACTTGGTCATGACTGTAATTGGGTTGATTGTATTTATGCATGCGTGTGTATGTATGTATGTATGAAAAAAGAGCAGTTGCAGAAGTTGAACTGGAGATGGTGATCCAGCTCAGAACTTGCTGAAGCTTTAGTTCTCCATCAACGGAAAACCAGAAACGGAAAACCGGTTACCATTCTGTTTGCTAGTCATGCCAAGAAACCAGCATTACAGTGCATCTCCATATCAGATAAATCCGAGCTCCCTTCTCTCTCACCTGCTTTACAAATCTCTCCCATGGCTTCAGCTTTGAACCCTTCATTCTCATTGGCGTTGCTGAGTGAAGCTTCCTCTACTCCTTGGAGGTGGAGATTTGTAGTGGAGGAAATGTGTGGTGGTGGGTGACAAGTGTTGGGTTCTGATTGGTTAGTTGGAGAAGGGTCCCACTGTCCAAATAAAGATTAGAGGCCTTTCATCAATTTCTCCCGAGCAAATATCATCCTTGTCTCAGGCTCATTCATGCATGCATGGTTTATCTAGTTTAGTTAATTAATTAATTAATAATTAAGAATTAAACATCCTTGATTTGAACAATGATTGCCCCTGACAACAAAACATGCCAATACATTAGTGACAAAGATAGCCACCTAAATGATCTCATAATTGTAAGTATCTTGTCTTTGACATGCTCTTATGATTTGCTCCATAACTAACAACTAATCATACAACGTGAGTCCGCTGTGTGAAGGCAAAGAGGTCCAGAGTATGGGTGCAATCATAACAATAGTGGTGCACAATCTTATATAGCATGGTAGAGTAAAAAATACATGATTTATAAGTAGAATTCTCCTCGCTACTTAGTATAATGTGTTTTTGACTAACCAAAGAATAAATTCGTGCAAGCTCTGACCAAAAGCGAACAATATTGTATTTAGAACATTAGAGAACATTACATACAACGACAAAATTAACATTTGACATAAAAATAGACACTTCTATTCAGGAGAACGACCTCGTTGTGACAATGTTGTTTCAATAATTCTATTATTGATTATAGGATGGATGCTTCAAGCAAATGATCTGTCGCTGACTAGGAAGGGAAGCTTACGAGAAGTTCTTTAATGGCTTCGGTTGTTGATATGGTATTATTTTAAACCTATATTAATATTATTGTCAAGACTAAGATGTTCTAATTAGCAAAAACAAGTGGTATTATGGCCTCTCAATCAGATTTAGTTTGTTTTAATTAGACTTATTCTTTTGAAATTTAAATTTTTTTGTCATTATGAAGCCTTTTTTCTCAGAGTTTCAATTCGAAGGTTTGAAGTTCATTATCGGTTGTTGACATCATCGAAACATTTTACCTGTCAATCCAACATAAAATGTATTAGAAATATTGAACCTAAGCAACTATAATCCATATTGAACGACGATAAGAATCAATTCGCGAATGATATTTTGATTGATCGATATATTACTTCTAAAGCGTAGATTCGCTAGTTGCACCTGTAACCTTGTAGAAAACAATCGTCGGCCCCACAAATGGTTGAAATTTTTTTTCGAGAGACATGGCTAGGAAAATAAAATCTCTCTTTTTAAACAATTTTCATAACAAGTCTTTGAGAGGTTTCATCAAGGAATTGATTGAAAGGATTAAGTCATATAAATGAAGACAACATTAACATAACAAATAAAACGTTTAAATACAACAGATTGGATGCTTTTCTTCCCAGAAACTAAACAACCAAAATGAAGAGGTAAAACGGCACATCAGATTGTACATAATCGAACATTGCCCACAAACCGCGATCTAATAAGTTACTTATCGGTATTTTTGATTGAATGTTATCTTCTCATGCCTCTCCCAAAGCTTGCTTGATGTCACCCTGTTAACAAAGGTTTTAAGTAATTGATTCACAGCTAAACGAGTATCACATGACCGACTATGGTCGAATCATACCTCGATTGCCAAAGGATTAGTTGTTGGGCTGTAACGGTTGATAATCTGTCCCTCCTTATCGATCAAGAACTTGGTAAAATTCCACTTTATCCTAGTCCCGAGGAATCCAGTCTTGCGAGATTTGAGAAACTTATACACCGGTGCTGTATCCGGCCCGTTAACGCGCACCTAAAAGACAAAAGGAGAATTGTAAGTCTTGAAATCGTATTTTACTTCTGAGTCTAGTCTAGTCAGCGTATATAGAAAATCTGATATTGTACCGACAAGCCAATAACAACGGGTAAAATTTGGTATGATCAACTTCATACTCGAATAACCTTGGTAATGATATGGTTAATCTTTTATTTGTTTTCAATATTTTATACGAAACGAAGTCCAGTAAAAGAAGAAAAATATAACAAAAGATAAATGAAGAAACTTTTTCAATTAAACAGAGAGAAACACTTAATTTAAAATAATTTATCTATAATTAGATAGAACTATGCTAAAAAGATAAATTATAGGTTCACTATGCAATCACTGTTGACTCATTATCCTCGAATTGAATATAGTTAATCTTTCACTATCAGTGTTATTTGCTAACAAAAAAGATTGAAAAGAAAAACAGAAACTTATACAACTTAGAAAGATCATTTAATAGTAATATTTGATAGAGTTAGCAATCAGAAGAAACAGAACTTAGTAAAATAGGCGAAAGGCGTTGGATAACCTTTTGAAATATTGGGTACTCAGCCTTGTATCTTGTACAAGCAAACTCTCCTGCCTCCTCGCTGCTCCCGGGCTCTTGTTTCATAAACTGATTGCAGGGAAAGGCTAAGATCTCAAATCCTGAAATGTAAATGCGACAAATCATACAATTGACTCTTGCTTTTTTTTTTTTTTTTTTGTTAATGATTTTAAGTATGAATCTCCTGGAAAACATTGAATGTGGACAGCCATACATGAATCAAAATGAACAAGAAGAACAGGTTGATAATGCAATGCAAATAAGCTCTTAGAATTGCCAATACAGTTGATGACAAAATACAAGTAAGCCAGAAGTAATTAACCACTAATAAACAATCAAGCATAAACATAAGGAAAAGACACTCGATCCCAGAGAGAAGAAGGAATCAACCTTTTTCCTTGTATCTTGCGTAAAGCTCTGTCAATTGAGTGTAATTTGAATCAGTAAACCCGCTGTTCAAGTAATTCAAAGCTCATTGAAAACAGAAATTAACAAGTCAAAAAATTTAAGCAAAAAACACAAACAAATAGCGAGAATCAAGATTTCAAACCATTTCGAAGCAACATTAACCACGAGAAGAACTTTCCCCGCGTAAATGCTTAGGTCAACATCTCTCCCCTTGCAATCCTGCTCAATCAAAATCAACTTTCTCACAACGAATCCTCAAATAGAAAGAAGCAGAAGGAGAAGAAAAGGACGACAACGATGATCACGATCGCGATCACGATCACGATCACGATCACGATTCAATCGATAAAAAAAAAAAAAAACACAAAAAACCAAATGAGTATCCGTTCGTTTCCAGATTTCTTCACCTTAACATTGAATTCATAGATGGATTTCTCAGACACAGATTGAGAAGCTCCCATTTTCTCCTGAAACGATCGCGATCTTCGCTCAGAAAAAGATACCCAGAAAGGAGGGGGATCAAAATAAATAATCTGGGAGAGGGCGGGTCGCTCAGTCAACGTCGCTTTCGATTTTTAATGCTTTTGCTCAGGAATAGAAGTCAAGCTGTCTGTTCATGCCACCCAATCCCCCTGCCTCTTGACCATGACTCTTCTATTTATATCAATTTAATTCTTTTATTTTTTTTAATTAATTTTTTTAAAAAAATCTTAAAAATTACTGTTCAACGAAAAAAAACCTCAAAGTTTTAGAAATAAGCATTCTAAACCTTTTAGTCCGGACTGGGTACTGGCCTGCACAGAGAGGCCGGCCTGTCCAATTGGACAGGCCGGCCTCCCCCTTTTTTTTTCGCTAAATGACAAATTGATTTTAAAAAAATATCAAACGATATTCAATTTACTTAAAATTTTTACCACATGTTCATCACATTGTGAGAAGATAGTGTGAAAAATTTCGTGATTTTATAACAATTGTACGATTTATTATAATTTTAGTTAATTATTTTATACAAAAATTATAATAAATCGTACAAATGTTAGACAATTATGAAAATTCTCATATTATTTTCCCATGATGTGGTGAATATACGCTAAAAATTTCAAGTAAATTGAATAACGTTTGTTATTTTTTTAAAATTAATTTAAGTAAATTGAATATCGTTTGATATTTTTTTAAAATTAATTTATAAATTTAAAACAAATACCAAATATTATTCAATTTAGTTGAAATTTTTACTACATGCTCACCACATCATGAGAAGATAATTGGAGAATTTTCGTGATTTTCTAACACTTGTACGATTTATTATAATTGTTTTATAAAATAATTAACTAAACTTATAATAAATTGTACAAGTGTTATAAAATCACGAAAATATTCACACTATCTTCTCACAATGTGATGAACATGTGATAAAAATTTCAAGTAAATTGAATATCGTTTGATATTTTTTTAAAATTAATTTAAGTAAATTGAATATCGTTTGATATTTTTTTAAAATTAATTTAAGTAAATTGAATATCGTTTGATATTTTTTTAAAATTAATTTAAGTAAATTGAATATCGTTTGATATTTTTTTAAAATTAATTTAAGTAAATTGAATATCGTTTGATATTTTTTTAAAATTAATTTAAGTAAATTGAATATCGTTTGATATTTTTTTAAAATTAATTTAAGTAAATTGAATATCGTTTGATATTTTTTTAAAATTAATTTAAGTAAATTGAATATCGTTTGATATTTTTTTAAAATTAATTTAAGTAAATTGAATATCGTTTGATATTTTTTTAAAATTAATTTAAGTAAATTGAATATCGTTTGATATTTTTTTAAAATTAATTTAAGTAAATTGAATATCGTTTGATATTTTTTTAAAATTAATTTAAGTAAATTGAATATCGTTTGATATTTTTTTAAAATCAATTTGTCATTTAGTGAAAAAAAAGGAAAGACCAGTACCCAGTCCGGACTAAAAGGTTTAGAATGCCTATTTCCGAAACTTTGAGATTTTTTTCGTTGAACAGTAATTTTTAAAGTTTTTTTAAAAAAAACCCTTAATTTTATAATATAGCTGGATATTTATCCATAAATAAATTAGTTACAATATATTATAAATAATTCCGTATAAACTCTATTTCTATTTTTTTTGACCAACGGCAACCGTTAACGATTTAAACATTATTGTTACTCTTTTCATTAATGGATGTCGAGGCGTGTCTCCATAATTAAGCAATTTGAACTTCAAAAAACAATGTCTCAAGACTGAACTTTTGCAAGTTCCTTTGGGTATCTGCTACGGGAGTATGCAGTATGCTATTCAAGTTCGGTCGTCTGCAAATTAAATTAAAAGAATGTTGCCTCAAGTTTTGGCTTCTGCTACGAGTGTCATCAGCAATTTTTAACAAAAATTCTAATGATAAAACTAACAAACAATCGATACAGTAAATTTTATTTTGTCGAAAGAAAATAAGTTAAGATCTAAAACTGTCATTGACCCTAAAAGATATACTTTATGTTGTTTTTTTCTCAATAATAAATTAATTGCATTAATGAATAAACGACAAGTAAACATCGTATTAGACTGTGACATTAAAATGTAAACGCAATATTAGTCAACTAATATAACTTTCTAATGGACTATTACTTCTCCAAAGATGACTAAGAGTCTAAGACCAACATTTCAAGCATTAAAAGTTACCAAAAATTTTATACACACAAATTAAGGATTTGAATAAGTTAGAATTTGATGAGCAGAAGAACTCTTCTTACCTATAATATGCAGAAGCATCAAAATCTGCACTCAATGATAAGTTGAGCAGCATCACTAATTGCATTTACCCCACCTTTTTCGAGCAAAGCGAGAGCAAGTTCTTCCTCATTCCACTGCCTTAATCCCCTGCTCAACCTTTTCAAAACATCGACGTTTATATCCAGCACCCACCGTGGCGTGCAACTCACCATCAAGCTCACGAAACACGTAACGTATGCCTGCCACGTGGTCCAATCGCAGCCCAGAGATATTTTCCCATCAAGAGCACTTGCGAGAAATTTGAGATAGGTGCCTAGGATCTTTTCCCGCCTCTTTGATGCAGGTGACATCGAGTCGACGCCCCAAGCAAATGATCCGCAAAGTATTGTGAAGTAGGCTAGTGCATAACCTCTTAAGATGGCAATCACACCTCCATTTTCTCCACTGTCATCCTCTGTCTGCCTGGATAAGAACCAAGCTGGTAAGGTTTCCTTTAGCAAAGAGTGAACCAGATTTGATCCACCAGATATCCAAACTAATGAAGATCCGAGAGAAGCTGCAAGCTTGACACGTGTCATTGCCGCAGAGAGAGAAACTTGCCCGTATTGTCTCTCACGCTTGATCTTCTTCACCATCTCGGCCTTCTTCTTTTGATACCCATTCTTCACAATATCTCGAACAGATAGCATCAAAAGAGAGAGAATTTCCTCAGTTATGAATATCATGTCTCTGACATACCGATGGACTCGCAAATAAAGGATTCCAGGGGCAACAGGAGCCATTCCACCAGAACAGTGGGAACCAAAGCCATGGCCAAGGAGGGCTCCGACTCCTCCGTTGCTATCGATGCTGACAGTGTTTGTACCAAGAGTAGAAGTGAAGCAGCTCTTTAAGAGCTGAACTACAGCATCACTTTTGTGATAAAACACTGTGCGAGAAGCTGAAAAGACAAGAAAGTCACTCCAGCGCTTCACTTTTTGGGCCCATAATGATACTATAATAGGCATGCATGGCCAAGGACAACCAGCAGAAAGTGAATTCACTGCTGGACCAGTCAGAGTGAGCAACCGTTCAGACCCTTTATCGAGTTTGTAGGTTATTGTGAGGCTGATGAGGGCAGCCAAGGGTAAAGGAAGGGTAGCAGGAGAGAGATTACCTGAAAGTAAAGAGTGCAAGTAAACAAAAAATATCTCTTTATTGCATATGCCAACTAAACTTCGTTTCCTTTGTCCTATTAATTACAAATTCCACATGGAAGCAGGATAATTTTTCTGGCTATAATCACACAAATAATTTCAAACTAGTTCATAGTTAGTAACATTTAATTTTAAACAATAAAAGAAATGCCAAGTAACAAAAAAATGGTCTGCAGATAGAGGAGATATTGAGAATTTCGTCTGTAAAAAAAAAAAGTTTTGCACTCTTTTCACACCTGAATCAGCTATGCCAGTCAGACGAACAGATAATAACAATAAAAGAGCCTACTGAGACAAATTGCATACCTACAGTAAGGCTAGGCACATCAACACCAGTTGCATCTAGAATTTTCTTTATTTGTTGCTCGACACTGGACAAGTTTGCAGCAGGGCTAGGCCAATCAGTTCCATTCATGAAAGCTGGCTTCCATATTCCCCGGGTTACTTCAGCAGAAAAGTAACTCACAATTGTAGCCAAAGATGCCGGAAGGAAGTCAGCAAGGTCTTTGAGTCCTAGTATCAGTTGTACAAAGAATTTAATCAACATATCATTAAGGCATACATCAACAAGTTCCAAAGCAACAGTAATAAGGTGGAGTTCAGATCAAATCAAATTAGTTCTTTTCGACAACCACACTAATGATATGAACAGCATACAGACTAAAATAGTCTAAAACCTAAAAAAAATAAGGAGTTTGTTGATATGAGCTACGCAATCACCGTGAACTCAATACAGTATAGCAGTTAGCTTGATAATTCTCATTCAGAAATGATAATAGATAACATGTACTGATTTAAGGGATGGAAATAAAATGAAGTTTTAGTACAAGAGGCATCGACACAATTTTAGGTAGGAAATTGATTTTTCTCAATATATTACTTGGATAATTGTTATTAGAGCAGCGAAGCTGCAAATAAGAAGGTAAAACCAGTTTCCTGATTTTAAATGATAAATAATAATTACACAATCATAATTAGAGAATGAAACTTGCAAATAAACATAGAACTTCCAGATAGTTTTATAGAATTCCAACTACCAAACAATTACATTAGAAAAACGTCGTCCATTAGATGGTATAATCAAATATTTATAGGAGAAATGGACGGACCTGTAGCCAGTTCACGAGGAGAAAGTCTACCATGGGCGCAAGCTGTGAGAGCAGCATCAAGTACAAAGGGAGTAGCCTCCAGAATGTCCCATCCAGGCATTCTGAGCTTTATTGAGGTATCATCGCTGGATGACCCACAGGAATTACTGCTTCCAGTCGTTGCACCCAAAGATTGACCACTTTTATTAGTCTTTCTGAACATAATACCTAGAAGAGCATCAACGATTTGATAACAAGGGCTTCCTGGCAGAAGTCCTGAGAGGGTGGACGCAATGCATTCTTGATGTTGACGGTACCATGATTTTAATTTTGGAAAAGAATCTAAAAAAATTGGATCCAAATGAAAATGTAGAAGTTTCGACATCCTTTTGATTATAAGTTGATCCCTAGTAGAATTTCCAAATGATGCTAACTGAGAGTTTCGAACTGATAAAAGATATTCTGGACTTTGTTGGTAACCAATTGGTGGCATATCACCCCTACAATTTTCAATAGGAAGATGATCAAACCTCCATAATCTCAGCAGCAGAGTAAAGGCATTTGAGAAAACAACGTGACAAGAGAGCTCTTTTCCTGTATTAAGTGTGCAGGAAACATTGGGGGTGCATGATCCAAATGCTTCACAGATAGGCATCAACTGACCAGCAAGTAGTGGAGCCTGGAATCAAGTAACATATGAAAAAAGAAAAAAGAAAAAAATTAGAAAACAGCACCACAAATTTCTCCAATTTTTCGTAGATGATATGTTTAAGCAGTCCCTTTTTTTTTTTTTTTTTCTGCAAAACAAAATTCCGAGTATTATTTTATTAGGCTGTATAAGCTTAAACACTTAAGCAAGAACATGGATGTGTTTAATCAAAATAAGCATTTACATAGCTTGCTTATCACTTAATATATGATACTTCAATCTGAATCATTGACACAGTTCAATACACATTGCATGAAATCATCCTGTACATTTTAAGTGAACGAGATCCTACATTTCACCTACCAAACCGTGCAATGAAAAAATCTGAAGACAGTCAACTGATGATATCCCAACAAGAAGAACATTCAAAAATGGTGCACACTTCATCAAATAGCTCTCACTCCCAGAGTAATCTCCAGGAACTGAAGGCGATAGCAATCTTGTGATAAAAAGAATAATGTGTTCCTGCAAAGAGAAAATAAAATTTAACTTTATACTGAAAACACAAACAAGCACTCTATGATGCTCACATACACAAACATAGAGAGAACGAGTGAACATAATAGCGCGAGTATAGTGCAGCACTACCACTAAGTGAAATAATATGTCTCACGTAGCACTACCACCAAGCCAAAAAAAAAAAAGATCTCATGGACATTCACCTGTATATTCCAACTTCGAACCAGAGACGCCCCACAAAGAATTGTGGCAGCTTGAATCTTCTCATCATCTGAACCATTTAGAGCAATCTCATATATAGTCTCTATCTCTGCTAAACTTCCATTGAAATAATGAGCAATTCAGTCTGAGGCCGCTTTGTAGTTTATCTAAAAAGATCATAATATGTCTAGCTAAAGTACAAACAATGGTCTAACAGAAGAGCTGAACCAAGTTACTGTCAAAAAGAAAAAGCGTGTAGTATAGTTTCCAGCTCTTACTGCTTTCTCTATCTTCATGTAGACAGCTGTACAATTGCATGAACATTCTTCACTAACCAATCATCCAAATGTTTAAGCTTGTGAGTTAAAGTGAATTGAATCATTTGAAAGTTTTGATTTTCAAATATGCTAACGAGGCATAGATATGATCTGAAAATTTCTTGTTTTGATCTTAAGCAAATTGAGGGGACAAATATATTCATTTATTCATAATGCTAAGAAAAAAAATACTACTAGTCATGATGTATTGGAAAATAACAATTGGGAAATTATCAATTTGAACCCTGTACTATACACTGTTTTTCAATTCACCCCCTGTACTAAAAAAACTAGCAAACCGAACCCTGTACTTTGATTTTGTTATCAGTTTTGACCTTCTATCAATAATTTTATTAAATTTTCATTTAAAAAACTACCAAACAATCTTGGATTCAGTTGAAATTTTTACCACATGTTCACTACTTAATGAGAAGATAATCTGGAAATTATTGTGATTTTATAACATATGTACGATTTATTATAATTTTATTTTAGTATTTGATAAAAATATTATAATAAATCATACAAATTTTAGAAAATCACGAAAATATTTATATTAACTAGCCATGATAGGGTGAACATGTGGAAAATGTTTCAAATAAATCAAATATCGTTTGATATTTTTTTAAAAATTAATTTATAAAATAAAGAGGAAACTGATATTAATTTAAAACAAATATCAAAAGATATTGGATTTATTTGTAACTTTTTTCACGTGTTTACCACATTATGGGTAGATAATAGAAAAAATTTCGTAATTTTTTAAAACTTGTATGATTTATTATAATATTTTTATCAAATACTAAAATACAATTACAATAAATTGTATATATGTTAAAAAATTACAAAAAATTTCAGATTATTTTCTCATTAAGTAGCAAACATGTGGTAAAAATTTTAATTGAATCCAAGATCGTTTGGTAGTTTTTTAAATGAGAGTTTAATGAAATTGTTGATAGAAGGTCTAAACTGATAACAAAATCAAAGTACAGGGTTCAGTTTGACACTACAGTGGGTGAATTGAAAAATAGTGTATAGTACAGGGTTCAAATTGATAATTACCCATAACAATTTCATTATTCTGAAATGGGCTTACAACTATAAATTTTGAAGGATTATTTTTTTGCCATGGTTCTCTCTTATTGGATAAAGAATGAGAAAATCAAAACCTAACTGCTTTTTTTTTTTTTTGGAGAATTACTCATGCTTCTTTCATACTTATCTTGTCTTCTTAAATTGTTCTTTCTTATATATAAAAAAGATGCTTATAAGAAAACCAAGTTATTGAGACAGAGTATTCAAAATAAGATCTCTTGTTCCAAAACTTTCTCCAATTATTATTAATCTAAAGAGTTAAGGTAGTTCAAGCAAGACAATGAAACAATCTGAAGATAGTCATCCGATGATATCCCAACAAGAACATTAAAAAATGGTGCACCCTTTATTAAACAGGGCAAGGCATAACAAAAGCCTACAGCAACTCTACTAAAGAAATTACATGGAGAAAACACGGATATGCTAAAAGAAATTTATAATGACGAGGCACGGAGATAAAACAAAGAGATCAAGAACAAAAAGGAAAAAGAAATATGAGAAGTCAGTTTGCTGAAAATCACCATTTTGAAGACCAGTAAAAAGGCATCCTCATCATCATTGTTATATTTAAAAGCACACTACGACATAACTCTCACTTCCCCCCCATAACTAGGGCATAAACATGGGAATTCAATCTGAAATGAAAAATGCCACCACCATCAATCAAGCCATCTCATATCATCATCTCTTACATAAAGCAGGGTCATTGCAAATGCGTGAAATTCTAGGGTTCAGAATGTAATGATTAGCCACTACAGAACCTCAGTAGCAATCAAAGTCGAGTGATTCATAAGTTAGACAGAAAAGAGATGCAAGAGATTGTAAGAGGAAAGGAAAATAGAGGGAGTAAGCTTGACTCTGCCAATCAACTTCCCCATATATACATCATTTACGTAAGTAGAGATGCAAATAAAACATACCTAGAAGCTGGAGTTGCGACTAAGACATTCACAATTGCTGGAGTTAGAGCACATCCTTTCATAGCTGATGACCAACCAGCCACTTGGCCAGAAACACCACAAGGCGCTTGGTTGCTGCGCACATTGACGTAGCCTGGCCAAAAATATGCTGATGTATCCAGTAAATTTCTAGCAATACAAGCCTCTACAATTAAATGCCACATAGTTCCAGCTGCCAGAAAAAATAAAAATTTTAATAATTGATGGTTGAATTATTTGAGACAAAACCGTAGCAAAATTATAAATGGACTGCCAGGATGATGCAGATTGCATAACATCTGAAAAATTACTTTAACAAAGCCAATGACGGTAGAAAGCCTTTCAAAATATCAGTAAAAGACAACTCCTCTACAGGTAGCCTAAAATATTGAATATACCAAAGTAAACTACCTAAGTTAATGCACATCAAACTCATAACCCAAATTCGAATTTGCAATTAACATACATGTTGAGAGGCAATACGCAAATTACACTTCTCATGATTTACAAAACAAACCTATAAATATAAACTCAAAACTATAGAAGTTTAAAACAAGTGATCTAATTTATAAATATATGATAATTTAACAAATAATTAATCCCAACTCACACTTCCTATGTCATTATTCTCCTTTCTTGTAAGCTTGGATATTGTTCTTTAAAAGTAAAATTTGAAAATTACAAGAGTTGTAGTAGATTGAGGTAGACTTTGTATTCTCTAAGCTTAAATAGAGTTCTTTAAATTTTATTTTATTAGAAACTCCATGAAGCAAATACTTCTTATAAGAATATAGATACTAGTCTTTTAAACAATTTGCTTGTCACTCTCATACCACTAGGAGCATGATGTGGCAATTTTTCAGAATGTCTGTGTGACAGAAATAAACCAGAAACTTTTTTAATGACAAACACTCACAGCAATTCATTGGCATTTCGCTCCCACTAAAGCCATTGTCGTTTCCAGTACCACCAGCATAGCCGGAAATGTGGGCTATAGCTTTAGCAGCAGACTGATTGGCCATCAAACTAACAGATTGAGGTGGAATCAGCAGGCCCTCATAATCACCCAAGAGTTGTAAACTTGTTACTAACTCTTTCCGGCGCTGTCCTACAACTTGTTCTTCTTTCCCTGCATTTTGGTTCACCTCGGCTTCCTTGATGAGCTCACCTTCTTCTTCTTCCACAATATGGGTAATCGCAAGAGTTGTTATTGATAAGAGCATGCACAAACAAGTATCAAGACGAGGTACAGGACCCTCACCGGGATCCCTTTCCTGCTAACCAGAAAAGCATTAAGTAATTACTATCAACAAAAATAAAAAATGCATAACGACATTCATAAAAAGGAGACAAATAAGTGTAATCAGGAATTTGTTTAAGCGCCTTCTTTGGATACATTTTGTTGGTTTTTTTCCTTAAATGTCACAATTACATCCATCCAATACAGAGTTCAAACATCCATATATATCACAAATATGTGAGTGTCTTGCGTATATGTTTCAAAACTACCATTTACATCACAACAATTAATTAACTCTCCTTTCTAAAGGAAAAATAATGACAAAAGACAAAAAATGGCTCAAAACTTGATCAAATTTTGTACAATAGTTACTCTGAAGTGGACGAATAAATGAGATTTGACACCAATTAGATAAGACATGAACTTTAGCATGAAAGAATTTGAAATGTCTACCATAATTTTTCTGACAGCGGGAAAACATAAATCACAGGTATATTTCTTTATTGAGTTTTCCATCCATCCTTACCCTTTGAACTAGTCGTAGAGCTGCTATCCATAAACCTAAAAATGTATTATGCCATGAGGTTTCATTCACTACTTTCAGAGCTTTCACTAAACCTGTAATAACAGATATTGCTTCAACAATAATGCTTTGATTTACATGCTATCTAAAGCAACAACACGGTGTATACACCAAAAAAATACCAGTTAGACGCTCAACAGCACTGATGACAGCAACTCTTGATCCATCCATAGCATCCTCTAGAAACAGATCAATTGGAAGCCAAAATGCAGAGCAGCTAGGCCCAAGTGATTGACCCGCAGGAGAAAACAATGAGCCATAAGCCATAACAGCATGAAACTCTCGTCGTAGTTTTACTTTTTCCGCTGATAAAACCTTTTTTGTATCAGAACCCAGATGTAGCAAAACCTCTGGATTTATAAGTTTTGAGTTCTTCAATATAGTTGAGTTTGCTGTAAGCAGTTGTAGTCTATAAATGAAACTGGCCCAGTACATTTGCCTAAAAAACAAAAAAGTAGTAATTTAGTTAACAGTTATTGCAAGACCACTCTAAATGGATCAAAAAAGTAATTTAACTGCATTTAGTATTTAACAGCTTCCAATTCATGACATCTTCCTTGCACTTTGACCTTGACCTTCATCAAGATGCATGTGAGATTACTCAAAAAAAAATTAAGAGAAACATATTTTTACATGTTTTGGCGAGCCAAGGATAAGATCCTAGCAGTTTGTTTATTTTGCAGAAACTCTCCTATAATCTTAATAGCCATGGCAGTGTTCATTTTACTAACTTCCTCCCTCTGCTCGCTCCCCATCTCACTGATACAATCTTCACCATCCATCTCCACATCTTGTAGCTTGATTGACCATCTAGAGCTCTCTTCTGGGGCAAGCACCAACAAACCTTCATCATCTAATGATGCATCAAGCAACTGCCACACAATTGAAATGGTGAATTCCACCAGAAGAAGCCCAGGTTCAGACAATTGAAGACCATATATCTGAGAAAGATGAAGAGTATCATCAATTGACTTCATGATCCTGTAATTACATCAAAGTTATTCATAAGAATTATTTTCAGTACAAATATGAACCATGAGAGAGAATTTGTGAGAATTTTTCATTTACCAAATTCACTTTCTTATAAATCAAATACAGTTAAAACAAATATAGAAAATCATATGCAAAAACAAAGCATAATAATCCCTAAAAAAGGTGATCAATTTTAAAAGGGAGATGGGCCTCTCAAAAAATCTACAACTCTTACTACAGTCATAAACTCGTGAAATACAAAAATCAGTTCCATTTATCTCAACCTAGCTGTTTTTGGTTGAGATACAAAAATGTATATTTCAATAACTGTTACACTATCTGACAACTACCCTAATGTCTCTTACAAAATACAAGAAAGAAGAGGTAAGGACAAGTCATGTCTGTCCAACTTTGGACAAGGTGTGATGAGGCCTTACTTTGGACAATTTGTTCCAATGACTAGAACCGACAATGAAAATGCGTAACCCTTGAGGAATTCCATATATAGTCTATAACCCAGAGGATGAAGATGCCGAAAAGGAATTACCCTGTAAACATGCAAGGACAAGTCATTGTCGGCCAAATGCATTATATGGAAGAGAATACTCACGTTGAGAATAGATCATGTTGATTGGCCTTCTACATATTATGTAATGAAAAAAATCAGAGAAAAACTTTGTTAGGAATCTCATATGTGACTGATTAGAATTTAATTAATTCCTAAACAAAAGTCATAACCACAAATTACGGGTAAAGTAAACAGCATTGAAGTAAAGAACAAATGCGTACGTAGGTGGACAGAAAGTCTTTTACTATAGAGGTTTGTATATGATCTATCAGAATAAATAGGAGTACATATTTGTGGATGATAGATAATGGTCCAAGTCCCCACCAATTAGCTAAATTTAGCAGTGTAACAAAGAATTAACAAAAAAAAAAAAAAGGAAAAGTAAGCAGCTTGAGTTTCGTTGACAAAAAAATGAACAAGCATCCAAATTTTCAACCCTTACAAATAGAACACCACACATGTAATACCATACCGCCATAACAGCGACTACAAAATCAAAAAATAAACCATGCAGGATACTGGTAAGGATGGTGGTTAACAGTAACGTCGATTGCAAACATTTAAAAACAAAAAAAAAAGCAAAAGTATTAAATGAAAAGGCATTAACACAGAGAGAGAGAGAGAGAGAGAGAGAGAGAGATAGAGAACTTGGCCGAGAGAAGTGAGAGAACAAGCATAGGGGGAACGATCTTGAAGGCAAGCTGCCTTTTCGAGAAACTTCCATGCTATGGGAAGGTGATTAGCCCAGCAAATATGAGAGACTAAGAGGTGTGCGAGTTCAGCGGAGGGCAACGCCACCGTAGCTGAACTCAAGATGGAGCTAAGCTGAATCGCCCATGCCACAGGATCAGTGCTCTGATTCTGCGCTGACTTGGTCAGCTCCATCACTTTCTTCCACACACCGCCACTCCCTGCTTGCAACTGGTTCTGATTCTGATTCTGTACAGACATCTCCATGGCCATCTCTCTATCTCCGCTTCAATTCTCCTCGCATGGCTGTAGACTGAATCACTGTCTTCTTGGACGACCGCCGAAATTCGCACTTGTCAGTTGACGAAGGGATCATTAATTAGGGTAGAATAATACTGTATCATTTTATTATAATTTAATTCTTATTTTCTTGTACTTACCACGTGCTAAGCTCGTATTGGTTCTTTCTCTCCTTTCCAGAAGATTAGGCTAATTTTCCACGTGTCACGTTCTTATTGGTTATTTGTATCGGTATTAATTAGGGTTAATTAATTAATTAATTCTGTGAACTGGCATTGCTTACTCACAAAGGTTTCTTTTTCACTGCGGAATAATCTATTTAAGAGAGATATATATTATAATACTATGAAGCTAAAAATTGGACCATGCATGGGCAAAGCCTATGAATTCTTTAATCAGAATAAGGAAAAAAAAAAGCAAGGGATTGACCATTATATATGAATAGATGATAGTTTATATATACTTGTTATTGAGACAAGCTGTGGGTCGATATGTGATTCAGCCAGCGATCTCGGGTTTAGATCACCCATTTTACAGGGTGGGAACGGACTTGCTTTCCCTCAAAGTCCGTCAGGCCTGACCCAATCTGGCCCATTGCTGACTCTGAACCAGGGACATAATTTACAAATATTGAAGTATAACTTAAAAATTTGATGTCCAAGACGGATTGCGAATTAGGGGTGGACAAAATTGGCTTGGACCTGCAGTTTAAAACTGTAACGACCTCTTTTCCTAGCAAGATATTGTCCGTTCTGGGAATTGAGTCGTAGCCCAATATCCTCCCCTCACGGCTTTATTTGGCGAGAACTTCCCAGTCGATCATCCAACCAGGTACTACTCTCGCCGAATCACTTTTAACTTCAGAGTTCTTATGGGATCCGTTGCCAATTGTGCTCCAAAACGTGTTTTACTATATTGGGAGGGTCTCTTTATATATGTTTTATTTCCACATACTTTCCCAAACGATGTGGGATTGTGACGACCCCCTTGGCTTGCAGCCCGCGTAAACACTACTTACAATCCCGGGGCATCACAATCACGCCCGTCCTCGGGGGCCCCAACTTCTCGTTTGCTACATTTTCGGTTGGGTACAAGCTCTTATACATTTGTAACAACCTTTTCCTAGCAAGATGTGTCCGTCTCTGGGAATTGGGCCGTAGCCCAATATCCTCCCCTTTCGGTTTTGTTGGCAAGGACTTCTCAGTCGGTCACCTAACTTGGCCTACATCCCCGTAAACATTTTTAACTTCGAGTTCTTATAGAATCCTTTGTCAATTGTACTTCAAAACGCGTTTTGCTATCTTGGGAGGGTCTATTTACATATGTTTCATTTCCACATACTTCCTCAAGCGATGTGGGATTGTGACGACCCCCTTTTTACGACCCGTCACCTTCCTGTTCGCACGCCGCGGACGTACTGCCATCCGGGTTCGGTTCGTGCAGCCATCGTATGCCTACTTACACATCGTGTCATCACAATCAACCCCGCATCTTTACATATGTTCCTTCCACATACTTTCTCAAGCAATGTGAGATTATGACGACTCTCTTTTTACGACTCGTCACCTTCCGGTTCGCCCGCGCAGACGTACCGTCATCTGGGTTCCGGTTTGTGTAGCCATCGTACGTATACTTATACATCCAGGTCATCACAAGAACAAATCAGTGCAATTCGTCTGGTTCTGTGATGGCGAAGAACCGTAGCCGGTTTAGAGACCACCAAAACCACAGGCCATGGTTCGGCTCTCTATTTTGGAGGTCAAAAAATGTCAGAAATGTGAAAGAACCAAAATGCGAGTTAACCTGCACAATTCAGATTAAACCAGGCCAAAATACGGATAACCCAACCCATTTCGAAGTCAAACTCATTTTTTTTTTCAAATTTTTGATAAAATTCCACAATTAAAAAAATATAAATATATATATTAGAACCGAATTAGGATCAACCAGGAACCCAACCGCATTTTACGGTTCAATTCCGTGTCCATTCTAGAACCACACGGTTCCGGTAGCGGTTTCAGGGTGGAACGGGACAACGCCCACCCCTGCTGCAAATGTCACTAGGACAGGCATACAACATTATTCCCATCAATCACTCGACTCGTACTCGTTTCATTCACAGATCAAGACACGCTACATACAAGAAAGAGAAACTAGCCGAGGACAAAAGAGTGAATGTGGAACAAATAATTCAATCAATCTACTCTCTCTCATATACTAAATCACATGGGGGATTACATTGATTTCCAAACATATACATCCTCACTTAAGTTTATCAGTCAATTGGAGGAGGATCAATCAAACTAGAACATCAAATGACACACTTCAAGGAGACACATTTTACAGGCTCCAAAACTTTTATCTGGTTTTGGGCAACCTAATTAATACACATCATGAAAGACGAAGTACTACGATGAATTCTCGGGTATTTTGTGGTCGGAAAATCAATCGAGAATGCCATTGCAGAAGATTATGACAAACACAACTGCTGAAAGAAAGTGAGAAGGGAGACGGTTTATGCTTGTACCATAAGCTGAAGTTTGCTTTGTCTATAGCCTTTGCTTCACCCGCCTACCGTTGATGTCACCACCGTCGATGGCTAATCTTTCATTTCTCCATACGGTAAGGGAGTGCTCACCAACACTAGCTACATACTGCAAGAGCTCTGTAATAACAGAGGGGCAACTTTCCTTCAGGTGCCCAAAACCATCTGTCTGCATCACAGCTGAAAAAATAGGGGTAATTACTTCACATTATTAATTGCCTTCTTAAAATAAAGTTATGACTCTGAGGTTAATAAATTATTAAAAATGGAAAACCTAAAAAGGGAGACTCAAAAACAATTGGTTCAGGATTAAAGATTAACTGATCCAGATTCAAAAATTGTCATGAAATGAGCTTCGTCACCGTAAAAGACAAGACATAAAAATATAAACTATGTAATAAGCTTGCATATAAAACACTAATTAGAGTGTTATACCGCGTAGCTCTCAAATCCAAAACACAAACCACGTCATGCATTTTCAAAATGACTTCTTACTCTTTAAACATATTCCGTATTGCTTTTACAGATCATATAAATATTGTTTTAACAGCAAAATAATTCTTACTGTTTGGCATACCACCAAATAGTCTACTCAGTTCATAATAACCACTAATCTACTCAGTCAATAACAACTACTCAAACGTGATTCCAATAAGCAGCTCCAATCTACTTTTCTAAATTGATTCCCTGAAAAGATGCATCGTGCTTGATTAGATAAGTTTTGGAATTAACTGTGACTTGATCGGACAAATAAAAGAGAAACAATATATTTTACAGACAACCCAAATGTTTACAAAGAAAACATCAGCCCAATCCAAAGAAAATAATACAATCAATTAAGAGCCAAAAGTCACTTGACCTCCTTTAGAACTACAGATGGTAAAGTTTCCAAACATCCATCAAAGTTTCAGTTAGAAATATATTTTACAGACATAGAGAAAATTTTCAAAGACGAGGCTTACCCCGAAGATTTTCTGGCAACGCAACAAATTTAAGACACAGTGCTTTCAACTGGAAACAATGATGCTGCTCTGCCAAGGCTAATGTAGATGCTACTGTGTTAATGGCAACATTATCACAAAGACAAGCCTCACATTGTAACCTAAGCCTTTCTAGTCCATACCGATCTGCTGCCGCAAGTAAATGCTGCGACATTAATGTGGAAGCCCATTTTGAGTTAAAACCAGTAAGATCTTGCATGTCAGGCAGTGAGTCCCAGTATATATAATGAAGTAAAACCTGATAAAGAATATGTGCTAAGTCCAACGAAGATAATCTCATAGAAAAAATAGTAATACTATAAAGGGAAGTTGGACTGAACCTTAAAGACAAAAGCTTCCATGTCTTCAACTTTTATACATTGAGTATTCTGATCTTTTAAAGGACCAAAAAATTGGGCCCTAAACACTGGTGATCGAGCTGAAAGCACCAATTTATGAGCAGAAAAATATTCTCCATCAACTTCAAAGGTAACATCAGTTCTCTTTCCACTTTCCAGTAACTGACCAAAATGCTGACCAATGTTAGACGGTGATGGCATGATAGAGTAAGTCTTTGGCCCATCCATATGTGACCTCACAACACCGACAATACAGTGAACTGAGAGACAATCATCTTTAAGGTAATCAGATACCTCCAGAGAACTTCTTTTAAAAAAACGCTTGTAACCCCTGTACCACCAAAAATCAATTCCTTATCAAGAGAATTCCCAAATATACATACGTGAAAACATAGAACTAACTTAAATGGATATGTTTTCAAATTAAAAGTCATCCATGTAGTCTCTTCCAAAAGTCTAAACAAGTTTAACCAGAAACCATTACTAAATATCCCCAATAATCAATAGAATAAAGCCCATCACGCTCTTTATAATTAATCATGCTTGGCCTGCTAGAATTTAACTTGTTCATAGTACCTTATATAACTTACCAGTCTGGAAACATAAGTAACTTCAATATAGTATATTCAGAAAAGTCAAGCTACACAATCGAATAAGCAAAGAAGCTAAAAGGCAGTAGAAATTTCACAATCATTAACATTTAACTTACCACATGCTACCGCGATACTTGAGTGTGTACGGTCCACTATCCAAAGTCCTCCCAAAATGACTGTGCACCTTGTGTCTCTCCTTTCCACTCTGATCCAGAAGCCTCAATTCAAAAAGGGCTCGCACATCGGCACCTTCACTGACGAGCGCAATAAACAGTGAAACGTGACTGGCATTATCAAGGTCACTCTTGCCATCCGGGTAAAAGTATATTGCCCAAGCATATCCTCCCACCACAAACGTATCAGAGGCTATGTACTTCCCGATCCCGATTCCCTTCGACAAAGAATAACCTTTTATTTTGAAATGATGCGAACCGTCCACGGTCTCTGTAATCGACATGGACGTCGTGGTCGGAGGAGAACAAGGAGCGGAAGAAGACGAAGAACACGCAGCGTAAAACGGCTTGCATGATTCTCTAAGAACCTTTCCCATGCCAAAAACCACGATAACTCCAAATCCCTTCCTTATTCTTGATTTCCCAGTGCCGAAGAAAACCCAAAACTCGTTCGAAATCGACGAGATTTCCGAACGAAAAGAAGAAACGGACAGGAATTGCAATTTCCAAAACTCGAATCGAAGCTTCCACGAATGATATTATCTAGATATGAATATTTTTGGGGAAGAAATCTAGGGCTTCGATCTGAAAGTACAAGGCTCCGCAATAGAAAGAGAGAGAGAGAGACAGAGAATATAACCGGTTACTACAAATAGGAAAACTAAAATAAAGCGACGCAATTTCTTTATGCGCGTTTCCACACCAATAAATTATATTTATTTTTTTTTGTGTGGCAAATAATATTTAGTATAATTAATTAATTAAATAAATTATTTATAATTTATTACACAATTATTATTTAACATGTCAGCGAATATTTCAGAAGAGCAAAACAAAAGGATAAACGTAACATTACTCTTAAAAAATTCACTTGAGCTATTTGATAATGCATAGTATTTAATAACTACAATTATCACATAAATTATTATTTTTAGACGCTTATAAAAAATAAAATATTAATTTATCAAATACTTGGATTGGATGAGTTTCTGGACGAATGATTTGACAAACACAATCACAACTAACTTTAATTGTTAATTTAGATAGGAATTAATTAAAATATTGTAACAAATAACAATTAGACTAAGAGTCGAGCAAAAAATAAAAAATATGACGGGAAATATGGTGTGACATGTGCTTAGCAAATGAGATGTTGCCAGTTTCTTGATTTACCCAATTTCATAATATGCCCGGCAAGCAACTGGAGAAAAAAGTGCAACTATGTAGAATTACTTGTTTTTGCCAAGAATTTGCCGAGTTTATTTGTGATTCTGTTGGCGATTACAGACGACGGAAAAGTTTACAGGCTGCGAAGAGTCTCTCATCAGCTCAGAACTTTAGAAACTACACCGGCACCAACTGTTCTTCCACCCTCTCTCAAGGCAAATCTTTGTCCTGTTGAAAAATTTGAACAAATTTTAGGAAAATAGTTAGAAATTTATAGACAAAATATCCAAGCAAAAGGGAAAAGGACGACATGGTTTAGTTTGACTGCGAAAATCACATCATTCATGCACATAATTTCTTGACTTCTAACATACACGATATCAATTTATGATTATTTTAATTCATCTATATTTGTTACTTTTCAATAATGCTATGTTCATCTTTTAATTATGCAGTCTATATATTACTCTCTGATCCTCATTATGTGATGTAATTAATGTCTTAACATTATTTTATCTATTTATAATTAATCTTAATTATTACACTAATTGCTGAGCATTATGTATTATAGTGTCAATTTGAATGGTATAGAGTATTACTCATTATATTGAGATTTTTCAAAATTTTAAGCAACATTTGAATTACTATAGCATAACACAGAATCAGAGCTTTAGTCCTAGATGCCTAGTTAACTGTTATTTTGAATTCAAATAAAAAAAAATATTGGTCTATGACTAGACCTAGGTCATTTGACCTCAATTCTGTCATTCCCCCTACCTATCTATGCTATGCCTATGAGAAATGCAAACATGGGAAAATAGATAGAAAGATTTTAATTTTTATGTTCTAAGATGAAGGAACACATACCTGCTTCAAGAGGTACAGCTGAAATCAGTTCAAAAATTGCAGTCACATTATCCCCAGGCATAACCATTTTAACATTCTCCGGTAATTCCACTTTTCCCGTGATATCAGCAGTTCTCATGTAAAATTGAGGTCTGTAGTTGGAGAAAAAAGCAGTGTGGCGGCCACCTTCGTCCTTTGTCAGGACATATGTCTCCGCCTCAAACCTTTTATATGTTTTCACTGACCCTGGTTTTGCAATCACCTGTAAAATATACAAGGAAAACTCTTTCTTAAGTTTTTTATTTCTTTTTACAAAAAAACAAAAACATTGATGAGACATTACCATACACACAAGTGAAATATTTGATCACAAAATTTGAAAAAGAGGTTTTCCAACACATGTGAAGTACTATGTGTACCTGTCCGCGCTGAATATCTTCTCGCTTTATACCACGAAGAAGAAGACCTACATTATCACCCGCCTGCACAGATGTATGGAACCTTCTTTGAATTGGATATTCACAGCTAGAAGATTTGTACATCAAATGATGAGTTCAAAAAAGAAACTTACCTGTCCTTGATCCAAGATTTTTTTGAACATTTCCACACCAGTAACAGTGGTTTTCAGAGATGGGCCCTGCATATGATCCATGTTAGCTAAAATGGAGAAGGAATCAAATTATACAACTGAATAGTAAAAATGTTCTGTCTAAACCTGCATTAAACCAAGGACCTCAACTTCTTCATTTACTTTGATGGTTCCCTGCTCAACCCGACCAGTAGCTACAGTCCCACGACCCTTCATTACATGCAGAACAAATAAATTTTCGCCAAACAAATAACTACTTGGACATTACATTATTCAATAACCCTCAGACACTCCATACAACAATCATGTGCGGAAAAGTCCAAGCCTGACTGAAAACTTGATGCCAGGACTATAAAAGAGAAGGCAAAGTGGAATGACAAAATTTTGGCAAAATTTTGTAAAGAATATGACATAAAGAATCGTACTGACATTTGTACATATATATTTACTGAAAGAAACCTATGGAGGGACACACCTAAATCACAAAATGCGTAGAGATTAAAAGAGTCAATAAGTTCTCATTTGAATGCCATAACCCTTAAAAAAACAGAGCACAACGATGAAAGTAGCTGGACGGATCTCATTTTCGCTTAATGCTGTCTACACTTGCCTGAAAGTTCTTCAAACGTACATGGTCTATTCTCATTTACCTGAATTGAAAATACATCTTCAATTGGCATCAAGAAAGGCTTGTCAAGTTGGCGAATAGGATCTGGAATGTACTCGTCAACTGCATCCATTAATTTTAGGATAGCCTTTTTACCTATTTCTTCATTTGTTCCTTGTAATGCAGATAACGCCGAACCACGAATAATAGGAATTTCATCCCCAGGGAACTTATAGAAGCTAAGAAGTTCTGGGAAAAAGACAAGCCCGCATGAAAGCTACAAGTTAAATATTATCTCAGCGTATAAATAGCTCCTTCCAATATACAACCACCTCAAGAGAAAACATACCACGAAGCTCCATTTCCACAAGCTCTAGTAGCTCAGGATCATCAACCGCGTCAACTTTGTTCAAAAAACACACGAGTGATGGTACAGCCAACCTGTCAAAATGTTCACAACATTAAATACTATACACTACAAATTATCGCAAAGAAAATTTGCATAAAGATTAGTGCGCCTCATATGCTACATATTGCTATTTATAAACCTGACGAGCGAGTAATATATGTTCCTTAGTCTGAGGCATAGGCCCATCCGGGGCAGATACAACCAAAATACCTCCATCCATTTGAGCTGCTCCAGTAATCATGTTCTACAAATGAGATAATTTAATCAAACAAGCAGGATAGCTGTATTAAAGACGAGCAAAAAAATTATGATAATTTGCAAATTTGAGTTAATACTTTCAAAAGAAGTATATCAATCTCATGTAAACTCAATATTAACGGCTAACCACATTTCGACCTCGCCAATTCTCTATAAGCTGTACATTTCTTAACATATGATAGTTGGGCATCTTACTTTAACATAGTCTGCATGTCCTGGGCAATCCACATGGGCATAGTGTCGCTTAGAAGTTTCATATTCAACATGAGCCTACACAAACGAGTCAAAGAC
The DNA here is from genome assembly GCA_022432975.1 of Begonia masoniana. Lineage (NCBI taxonomy): Eukaryota > Viridiplantae > Streptophyta > Magnoliopsida > Cucurbitales > Begoniaceae > Begonia > Begonia masoniana. The sequence continues at coordinate 45,057,850 of CM039510.1, read as the reverse complement.
ATGCTAAACATGGAGTAAAGATGAGAACTCAAGGAAGGAAATTGTTTCCTAACCGTTGCAATAGTAATTCCTCTCTTTTTCTCTTCAGGAGCTTTGTCGATCTCATCAAATGCCACAGCCTTGGCTTTACCTTCTTCAGCTAGAACCTATATGGCACATTTAGAAACAAATTCAGGTCCAAGTGGTATCTGAAAAACCAAACAATATAATTAAGTAATACTTCCTGAGCCAGATTTCTGGAGCCAAAATATTTCTTCAGCCTGACAGCAGAACAATTATATGCTAAAGTAAATGATCAAGATAATAGGATGAACCAACCTTAGTAATTGCGGCAGTCAGAGTAGTCTTTCCATGATCAACGTGACCAATTGTCCCCACATTAACATGAGGTTTGCTGTCCCCAGAAAAAAGATATACACAAAAAGGTTTCAAAAATGATAATTTGTGCCCTTTCTTCTTTTAATGATTTAAAAATGCCTTACAAGGAATCCTTGGCAGGAATATAAATTGATTAGACATGCATTATTTCCATAACCAAATTCGAAATGACTTTTAATTCACTAAACATGTTAGATAAACTTGAGTATCGATTATAGACATGGATACCTTCTTCTAAAAAATGTCGAAAAATACTATGTTTACCTTCTTATTCTACTTTCTTGAAATACATATTGACAGTGTCAAACAATGATTGGTGCATTTAATGTAAATGTCAGCGGGTATTTCAAAAATATAGAATAAGAGGTAAACATAACATTACTAAAAAATATCATCACAATTGAGAAAAAATAGAATTCACTGTGCAACCATATCATTGCTAGAGAACTTCAAAAACAAGTTTCACTGCTTCACTTTTTCAGAGAAAAACTGAATTCAGACGAGAAGAACTACTGAATTCAGTTCACTTGAAAATTTCTTTCCATTAGCCGTTAAGAAGAAATTCAAATATATACGTGAAACCATTTCATCAGCAATTCTGTACATCAAGGCTGATGGTTGTGATGATTCAAGATCATTGAAAACACTTCACGAGTTCAGGAACACGACTTGAATCCAATCTCTCACTCACTCGCGGACGCAGTTGGATTTCCAACATGAAATGAAACTGTAATGACCTTTAGTTTAAATGCTGAAGAAAAAAAGACAACAACATACGTGCGAGTAAAGGTGGCCATGGATCTCCACCAAAAATTGGGACTACAAACTGCATTGTTAGACAACAATTCAGAGAATGAAGAACAAGCTAGGTCAGATCCTCTACAAGACAAGTACGCTTGGGATGATAATCGAGTAAAATGATGAGATCTACGGCTTCTGAGAAGAAATGAAGCCATGGAAATCAGAAGCTGAAAATGGAGCAAACTCTCCCCCCAGACGACGAGATTCTGTTGCCGTTGTGGCGGAGGAAAGGAGGGTTTAAGCGGAGTCCCTTCTCGAGGGTTTTAGCGTCATGGGCCTGATTAACCCGACCCGGCCAAATGCTTAAACACGTATTAATAAAATTAAATAAATATTATTAATTAATTGATTAGTAATTAAATTAAATGAGTATTCACTATATTTTGATTTCAACTATCAAGGTTGAGAAAGCCGAACTAGGCTTTACTCTGTGTTGACGCAGAGGGGGAGCAGATAGATCGCCGGCCTCGGGTTTTCCGGCGCCGACTTGGGATTTTTCATGGCCTTAGCTGTCTTCGATGGAAAGGGAGGAGAAGAAAGGTCGTCGGCCTTGGGTTTTGAAGAGGGGAAGCAATAGAGAGGATCGAAGATGATGCTTTTGTTCTTCAGACGTTTTTTTCCCCTGAATCCATAAAATATAAGTCCAAATCTTCCACCAACAGTAGAGTTAATCCAATATTTTGTATTTTATTCAAGCATGTCCTTATTTTTTGGTGCGGGCACCTCCAAATGGCGAGCATTCAAGATTGCCATCGTCCATTTTCACGGTGTTGCTCTAGAAGGAACTCGTCCTGTGCACTTTCACGACAGAAAGCCAATACGAGCTCAATCTTGGTTTGTGAAAGTTGTTTGTACTCTCTTTGTTCGTTCGCATTCGCTAGAAGCTTGCTTGGGTTATTTTGGCGGGAACTTGAATCCTTCAATTGCATTTGAGGTTATTAAGCGTTTAAAAGATCCGAGATTGGGTTTGCGATTCTTTGAGTTTAGTAGGCTGCACATTGGTATCAGTCATAGTCGTAGGACGTATAGTTTTCTTATTAGATCTCTCTGTCAATCTGGTTTTCATGAATCAGCAAAAAACCCTGTTTGATTGCATGAGAATTGATGGCTTTTTACCAGACAGTTCAATTATCGACCTTTTGGTTTCATTATATGCAAAAATTGACAAGCTAGAAACTGCTAAAAGGTTCCTTTGGGAGGTCCGGAGTGCTGGAATCAAGGTTAGTTCACATGTTTATGATAATTTGTTGCAGGTGCTGATCAAGCGAAATCAAGTTGCTGAGGCTGTTTCATTTTTTAGAGAACATATGGGAATTGTATCTCCACCAAATATATTGACTTTCAATGTTTTAATTAGAGATTTGTGCAAAACACGAGAAGTTGATACGGCTTTTGAGTTTTTGAATAGTATGAGAAGTTTTGGTTGTTTTCCTGATATTTATACTTACAACACGCTTATAAGCGGGTGTTGTCGGGTTAATGAGGTTGGCAGAGCACATAGTTTATTAAAAGAAGTTCAGTTAAATGGCAGGGTTTCTCTAGATGTTGTAACTTATACATCTATTATAGCAGGCTATTGTAAGTTGGGTGAAATGGAAGTAGCTTCTGTTCTTTTGGAAGAAATGATAAATTTTGGGATTAAACCAAATGAGTTCACTTTTAATGTCCTCATTGATGGTTATGGTAAGGTTGGAGACATAACTTCTGCAATACACATGTATGAGAGAATGCTTCTTATTGGTTGTTTACCTGATGTTGTAACATATACTTCTCTCATTACTAGCTATAGTGGAGTCGGGCAGTTAAATGAAGGTCTAAGGCTTTGGCATGAGATGATGTCACGCAACGTGACTCCCAATGTTTATACTTTTGCTGTTCTTATCAATGCCCTTTGCAAGGAAAGTCGAATGCTTGAGGCTCGAAATATTTTGACGTATATGAATTCAGTTGATGTGGTCCCAAAACCATTTATATACAATCCTGTGATTGATGGGTTTTGCAAGGCTGGAAATGTGGATGAAGCAAATGCGATTGTGAGGGAGATGGAGAAAAACAATGCTTACCAGATAAAGTCACATTCACCATTCTCATTTTGGGACACTGTATGAAGGGGAGAATGATTGAAGCAATAGACATTTTTCATAAAATGTTGGCTATTGACTGTACTCCAGATGACATTGCTATTAATTCTTTGATATCGTGCCTTATGAAGGCTGGAATGCATAATCAAGCCACTGAAATAAAAAAAACCATGTCAGAAAACCTGAATGGTGTAGCTGTTTAAGAAACGGATAATAAGGAATTTACTTGAGGCTCCTTCCAATATGTCAAAGCTGAAATATATGTATCTAGCTGTGGTGGAAAGAAATTAACTTGTAAGTAGTTCTAACATATTTCTTTTAATTTCTTTGATTATGCAGCTGATCTTTCTTGTAAGACTGAACAATTTTCATGCTTGTTTTTTCTATAGTTAAACCTTAATGTCTCCTTTTATTGTTTCCCTTTCTATTCTTGATTACATATGGGAAATTGTCTGCAATAACATACATTGTATTACATGAACATTTATGAAGGTCTGTAGTTGGGCAGTAAATATGTCTGCTACTTATGTGACTTGTCTGATTTTGATAAATGTTTAAATAATGAGTTTATTCAGTTCTAATTTTTTGAAACATGATCAAATACTTGAGTTTCCGAAAAAAATATCTTAGATTAAGAGTTAATAGTTTGTAAATGAGTAGAATAGGACAGGAACATTGTTCTAAATCGAAACACATAGGAAGGGTTTATAGCATTAGAATTTTCTTTATTGCAGATCAACATGGCTTTACATGATGTTTATGTGATATCTATATTCGAGATAATATTATTGTCATTGAACATCCAATTCTGACACGAAAAATGGGAAATAAAGTTTTCCTTATATGTAGATTAACATTGCTTTACACGATCTCATTTTGCATAAGCCTCACGGATGGTTAAATGATTTTTTTTGGAGGAGTTTGTTCGTCCATTGAAAGCTAAAGAAATTATGGTCTTCTTTGCTCCTTTACCTTGGTGTAACAGTTTCCAGGTGTAAATATATGGCGTTTCTTGTTGAAGATATCATTATAATCATTTTTTGAAGTAGAATGTGCCAGCCAACTTACTATTGTTATTGTTGTCCCTTCAGAACAGGCTGGAGTAACTTTTTCGATCTAAATAGTTTTGATTCTTATACTATTCAATTAGCATATTGTGTTCAAGAAGAATATTGAAATTGTTTTTTTCCGTTATATTGGAGAAATTATAAATTAAGACTTGTAGTGTTAGGACATAATGCTTCCTCTATATGCAATGGTTGACGAGGATGCTTTAGGTTATCCAACTTTAGCTATAATCTGCTTAAATTTCACTAACATTGACATTTTAGTCATACATATCAGTGTTCCTCTTTGATCTTAGATTTTTGAGATGTGTGTTCAAACGTTGTTACTTTGGTTCATAACGCAGGAATAAATGTAGTGCCCTCACCATTTTGCATGGCAAACTTGGGAGAGTGCGACAAGTTTAGCAGCATTGACATGGACATAGAGGCCTTTTAACTTGATTTATTTGTAAACAGGTTTCAGCCTTTAACTACTTCAATTATCTCTATCGGAAATTTTGAAGTTATCATGAACACGACTTATAATTGAAGGATTTATACTATAGAAATTAAAGCTGGCCTAAATTCTCTCAACATGATCTCACTTTTAAAAGACTTTGTTATGGAGGGCTCGCAAGATATGTACCTCTGAAAGCATCTGCAAAGAGGAATGGCCATCTCAATGCTGAAAAGGTGGCTGCCTTGCTTTCTCTTGGAGCTTATCATGGGATATAAGGTTTGTTTCTTCCGTAGAAAAAAAAAAAAAAAAAGAAACCTTTGTCCTGACTAAACATTGTGTTGTTTTCTTCTGATTGTGGACTTATTTTCAATTATTTGTTCTAATAATTTTTACCCTTCCTCCGAATAGAGTGTATTATCCATAGACTAACTTATGCTTCGCCTGAGCTACGTAATATTATCCATAGAGGACACCAACTGTAGAATATAATCTAGCCTAAATTGTTGTTTTGACTGAATTTGTGGATCATTATGTTAATACTTAGGTTGGAGACAGACTCAAGAGTAGTTAACGTGACTATTTTATGCATATTGTTGGTGTTTTCCATCATAGACGTAATCATAACTCTGCCATTTTTCATCTTTCAGGAATGCATAATAGCTTTTGTCGTTGTTGATAATCGAGACGAAGATAGATCCCGTCCATAGATCACTGCTTCGTGATGGTTGTGAGCATCAATTCAATTCTCTCATCTTTGGCGTCATAAAAGTACATGGAGGTTCAAAGATGATTTTCATGTTTCTGGGCTTCCAAAAGCAGTGATAAATTTCACGGCAGTTATACGATTTGGATTCAGATGATGGAGGCAAATTTCTGAGACATGCAGAGGAAGGACCATGGATTTGAAATGAAGAAACAGTGAACTTTTTATGGGTAAAGACATCTATTACCAACAGAGGAAGAAATGGATCAGCACGTGTAAGTTTCTTCACTAGATGAAGTATTAATGCTTGGATTTGCTATTTGTTAGCCTGCCCACTCATTTCATTGGCCTTCCTATTATATGATATCCTCAAAATTATTGACATTCTGATGAATGTTCTTCTTGGAAAAATAAATAAATTTTGTTGAAGACAAGCCTGTGATGAGATGAGCTAAGACAAGCCTGCAGCTCGATGTCGGGCTTGAATTTTTTCTTTCTATAAATCCTGGTCGGGCCCTGGCTCGACCTCAGGCTAGGCCTAGACTTGTGTTTTCACAGGCAGGCTCTCTCGTGAGTTGACCTTTTAAGTTGTCTAATGCTAATTTTGTAAAGACCGAAGGAAAAATTACTGGTGTCGGCTGGCGAAGCATCCAAGGACTGTAGACTCGGACCTTGGACTGCCCAAAATTGGCAGGCTCGAGTCTTGGTTCCCCCCAACGCCAGTTATGCTAGATCAGTGTCTTGGCCTGCATGGTCAATGGAATTATCGAGAGTCAACATCTCGTCATTTTTAATATTTACTAGTTGTATTATTTTTAATATCTATTAAAATTGAAATTTTTAGGGAGAAAAAAAAAAAACCGACCACACTTTAATGTTTGTTACAAACAAGTGCTTTAACCATATCAAGTATAAATGTGCTTCTTCAGTCGATCATTATATATTGAGGAATGCTAAAGTCGCTTTTTTAAAAAATTATTTTAAAAAATTTGTTGACGTGTCGAATAATTATTGTATAATTTATTACAATAATTATACTAATAATTGTTCGACACGTCAACGAATTTTTAAGATAATTTTTTTAAAAGAGTATACCTGACAATATTTTTAGGGAAATTATCGATTTGAACTCTGTATTATACATGTTTTTTCAATTCGGCCCATGTACTAAAAAAATTGTCAAACCGAACTCTGTAATTTGATTCTGTTATCAGTTTTGACATTCTATCAATAATTTCACTAAACCCTCATTGAAAAAACTACCAAACGATCGTAGATTCAGTTGAAAATTTTACCACATGTTCATTATTTAATGAGAAGATAATCTGGGAAATTTTGGTGATTTTTTAATACATCTACGATTTATTGTAATTTTATTTTATTATTTTTAAAAAATATTATAATAAATTATACAAGTTTTAACAAATTACGCAAATTTTTCTATTATCTACCCATAATATGGTGAACATTTGGAAAAAGTTTTAAATAAATCCAATATCTTTTGATATTTTTTTAAATTAACCTCAGTTTCTTCTTTACTTTATAAATTAATTTTTTAAAAAATACCAAACAATATTTGATTTATTTGAAAACTTTTCTACATAGTTCAACTTATCATGGGTAGATAATAGAAAAAGTTTCGTAATTTTCTAAAATTGTATGATTTATTATAATATTTTTATAAAATACTAAAATAAAATTTTAATAAATCGTAAATGTATTAAAAAATCACGAAAATTTACAAATTATCTTGTCATTAAGTAGTGAACATGTGGTAAAAAATTTCAACTGAATCTAAGATCGTTTGTTAATTTTTTCAATGAGGATTTAATAAATTATTGATAGAAGGTCAAAATTGATAACAGAATCAAAGTGCAGGGTTCGGTTTGCCGGTTTTTTTAGTACAAGGGCCGAATTAAAAAAACGTGTATAGTACAGGGTTCAAATCGATAATTACCCTTTTTTAAAGAGTATACCTAATAATATTTTTATATATTTGTTACAGTAATGTCACGTGTTAAAATACTAGCATGCGTGTCAAACCTTATTGATGCATTGACTGTTAGTCTCGTACCAGTCTTCCTCGGAGTCGTCTCTCTCTCAAGGTTCTCCGAGCAATCGATCCTCTCTTGTTTGAACGGAAATGGCTACCAAACCAGTTAAATGCTACGTGGTACGTACTATTCTCTCTCTTGGCGATTGATTGGTAAGGTGGGGAATTGGACTGATTTATTCACAACCAGGTGGACGCGTTCGCTGAGTTGGCGTTCAAGGGAAACCCAGCTGCGGTATGTCTACTGGAAGAAGAGAGAGAGGAGGAGTGGTTGCAATCTGTGGCGGCTGAGTTTAATCTTTCGGAGACATGCTACGTGACTCGGATCGTTGATTCAGAGTCTGATGCCTTTCTCTGTGGGTCCTCGCCTCCCAAATTTCGGCTTAGATGGTTCACTCCCGTCGCCGAGGTTTTCTTTTGTTTTTTCCTCCCGTTTCTGAGATTAAAACAGGGATAGAGTGAAATTCAGCCTCTACGTACTTTAATGGAACTGAGAAAATCGAAGTGGTTTTTGAAATTTGCTATGATTTTGGAACCGATTAGATTAATCACTCGATATTTAGGCCTTCTTTATATCGTTTTCTTTATGATTCTGGATTTTTTTAACTAGAATATGCCTGATTAAGAAGAGCCTGCAATTCCTTCATAACTACAGTCATCTGCTTATCCTAATTGTAGGATATATTGAAAACTATAATTTTCTATCTTGCATTTCGAAACTAGCTGCTTTGTTGTTCTTTTCGGATGTGTCTCAGAAACTAGTAGATTTACCACTGCCAAATTCTTCATTCTGATAAAAGAACGTGCAGAGGAAATAACTACTAGCAAGTGTTTTCAGGTTGAGCTATGCGGTCATGCAACATTGGCAGCTTCCCATGTACTCTTTGCAAATGGTTTAGTGAATTCCACTGTGATTGAGTTCGAAACCTTGTCCGGAATTCTAACTGTGAAGAAGGTCCCCGAAACCAGCGAACCCGAGTTTTCAAATATGCAGAATACTGATGAAAAGAAGAGCTTCCTCATCGAAATGGATTTTCCTTATGTCTCCGTATCTAAATTTAATTCTAATGAGATTTCTTCCTTTTCCAAAGCACTGACTGGTGCTTCCGTGATCGATATAATGAGAACAAGCAGTGACGATATCTGCGTAATCACCTTCATTATACTGTTTTTTATGCTTTTAAGGAGTCGAACTAAAATGCATGTCAATAATGAAGTAATTTATGTATTTCTCTTTTTTTTTCAGGTGATTCTTCCTTCGCATAAAGATGTTACAGAATTTCAACCAAATTTAGACGAGATAAGCAAATGTCCTGGCAGTGGGCTCATTATATCCGGGGTTGCTCCTCCAGAGTTGGGATTTGACTTTTACAGTCGATATTTCTGCCCAAAATATGGGATTAACGAGGTAATTACACTACCTTTTCACTTGAAAATCTCAATCTTGAAAGCATCAAATGCCTTTGATCCTTTATAACGATAGCTGCAACTTATTTGACAAGCTCAAGCTGCTTTTTCTTCATCGTTTCTCGATCGATTTCTCTTGTATGATTCGGTCACAAACCATTAACATGTATTGTTATGCGTATGTAACTAAGTGCAGGCATGTATTCGTGCATATATAATTCAAGCACCCACATACACACACGTTCAAGTTTTAGTTAGTCTTCCAATGTAAGTAGTGGGGTAAGATAGAAATGGATACTAAAGTACATACACACACGTTCAAGTTTTAGTTAGTCTTCCAATGTAAGTAGTGGGGTAAGATAGAAATGGATACTAAAGTAAACACTATGTTTCGTTGCTGCTTCTTGATTGTGCTTTTCTTTTCTTTCAGGATCCCGTTTGTGGTAGTGCTCATTGTGCATTGGCAGGCTACTGGAGCAAAAAGCTTGGCAAGTCTCGGCTTGTTGCTTATGCTCTCTCTCTCTCTCTCTCTCTCTCTCTCTCTCTCTCTCTCTCTCTCTCTCTCTCTCTCTCTCTCTCTCTCTCTCTCTCTCTCTCGCGCATCATGGTTTAACATATTTATATATATGGATTACATAATGTAGGCATCACCCAGAAGTGGAATAGTGCATCTCGTGGTAGAGGAGCAGAGGCAAAGAGTTCTTCTGCAAGGAAAAGCTGTCACTATCATGGAAGGCTGCGTTTTTGCCTAATTTCCTTTGTGTCGACTGATAACTCTTAAATTAGAGTTATTTTATACGATATTTAATTGATAAAACTTATATGATTTGAGTGAATGTAAGAAGAAATTGATGAAATTTACTATAATTGCTATAAGATGCTACATAATCAATACCTTAATTTAATTTAATATATATTCTGTACATATTTTCTATTTTGAGCAAATTTTTCTCTATAATTTGAATTTCAGATTTTTGTATTTGAATGCAAAATTAATAGCGGGAATATCAACTCCAGATGCGGAAGACTTATGAAGAAAGAGAACAAATCACGGAAAATGAGAAATTTGTTGCGCTGAATATGAGAAAAAAATGGATATTATTTGGCTGCGTTTTTAATGAGGAAAAACACAGTCAACTTTGGATGCCAACAGTGCAAATAGACGATGGATAAAGAAGGAAATGACATTGTGCAGCGGTAGATGTGAAAAAGCAGCGGTAGATGCTGAAAGAAAAGGCACTGTGCAGCGGTAGATGCTGAAAGAAAAGACATTGTGCAGCGGTAGATGCTGAAAGAAAAGCAGCGGTTGATGCTGAAAGAAATAAAAGACAGACACTGGGCAGCGGTTGATGTGAAAAAGGGCAGCGGTAAAAGACAAAAGCAGCGGTCGATGTTGAAAGGAGGAAATAAAAGACAGGCACTAGACAGCGGTCGACGTAAAAAGGGGCAGCACTAAAAGACAAAAAAAAAAAAAAAAACTCAACAAAGAGATTTATGGAGAGAGAGAAAAGACAAAAATCCTAGAAGAAGGCTTAAAAAGGGAAACAATAAAATAAAGAAGATTGGAGAGAGAAAATAGTAGATTACATGCAAACCAAACGAGGGAGCATAAAGAAAGAGGGATTTTTTGGCTGAAGAGGACCAATTTTTTGAAGAGTTCCAGAGGAGGAGAACGAGAACGACGACATTCTTGAAGCTTCTTCTTCTTCTTTTATATTTTATTGCTTTATGTTTTTATTAACACTGTTATTTTTCATTTTATTTATGACGCCTAGCGGCTAAATTCTATTTTTGGTTAGGATGATAATACTCGTTACGGTTTTTACTACGATTTTAGTTTTGTTTATGCAATTGTTTATTGAACAATTATTTGTGATATTCTTTGCTAAGTCAGATCATATCGATAGATAGGTTGACGATCCATGTTTATATTGTATCGACAGATAGATATAAATTCCTAGATGCATGAATAATTAATCGGATTAAATTGTTACAACGTAGTTAGCATTGATTCGATTGGCAATAAGAATGAGACAAATATGAAATTTCATTGTTAGTTACATTCCTTCAAGATCGAAGGAAATTCTAAATTGAATTTACCTAGGCAATTTGAAAGAATCCTAGAATTAATTTAATTCTTGCTGTTTATAGACAATGTTGCAGAGTATTACCAGAGTATCAGTAGTAAAATTATAGTAACGAGGAAATCGATCCTAGCCAAGGCCTTCTTTTATCGTTTTTACTTCGTTTATTCTGATTAACTTTGTTTCATCGTCATTCTGATTTTATTTCTATTCATTTTCATTTATCATCTCAATATTTCTATAAGATTTTTATAGCAATTAATTCACTAAGAATATCCTCGTGGGATCGATACTTTATTTACTTATTACTTCGTTAGCGACACGTGCACTTGCGTGTAAGTGTGTAAAATCCACTAACAAGTTTTTGGCGCCATTGCCGAGGATATTGATTAAGTTGTGATTATTTTGTTATAATTATTTTATTTTATTTTACGTTATTTTATTTTATTTTGTTTTCCTATTTTAAGATATTCTTGATTTATACTGGACGAAGAAAACGCACATGATCTTGTACCCATAGATCCTGAAATTGAAAGAACATTCAGAGCTAGAAGAAGACAACAGCAGCAATAGTTCATTGAGGGAGAAAATATGGCGAACTTAGAAAGAGAAAGGGACAATGTTGAAAGAATTATTGATGACAGAGATAGATCTATTCAGGATTTTACAATTCCTACACTCAATGATCTTAATCCTGGAATAGTCAGACCTGATCTTCGTGCCATCAGATTTGAATTGAAACCCGTAATGTTCCAAATCCTCCAGACGGTTGGACAATTCACTGAAGCAATCACATATAATCCTCATCGCCATTTGAAAGTTTTTGGAGAAGTTAGTGACTCATTTAACTTCCCTGGAGTATCTGCAGAAGCTTTGAGATTAAAACTATTTCCATATTCTCTAAGAGATCGAGCCAGAGATTGGTTAAATAGCATTCCTTCAGATACAATTACTACTTGGGGGGATCTGGCCAAGAAATTCATTATGAAGTATCACCCACCAGTGAGGAACGCAAGGATGAGAAATTACATAATCAGTTTCCAGCAAAGGGATGGAGAATCGCTCTACAAAGCGTGGGATAGATTTAAAGAACTACTGCGACAGTGCCCAAATCACCGGATACCTCATTGGATTCAGTTGGAAACTTTTTACAACGGGTTGAATGGACAAATCCGATCGATCATCGACGCAGCAGCTAACGGAACGCTGCTGTCAAAATCTTTTAATGAGGCATATGACTTATTGGAAAGAATGGCGATGAACAGTTATCAATGGCCAATAGACAGGAACATAACTGCAAGGAGAGCACCTAAAGTTTATGAAGTTGATGAAGTAGCTGCTCTTAATGCGAAGATAGCCTCACTCGAAAATGCCATCAAGGCTATGAACAAACAACATCAACCAGTAACCAGAGATATTTCATGCATTTTCTGTGGAGAGAACCATGATGATAGCTCATGCCCGACAAATCCCGAATCAGCAAATTACGTGGGGTATAACTGAAATAATAATCCATTTTCACAGACGTACAACCCTGGATGGAGGTTGCATCCGAACTTCCTAATGGAATTCACAGCAACAGAACAATGCAATACTTGCAAGATCTACCGATAACTATGCCCAAAATTACACCCAGCAAGCTCAGAAACCGGCAACTCAGAAAAATCAGATAGTTTTGCAAAGGAATATGCTTCAAGGACAGACATAATACTGCAAAACTTAGCAGCCTCTATAAAGAATATTGAAACCCAGTTGGGGCAGCTAGCGTAATCTGCAAATTCGAGAAACAATGGACAATTACCCAGCGACACTGAAATTCCACAAAGACCGGGAAAGGAACACTGCAAAGCAATTATATTAAGGAATGGAAGAGAAGTGGAGAAACCAAAGAAAAATAGCCATGAAAAAGAAGCAGAACAGCAACACAGTAATGAGGGTTTACAGGAAAGAGAAATGATGATTGATAAAGAAAGAACTCAGGAGACCAAAAAGAATAATTCTGAATCTGGAGAAATTAATATCAATGTCACAGTTCCGCTCGCAACATCGCAACAGCATCGACCTTGCAGAAATGCAACTCCAGAAACCTCCCCCACCATTTCCACAAAGGCTACAAAAACACAACCAGGAAAAGCAATTTAAAAAGTTTCTGGATGTTTTGAAGCAACTCCATATCAATGTACCTCTAGTGGAAGCCCTTGAACAGATGCCAAATTACACTAAATTCATGAAAGACATCTTATCTAAAAAGAGGAGGTTGGGAGAATATGAGATGGTGGCTATGACTGAGGAAACCAGCTACATATTGCAGAATAAGATTCCTACTAAAGTTGAAGGACCCTGGTAGCTTCACGATCCTTTGCACAATCGACAATAATTATTTCGGAAAAGCTCTATGTGATCTTGGAGCTAGAATAAATTTGATGCCCATATCAATCTTTAAGAAGCTGGGAATTTGAGAAGCTCGGCCAACAACAGTAACTCTGCAACTTACTGATCGATCACTAACCCACCCTCAAGGAAAGATTGAAGATGTGCTGGTAAAGGTGGACAAGTTCATATTCCCTGCAGACTTCATTATTCTTGACTATGAAGCAGATCGGGAGGTACCGATAATTTTGGGGCGGCCATTTTTGGCTATTGGCAGAACTCTTATTGATGTCCAGAGAGAAGAACTCACAATGAGAGTTAACGACCAGCAAGTTACTTTCAACGTTTTAAAGGCCATGAAATGTCCATATGATGAAGAAGAGTGTTTTAATATTTCGATGAAATTAAAGCAGCAGAAATGAAACAATATTCAGGAGGGCTTTCGAAGCATTAATCCGCTCCAAAGAAAGCAAAGAAGATTGGCAGCATTCCAGTGAAGATGCACAAACAATGGAACTCAAACAGCTGCCACCTCACTTGAAGTATGTATTTCTTGGACTCAAAGAGACATTCCCTGCTATTATTTCTACTACTTTATCTAACATGCAGGAGCAAGAGTTAATAGATGTGCTGAAAAGATACAAGCTCGCTTTAGCATGGACAATGAAAGACATCAAAGGGATAAGCCCAAGCATTTGTATGCAAAAAATCAGATTGGAAGAAGGAGTCACTGCAACAATAGATCCGCAGAGAAGATTAAACCCGATTATGAAAGAAGTTGTGAAGAAAGAGATACTTAAGTGGTTGGATGCAGGAATAATCTACCCCATTTCTGACAGCTCTTGGATTAGCCCAGTTCATTGTGTTCCAAAGAAAGGAGGGACAACTGTGATAGCTAACGAGAAAAGTGAGTTAATTCCAACAAGAACATTTACAGGGTGGAGGATCTGCATGGACTACAGGAAGTTGAATAAAGCCACCCGAAAGGATCATTTTCCTCTCCCCTTTATCGATCAAATGTTGGACAGACTAGCAGGTAAAAAATTCTACTGCTTTTTGGATGGATATTCGGGGTACAATCAAATTACAATCGCCCCAGATGATCAGGAGAAAACAACCCTCACCTGCCCATATGGAACTTTCGCTTTCAGGAGGATGCCTTTCAGGTTATGCAACGCTCCTGCCACATTCCAGCGTTGCATGATGACCATATTCTCAGACATGATTGAAGAATATTTGGAAATATTTATGGATGATTTCTCAATTTGTGGAGACTCTTTCGAGAATTGTCTGGAAAATTTAGAAAGGGTATTGAAAAGATGCAGGGAAACTAATTTAGTTTTAAACTGGAAAAAGTGTCATTTTATGGTTCCAAAAGGAACAGTCCTCGGGCATAAGGTTTCAGAAAAAGGTTTGGAGGTGGATAAAGCGAAGATTGAAATTATTGAGAAGCTACCTCCACCAAAAACGGTGAAAGGAATCAGAAGTTTTCTTGGGCATGCAGGATTCTACAGGCGCTTCATTAAAGATTTCTCAAAAATATCGAAGCCCTTATGTATGTTACTGGAGCAGAACACTACGTTTGATTTCAACGAGAACTGTCTAGAAGCTTTTAACCTATTGAAGCAAAAATTGATTACTGCACCTGTGATAGCTGCACCCGACTGGAGTTCTCTTTTTATTTTAATGTGTGATGCAAGTGATTATGCAGTAGGAGTGGTTCTTGGGCAGAAGAAAGATAAATTTTTTCACTCTATTTACTACGCAAGCAAAACCTTGAATGAAGCTCAAAAGAACTACACAACCACAGAGAAAGAGCTCCTAACGGTGGTATTTGCATTTGATAAATTCAGAGCGTATTTAATTGGCGCCAAGGTTATCGTCTATACAGATCATGCAACAATAAAATATTTGGTTGCTAAGAATGATGCTAAACCTAGGCTTATTCGGATGGGTGCTGTTACTTCAAGAGTTTGATATGGAGATTCGAGATAGAAAAGGGTTCGAAAACCAGGTGGCTGATCATTTATCTCGTATGGAAATTATGTGTGAATAGCAAGATGAAGGGATTATAAGAGAATGCTTCCCTGATGAACAAATACTGAAGCTGGAAGTTTCTTCAACTTCCTGGTATGCAGATTTTGTTAACTTTATTGTAAGTGAAATAATCTCTTTCAGCTTAGATTATCAACAGAGAAGGAAGTTCCTGAAGGATGTTAAGCAATACTTCTGGGACGAGTCATTTCTCTTCAAGCAATGCGCTGACCAGCTGTTGAGAAGGTGTGTTCCAGAGGAGGAAATGCTTGCAGTGCTACAGCAATGCCACGCAGCATCATATGGCAGCCATTATGGAGGAACTAGAATAGCAACTAAAATTTTGCAATCAGGTTTGTACTGGCCCACTCTTTTTAAAGATGCTAATGAATTTGTTAAAAATTGTGACAGATGTCAAAGAGTAGGAAATATCTCAAGGAAACATGAACTTCCACTCACAAATATATTGGAAGTGGAAATATTCGACATATGGGGAATAGACTTCATGGGACCTTTTTCACCTTCTTTTGGAAATCAATACATTTTATTGGCTGTGGATTATGTATCTAAATGGGTTGAAGCAGTGGCACTTCCAAATAATGAAGGAAAGAGTGTTCTAAAATTTCTACAGAAAAACATCTTCACACGTTTTGGAACACCGCGAGCTATTATAAGCGATGAGGTTCTCACTTTTGCAACAAGATGTTCACTGGACTACTAAGTAAATATGGAGTGAGACATAAAGTCACGACAGCTTATCATCCACAGAGTAATGGGCAGGTAGAAGTTTCTAATAGGGAGATAAAGAAAATATTGGAAAAAGTGGTGCACCCTAATAGGAAGGATTGGTCTCAAAAATTAGACGATGCTTTGTGGGAGTATAGAACAGCATATAAAACACCTTTGGGCACCACACCTTATAATCTGATTTATGGGAAGACTTGTCATTTACCAGTGGAGCTTGAGCACAAGACATATTGTAATAACCCGGATATTTTTACCTAGTAAATTAAAAGTTTTGTTAGAATTTTCGTGTGAGATTTTAACGGGTTAGTCAGTTTAAACACGTGAGGGTGATTTAGTAATTTGGTTAAAAAAATAAATAAAGAAAATAAAATTTTTATTAAAAACAGAATGGCTTCGCGAAGAAGCCATTTTGTTTCTTCAGCCCGAGCTCCCGACGAGAGGGAGAACCGAGCATGAGTGACGTCCATGCTCCGACGACCACCGCGATTTCTGGCGTTCTCCGGCTAGACAACGGCGGCGAGCGGGCTTCGGTTGTTTCCGCGCACGAACTGACAGGTGAGACTCGGTTTTTGCTCTATTCTGGTTCAGTTAGAGGCCATGGGTGACGAGCTGTGTTGAGCTCCGATCACCGGCCGAAATTGGCTGCTTCCGGCGTGGGTTCGCCGACCCTTGGACCTGCTATGGTCGTTTGGCAGTGAAGGGCTTTGTTTGGGCAAAATGCAGCAAGCCTTGTTCGGCATTTTGAGTTAGTTGTACGTAGGTGGTGAGCCTTGTGAGGGTTGTGGGATAGTTGTACGTAGGTGGTGAGCTTTTGTGAGGGTTGTGGGATAGTTGTACGTAGGTGGTGAGCCTTGTGAGGGTTGTGGGATAGTTGTACGTAGGTGGTGAGCTTTTGTGAGGGTTGTGGGATAGTTGTACGTAGGTGGTGAGCTTTTGTGAGGGTTGTGGGATAGTTGTACGTAGGTGGTGAGCTTTTGTGAGGGTTGTGGGATAGTTGTACGTAGGTGGTGAGCCTTGTGAGGGTTGTGGGATAGTTGTACGTAGGTGGTGAGCTTTTGTGAGGGTTGTGGGATAGTTGTACGTAGGTGGTGAGCTTTTGTGAGGGTTGTGGGATAGTTGTACGTAGGTGGTGAGCTTTTGTGAGGGTTGTGGGATAGTTGTACGTAGGTGGTGAGCCTTGTGAGGGTTGTGGGATAGTTGTACGTAGGTGGTGAGCCTTGTGAGGGTTGTGGGATAGTTGTACGTAGGTGGTGAGCCTTGTGAGGGTTGTGGGATAGTTGTACGTAGGTGGTGAGCTTTTGTGAGGGTTGTGGGATAGTTGTACGTAGGTGGTGAGCCTTGTGAGGGTTGTGGGATAGTTGTACGTAGGTGGTGAGCTTTTGTGAGGGTTGTGGGATAGTTGTACGTAGGTGGTGAGCCTTGTGAGGGTTGTGGGATAGTTGTACGTAGGTGGTGAGCTTTTGTGAGGGTTGTGGGATAGTTGTACGTAGGTGGTGAGCTTTTGTGAGGGTTGTGGGATAGTTGTACGTAGGTGGTGAGCCTTGTGAGGGTTGTGGGATAGTTGTACGTAGGTGGTGAGCTTTTGTGAGGGTTGTGGGATAGTTGTACGTAGGTGGTGAGCCTTGTGAGGGTTGTGGGATAGTTGTACGTAGGTGGTGAGCTTTTGTGAGGGTTGTGGGATAGTTGTACGTAGGTGGTGAGCTTTTGTGAGGGTTGTGGGATAGTTGTACGTAGGTGGTGAGCCTTGTGAGGGTTGTGGGATAGTTGTACGTAGGTGGTGAGCCTTGTGAGGGTTGTGGGATAGTTGTACGTAGGTGGTGAGCCTTGTGAGGGTTGTGGGATAGTTGTACGTAGGTGGTGAGCTTTTGTGAGGGTTGTGGGATAGTTGTACGTAGGTGGTGAGCCTTGTGAGGGTTGTGGGATAGTTGTACGTAGGTGGTGAGCTTTTGTGAGGGTTGTGGGATAGTTGTACGTAGGTGGTGAGCCTTGTGAGGGTTGTGGGATAGTTGTACGTAGGTGGTGAGCCTTGTGAGGGTTGTGGGATAGTTGTACGTAGGTGGTGAGCTTTTGTGAGGGTTGTGGGATAGTTGTACGTAGGTGGTGAGCTTTTGTGAGGGTTGTGGGATAGTTGTACGTAGGTGGTGAGCTTTTGTGAGGGTTGTGGGATAGTTGTACGTAGGTGGTGAGCCTTGTGAGGGTTGTGGGATAGTTGTACGTAGGTGGTGAGCTTTTGTGAGGGTTGTGGGATAGTTGTACGTAGGTGGTGAGCTTTTGTGAGGGTTGTGGATAGTTGTACGTAGGTGGTGAGCTTGTGAGGGTTGTGGGACGGTTGTACGTAGGTGTGAGCCTTGTGAGGGTTGTGGACGGTTGTACGTAGGTGTGAGCTTTTGTGAGGGTTGTGGATAGTTGTACGTAGGTGTGAGCCTTGTGAGGGTTGTGGGACGGTGTACGTAGGTGGTGAGCTTTGTGAGGGTTGTGGACGGTTGTACGTAGGTGGTGAGCTTTTGTGAGGTTGTGGGATAGTTGTACGTAGGTGGTGAGCTTTTGTGAGGTTGTGGGATAGTTGTACGTAGGTGGTGAGCT
The DNA here is from genome assembly GCA_022432975.1 of Begonia masoniana. Classification (NCBI taxonomy): domain Eukaryota; kingdom Viridiplantae; phylum Streptophyta; class Magnoliopsida; order Cucurbitales; family Begoniaceae; genus Begonia; species Begonia masoniana. The sequence continues at coordinate 45,039,103 of CM039510.1, read as the reverse complement.
TTGTGAGGGTTGTGGGATAGTTGTACGTAGGTGTGAGCCTTGTGAGGGTTGTGGATAGTTGTACGTAGGTGGTGAGCTTTTGTGAGGGTTGTGGATAGTTGTACGTAGGTGGTGAGCTTTTGTGAGGGTTGTGGATAGTTGTACGTAGGTAGTGAGCCTTGTGAGGGTTGTGGATAGTTGTACGTAGGTGTGAGCCTTGTGAGGTTGTGGGATAGTTGTACGTAGGTAGTGAGCCTTGTGAGGGTTGTGGATAGTTGTACGTAGGTGGTGAGCTTTTGTGAGGTTGTGGGATAGTTGTACGTAGGTGTGAGCTTTTGTGAGGTTGTGGGATAGTTGTACGTAGGTGGTGAGCTTTTGTGAGGTTGTGGGATAGTTGTACGTAGGTGGTGAGCTTTTGTGAGGTTGTGGGATAGTTGTACGTAGGTAGTGAGCCTTGTGAGGTTGTGGGATAGTTGTACGTAGGTAGTGAGCCTTGTGAGGTTGTGGGATAGTTGTACGTAGGTGTGAGCTTTTGTGAGGTTGTGGGATAGTTGTACGTAGGTAGTGAGCCTTGTGAGGGTTGTGGATAGTTGTACGTAGGTAGTGAGCCTTGTGAGGTTGTGGGATAGTTGTACGTAGGTGGTGAGCTTTTGTGAGGGTTGTGAGGGTTGTGGATAGTTGTACGTAGGTGGTGAGCCTTGTGAGGGTTGTGGATAGTTGTACGTAGGTGTGAGCCTTGTGAAGGTTGTGGGACGGTTGTACGTAGGTAGTGAGCCTTGTGAGGGTTGTGGGATGGTTGTACGTAGGTAGTGAGCCTTGTGAGGGTTGTGGATAGTTGTACGTAGGTGTGAGCCTTGTGAGGTTGTGGGATAGTTGTACGTAGGTGGTGAGCTTTGTGAGGGTTGTGGATAGTTGTACGTAGGTAGTGAGCCTTGTGAGGGTTGTGGGATGGTTGTACGTAGGTGTGAGCCTTGTGAGGGTTGTGGGATGGTTGTACGTAGGTGGTGAGCTTTTGTGAGGGTTGTGGGATAGTTGTACGTAGGTGTGAGCCTTGTGAGGGTTGTGGACGGTTGTACGTAGGTGGTGAGCTTTTGTGAGGGTTGTGGGATAGTTGTACGTAGGTGGTGAGCCTTGTGAGGGTTGTGGGATAGTGTACGTAGGTGGTGAGCTTTTGTGAGGGTTGTGGGATAGTTGTACGTAGGTAGTGAGCCTTGTGAGGGTTGTGGGACGGTTGTACGTAGGTGGTGAGCCTGTGAGGGTTGTGGACGGTTGTACGTAGGTGGTGAGCTTTTGTGAGGGTTGTGAGGGTTGTGGATAGTTGTACGTAGGTGGTGAGCCTTGTGAGGGTTGTGGGACGTTGTACGTAGGTGGTGAGCTTTTGTGAGGGTTGTGGGATAGTTGTACGTAGGTAGTGAGCCTTGTGAGGGTGTGGGACGGTTGTACGTAGGTGTGAGCTTTTGTGAGGTTGTGGGATAGTTGTACGTAGGTGGTGAGCCTGTGAGGGTTGTGGGACGGTTGTACTAGGTGGTGAGCTTTTGTGAGGGTTGTGGGATAGTTGTACGTAGGTGGTGAGCCTTGTGAGGGTTGTGGGACGGTTGTACTAGGTGGTGAGCTTTTGTGAGGGTTGTGGATAGTTGTACGTAGGTGTGAGCCTTGTGAGGGTGTGGGACGGTTGTACGTAGGTGGTGAGCTTTTGTGAGGGTTGTGGGATAGTTGTACGTAGGTAGTGAGCCTTGTGAGGGTTGTGGGACGTTGTACGTAGTGGTGAGCTTTTGTGAGGGTTGTGGATAGTTGTACGTAGGTGTGAGCCTTGTGAGGGTTGTGGGACGGTTGTACGTAGTGGTGAGCTTTTGTGAGGGTTGTGGGATGGTTGTACGTAGGTGGTGAGCCTTGTGAGGGTTGTGGACGGTTGTACTAGGTGGTGAGCTTTTGTGAGGTTGTGGGATAGTTGTACGTAGGTGGTGAGCTTGTGAGGGTTGTGGACGGTTGTACTAGGTGGTGAGCTTTTGTGAGGTTGTGGGATAGTTGTAGTAGGTGGTGAGCCTTGTGAGGGTGTGGGACGGTTGTACGTAGGTGTGAGCTTTTGTGAGGGTTGTGGGATAGTTGTACGTAGGTGTGAGCTTTTGTGAGGGTTGTGAGGGTTGTGGGATAGTTGTACGTAGGTAGTGAGCCTTGTGAGGGTTGTGGGATAGTTGTACGTAGGTAGTGAGCCTTGTGAGGGTTGTGGGACGGTTGTACGTAGGTGGTGAGCCTTGTGAGGGTTGTGGGATAGTTGTACGTAGGTAGTGAGCTTGTGAGGGTTGTGGACGGTTGTACGTAGGTGGTGAGCTTTTGTGAGGGTTGTGGGACGGTTGTACGTAGGTGGTGAGCTTGTGAGGGTTGTGGGACGGTTGTACGTAGGTGGTGAGCCTGTGAGGGTTGTGGGATGGTTGTACGTAGGTGGTGAGCTTTGTGAGGGTTGTGGGACGGTTGTACGTAGGTAGTGAGCCTGTGAGGGTTGTGGGATAGTTGTACGTAGGTGGTGAGCCTTGTGAGGTTGTGGGATAGTTGTACGTAGGTGGTGAGCTTTTGTGAGGGTTGTGGGATAGTTGTACGTAGGTAGTGAGCCTTGTGAGGGTTGTGGACGGTTGTACGTAGGTGGTGAGCTTTTGTGAGGGTTGGGGATAGTTGTACGTAGGTGGTGAGCCTTGTGAGGGTTGTGGACGGTTGTACGTAGGTGGTGAGCTTTTGTGAGGTTGTGGGATAGTTGTACGTAGGTGGTGAGCCTTGTGAGGTTGTGGGACGGTTGTACGTAGGTGGTGAGCTTTTGTGAGGTTGTGGGATAGTTGTACGTAGGTGGTGAGCCTGTGAGGGTTGTGGACGGTTGTACGTAGGTGGTGAGCTTTTGTGAGGTTGTGGGATAGTTGTACGTAGGTGTGAGCCTTGTGAGGGTTGTGGACGGTTGTACGTAGGTGGTGAGCTTTTGTGAGGGTTGTGGGATAGTTGTACGTAGGTGGTGAGCCTTGTGAGGGTTGTGGGACGGTTGTACGTAGGTGGTGAGCTTTTGTGAGGTTGTGGGATAGTTGTACGTAGGTGGTGAGCTTGTGAGGGTTGTGGACGGTTGTACGTAGGTGGTGAGCTTTGTGAGGGTTGTGGGACGGTTGTACGTAGGTGGTGAGCTTTGTGAGGGTTGTGGGATAGTTGTACGTAGGTGGTGAGCTTGTGAGGGTTGTGGGATGGTTGTACGTAGGTGGTGAGCTTTTGTGAGGGTTGTGGGATAGTTGTACGTAGGTAGTGAGCCTTGTGAGGGTTGTGGGACAGTCGTACGTATGTGGTGAGCCTTGTGAGGGTTGTGGGATAGTTGTACGTAGGTAGTGAGCTTGTGAGGGTTGTGGGATAGTTGTACGTAGGTGGTGAGCCTTGTGAGGTTGTGGGATAGTTGTACGTAGGTGGTGAGCCTTGTGAGGTTGTGGGATAGTTGTACGTAGGTGGTGAGCCTTGTGAGGGTTGTGGGATAGTTGTACGTAGGTGGTGAGTCAGTTGTGCGTAGGTGGTGAGCTTTTGTGAGGGTTGTGGGATGGTTGTACGTAGGTAGTGAGCCTTGTGAGGGTTGTGGACGGTTGTACGTAGGTGTGAGCCTTGTGAGGGTTGTGGACGGTTGTACGTAGGTAGTGAGCCTTGTGAGGTTGTGGGATAGTTGTACGTAGGTTGTGAATCTTGTGTAGGTCGTGGGCTAGTTGTGTGTATGTTATGAGTCTTGTGCAGGTTATGGGTTAATGATAAATATGTTACGAGTCTTGTACTGGTTGTGGGTTAGTGGCACGTATGTTATGAGTCTTGTGCAGGCGGTGGGTGAGTTGTACGTCAGTTGTGAGTTTTGTGCACGTTATGGTTTGTAGGCACGTTAGTTGATTGTGATGCGTATGTGGAGTCGTAATTAGTTGATTATGGTCAGCATGCATCATGTTTTAAAAGCTACGCAAAATGTTTTGAGCATGTTTTTAAGCACGGAGGGAGAGTAGAGGAGGTGAGGTACGATGTGGACAGGCGACAGTGGGCTGGAGTGTGACTGTGGGCCCCGCATCTGGGACGAGCTGGAGCGGTGGCGACGTGCCGATGACAGCGCGGTGTATCGACCGACTGTCTTGGGCGGTTGCACTTCAAGTCTGGACAGTGGCTGAAATGTAACTTGTGGGCCCCGCATCTGGGACGAGCTGGAGCGGTGGCGACGTGCCGATGGCAGCGCGGTGTATCGATCGACTGTCTCGAGCGGTTACATTTTGAGTCGGGACAGGGGGGTTTTGGGTGTGACTTATGGACCCCGTTCCTGGAGGAACCAGGACGGCGGTGACGTGCCGGTAAACAGTGCAGTGTACGGACTGACTGCCTAGTGCGATTACATTCCAAACCTCGGTGAGATGCAATGCGGTGAGATGATGACAATGTGTGTAGAGACCTGCATGTGTTAGGATTGCATAACCAGTTTTCATGCTTCACGTTTATTTTTCAGCACTTTACTTGCTAAGCTTTGAGCTTACGATGTGTTCTGTGGTGTAGGTACTGCTGAGCTGGTGGGTGTGTACTGAGAGTCTGACTAGGAGTAGGTGGCAGTTGGTGGCGTGCGACTAGGGCCCCGGTTGATGACAGTGTTAGGGCGACCCGACCCAGGAGGAGCCGTAGCATGGTGTTGATAAAGAGTAGGACTTTTTGTCTTTTGTGAGGGTAGTTGTATTTGTTGTATATAGTCATAGTTAAGAGTGATATGTCGCCCTATACTGTGGACTTTCTTCACTTAGGGATGTTAGTATTTTTAGTTTCCCTCTTTACTACTATTTGGTGATTTCGTATATTGGATAGTTGAGTATGAGTATTCTGGATTGGTTGGGATTTATTCGTTTGTAGGTACTTAGCATTTTGGGGGCGCCATTTTCAGGCGTTACTCTGTCGAAATTTTTGAGGAGGACGCCGTGGTGTTTATTGGTTAGAATTAAGGGAAATTAGTGAGTCGTTTAGCTCAGAGTAGTCCCTGTAGCGAACCGGGAATCCGGGTGGATTTTCGGAGCGTTACACATATTGGGCAATAAAAACCCTAAACTTGGATTTACAAGGGGCAGGAAAATATAGATTTTTGCAGCTGCAAGAACTGTAAGAGTTGAGGCTGGGAGCATATGAAAATGCGAAACTTTACAAGGAAAAAGTTAAAAAATAGGCATGATAAAAAGTTACAGGCAATGTCATTTGAAAAAGGTGAAAAAATTTTGCTATTTAATTCTAGGATGAAACTCTTCATAGGAAAGTTAAAGTCAATATGGTCTGGACCTTTTGAAATTGTAGAAGTGTTTCCATATGGAGCAGTTAGGGGTGTACGTGGTCCGGTCCGGTCCGGTTTTGAGAAAAATTAGAACCGGACCAATAATATTCGGTTTTTAATTTTTAGGACCGATACCATCAAAAATTTTTTTTAGACCAGACCAGAACCGGACCAGAATTTCGGTTCCGGTTCTGGTCCGGTTTCGGTTTTCCCATTAAAAAAAATATTTTTTTAATATACAGGCAATTCTGATACAAAGTAAGTACAATACTAACATTTTCAATAGAAACTACAATCCAACCATTCCCAGCCAAAGCACAATCTAACCATTTCCGGCCAAAGTAAGAACAATCTAAATACTTTCTTCAATTTCTAGTGACTTGAAAAACAAAGAAAAGAAAATAATATCAAATCAACAACTGTTTACTCTTTCCCCACATTTTCCCGTCCACCAAAAGATCGCAGACTTACTGTAAGCTATTATCAAGGAGGTAATTAAAGGTATGGCCAAAACTATCTAAAAATATTTTGAACAGAGAGTGAACTGAAGAGTTCAGCGATAAATTAGGGCTTACTTTCAGTCGAAGAGATGGTCGAAGTCTCAAAGAGAGAGTGCGACTGACCAGCGACTGCGAGAGGAGACGGCGAGTTTTCGGCGATTGCGAGGGCGAGGCCGAGGGTGAGAGACTCGAGAGTCGAGTCTGTGAAGATGAGCCTGAAAGACAGAACCGAAGATGATTCTGCGTCTGCGATTTGTGAAGGGAAGTGAGAGATCAGAGAGAAGGGAAGTAGGAAACTCAACTGAAAATAGTTAGGGGCCCTAACTATCGAACGATGAGCTAGAGGGAATACCTGTACTTACTCAGAGTTTCAGAGAGCTCCGGTTCAGATTGAAGGCAGTCGGCGACGACAGAGAGAGATTGAAGGATTCGGCGTAGGCGAGCAAGGTTGTCTTTCCTCTCCTCTCCTCTCCTCTCCTCTGAACTGAACTTTGACAGAACGAAATTAGGGCTTTTCGACACAAAATGAAATTTCTTCAGTTTTCTGTGTTTTGCGTGGTCCGGTTCTGGTTTTCGGGTTTTTGTCATTAAACCAGAAAACTGAACCTAAAATTTCGGTTCTGCTTTAGCAGAACCGAAATTCATTTTTTTTTTTAAGAAAACCGTACCAAAACCGGACCAAATAGGTTGTTTCTGGTCTGGTTCTTCGGTCCGGGTGGGTTTTGTACACCCCTAGGAGTAGTGGAGTTGCATGATGAAAAAAGTGGAAGAAATTTTAAGGTCAATGGTCAACGGATCAAGCATTATTTTGGAGAACAATTGACAAAAATTATGTCAATTTTTCTACAAAATGTCAAAGAATGATGAAGCAGATAGAAGTCTAGCTGAAGACTTAAACAAAAACTTAGCGCTATAGGGAGGCAACCCTAAATAATATCCTTTAATTGTTTTTATTTTTATTATTTGCATTTTCATTATTTTTGAAATTTAAAAGAGTTATTTCGAAATTCATTTTTACTTCTCAGTTTATCCTCACTGAAGTGCTCTCTAAGCAGTTGTTAGGGTTTTTACCACTTACAATTCGCTGCCGCTCCTATAAACGCTCGAGCGTTTGCAGAAAAGTTAAATCGACATTTTCCAGCGCCAATTTTTGATTACAAAGATGAGGCCAAAACAGAAGGGAATGAAGAACGTTAAGAAGGTGAACAGAATGGCTTTCATCTCCGAGGAGGCAAAGCTGCGTTACGAGCAAGCTTTACAACAGCGGTTTACTCAAGAAAAAGGCTTCTTAGTCAAAGCCGAACAACTACAAGGGTACCCAAGTTATATTAGAACTATTATTCAAGAAAGACGGTGGGAAAATTTGTGTGCTGTGACACAAGCGGCTGTGAAAAATTTAGTCTGCGTGTTTTATGCAAACTTTGAAGGTGATTTGCCTGAAAGCATTCGGGTTAGAGAATGTGAGGTAAACATAGGGCCATCGAAAATCAATACATTTTACGAGCTGGAGGAAGTTGAATATGAATTTTATAAATACGAAGATTATGTGTCATCGGGATTTCTAAACTCTGTATTGAAGGAAATAGCAGTGCCCGACACAGTATGGGTATGGTCAAAAACTGGATGTATCTCTATTCCAAGGCTTGCTCTACTACCGAAGGCAAAGGTATGGTATCACTTTTTAAAACTCCGCTTATTTCCTTCGTCTCACGGCCAGCATGTGACCAGAGAACGGGCCATTTTACTCTATTGCATTTTGACAAACAAAAAAATTAATGTGGGTTTGGTGATATATCGAAATTTATGTGCAAATGCTCTTAAGCCAAAAGGGCAGCTGTTGTTTCCCTCTTTAGTCTCTGGTTTATGTGAGTTAGCTGGCGTAATCTATGAAGCTGATGAAGAAGAACTCTCCCCCGGTCCAGTGATGACACCACCTATTATTAGGAGAATTGCTTCAGAGAGCTTGGGAGCAGGGGAACCAGAATCTGAGGAGAATGCTGCAAGTGGAGCTGCAGCATCATCGAGTGACAGCAGCGTCCACCAGAAAATACTTGAGAATCTGGAGTTGTTGCGTGCTAAGCTCGAATGGCACAGAAATGACATTTCGACTTTGAAGCAGAAACTTCAACTTCAAGAGCATCTACAATACAAGATAACAAAGACCGTGAAGAATTCAAAACGCAAAAACAGAATATTTTGACAATATACCAAGCTGCGTGATACAGCATTGGCAGCTAGTTTTGCCAAGAAACCAGAGGATCCATCTCCTGTTTTCCCACATTTCCCAACAAGCACTATTGAGAGACTCTGATGATGAATCAGAGAATGATGCATAACGACCAGGGAAGTTCTAAATCTCTAGTTTTTTTTATTTTTATTTTTATGTTTTTTCTACGAACTCAATTTTATGTTAGTTAATTGTAAACTTAATTTTGTTTGGCAGTGGGGACACTGCCAATGTTTAAGTGTGGGGTGCATGCATGTTTAGTGTTAACTGCTTAATTTGGATTTCTGGAAGTTTAGTGTGGATTGTTTAACGTGGATGTTTAGTTTCTGTTTAATTTGAGTGTTTAAAAATTGTTTAGAATATTTATTTGTTCTGTTCAGTTTTGTGCCCAAGGTTGTTTAATTCGCTCGTTGTTTTATTTTCTTTATTCTGTTGGTTTGTGTTATTTGCTCTGTTTGGTTTATAGTATTCTGTTTGGTTTATAGATTATTCATGATAAAAAAAGATTATAGATTATTCATGATAAAAAAATTTGAAAAATGAAGAACAATGAATTTCCTAATATCCTTTAATTTAGTGAGTTATTGAATAATATCATTATCACACATTATTAGAAATTAATTAAGATTTGTTCCCATAAGCTTAGTTGTTCATAACACACAAACTCCTTATTGATTGCTTAGGAATATCATCCTTTCTAGACATTACAATTATATCTAAGTGTCAATAATTTAGTGTTTTATGAAAGAAATTAGCAATGAAAGACTTCTTCTAAAAAAAATATATATATAATAAATAATAAGTTTGAGGGTTATTATTATTGAAAAAAAAAATACAACTTGCTAATTTACTTTCAATTTCGAGTGAGCCTTTTGGATATTCGATGGGTAGAAATAAATTGGAGGAACTTTGGGAGGAACTTCGTTGCATAATTTTTTGCTATACTCCTCTATTTTATATGAGTATATATCTTGAGGTGACATTACTGAGTAACCACAGGACTTCATCACCAATGTTGTCAATCGCGTAAAAAGGTAGTGTGACTTAAAAATAAAGTTAGTGCTAAAAATCATCATTGTATAACCCCTTTACTTATTTTTTTTTTTAAAAAAAAGAAGAAAAAAGAAGAAGAATCTTTGAAAGCTAATGGATTTAGCAAAAACGTTAAAGAGTTGACACTCTATGATATGTATTGTGATTTCTAGTTTTGATTGTTGAACTTAGCAATTCAATTGGAGTTTGAACACACACAAACTTTGAAAATTAGTTTATTGGGAATTAAATCTATATTGATTGCTTTTAATTGTGATGGTGAAATTTTTCAATAATTTACAAGTTACGAGATATCTCGAAAATTATATCAATTTTGTCAATGTTACTTTGGGAACTTATTTTTGTTTTGCATCACTCGAGGACGAGTAATGGTTCAAGTTTGAGGGTATTTGATAACTCTTAAATTAGAGTTATTTTATACGATATTTAATTGATAAAACTTATATGATTTGAGTGAATGTAAGAAGAAATTGATGAAATTTACTATAATTGCTATAAGATGCTGCATAATCAATACCTTAATTTAATTTAATATATATTCCGTACATATTTTATATTTTGAGCAAATTTTTCTCTATAATTTGAATTTCAGATTTTTGTATTTGAATGCAAAATTAATCGTGGGAATATCAACTCCAGATGCGGAAGACTTATGAAGAAAGAGGAAACAAATCACGAAAAATGAGAAATTTGTTGCGTTGAATATGGGAAAAGAAATGGATATTATTTGGCTGCATTTTTAATGAGGCAAAGCACAGTCAACTTTGGACGTCAACAGTGCAAATGGACGATGGATAAAGAAGGAAAGGGCACTGTGCAGCGGTAGATGTGAAAAAATAGCAGTAAATGCTGAAAGAAAAGGCACTATGCAGCGGTAGATGCTGAAAGAAAAGACACTGTGCAGCGGTAGGTGCTGAAAGAAAAGCAGCGGTTGATGCTGAAAGAAATAAAAGACAGACACTGGACAGCGATTGATGTGAAAAAGGGCAGCGGTAAAAGACAAAAGCAGCGGTCGATGTTGAAAGGAGGAAATAAAAGACAGACACTTGGCAGCGGTTGACGTAAAAAGGGGCAGCACTAAAAGACAAAAAAAAAAACTCAACAAAGACATTTATGGAGAGAGAGAAAAGGCAAAAATCCTAGAAAAATGCTTAAAAAGAGGAACAATAAAATAAAGAAGATTGGAGAGAGAAAATAGTAGATTACATGCAAACCAAACGAGGGAGCATAAAGAAGAGGGATTTTTTGGATGAGGAGGACCAATTTTTTGAAGAGCTCCAGAGGAGGAGAATGAGAACGACGACATTCTTGAAGCTTCTTTTTCTTCTTTTATATTTTATTGCTTTATGTTTTTATTAACACTGTTATTTTTCATTTTATTTATGACGCCTAGCGGCTAAACTCTATTCTTGGTTAGGACGATAGTACTCGTTACGGTTTTTACTTTAATCTCGGTTTTGTTTATGCAATTGTTTATTGAACAATTATTTGTAATATTCATTGCTAAGTCAGATCATATCGATAGATAGGTTGACGATCCATGTTTATATTGTATCGACAGATAGATATAAATTCCTAGATGCATGAATAATTAATCGGATTAAATTGTTACAACGTAGTTAGCATTGATTCGATTGGCAATAAGAATGAGACAAATATGAAATTTCATTGTTAGTTACATTCCTTCAAGATCGAAGAAAATTCTAAATTGAATTTACCTAGGCAATTTGAAAGAATCCTAGAATTAATTTAATTCTTGCTGTTCATAGACAATGCTGTAGAGCATTACCAGAGCATTAGTAATAAAATTATAATAACGAGGAAGGCTGTGTTTTTGCCTATTTCCTTTGTGTCGACCGACGTCATTTTTTTTACAGACATTAGACGCTTTTGTTTATTTCCCTATAAATAAGAAAGTGATTGGCACATAGTCGCATCTAGTTTTGGTTGGAGGTAGAGGCTGTCTTATTCTACTCTTATTATATTCACTCACGTGTGTAACAATAACTATGTAATTAATATAAAAAATTTTAACGAATATATTTAGAAAATAGAATAATAGAGTAAATATAGAATTATTTGAGCTAAAGTTGAAGTCGGCACAGCCGGTCTGACTGGTCTCACGGAGAAGGACAGTGGAGCAAAACTCATGTCTTTCACGATCCAGATCAAATTGCAAGAGATTGTCCTCCATCTGATGCCCCCCTATCACTACCGACAATATCGGATTGGCCCCACCGTCCACCACTCCCAAACACCACAAGCGATTTACTTGATTTCTAACTTATATTCGATATCACAATTACGAAAACTAGTTCGAAAGAGGTCTATAGTTAAAGTAAGGAGAATTATTTTATTCAGGAAAACAAAAATAAAGCTCAAAAATAGAAAGGGAAAAATGCAAAATAGGGATTGATGTTTAGGAAATAGGCAAAAAAAAAAAGAAAGATGTTTGGTTTTAGGCAAAAAAAAGAGAAAGATGTTTGAGAAATAGGCAAAAAAAAAAAAAATTGACGGTTTTTTGTTTTAGGCACGGCTAGAGGCCGGCTGGTCTGATGGCCGGCTGGTCCGTCGGACCTGCCGGCCTCTAATTTTTTTTATTAAAAAATAAAGGAGAGGCCGGCTGGTCCATCAGTTTTTTATTAAAAAAATTCGTTTATTATTAAAAAAATTCATTTTTTATTAAAAAAATTAATTTTTAAATTTAAAAATTAAGGAGAGGCTGGCTGATCCATCAGACTAGCCAGCCTCTCAAATTTTTTTAATAAAAATTTAATTTTTTAAATAAAAAATGAATTTTTTTAATAAAAAACTAATTTTTTTACTAAAAAAAGGGAGAGGCCGGTTGAGCCAAAAATAAAGGAGAGGCTGGCTGGTCCGATGACCAGCCGGCCTCTCCACCCATATAAAAATCGCTTTTTCCCATTCAAATTCACACCTCCAAACATCTTTCGAATATTTTCCTACACCTCGAATATTTTCTACTCCGGTGATATTATTAATTCATTAATAAATTGTTTATCCTTAAAAAATTAAACTACCATAAAAAATTTAAAAAAAATTAAGAAAAAAACTCAGTATATACCCTATTATCAAGAGCGGCGGCATTGCGTTTCACGTACTGATATAATTCATGGTGCACCGCGATCCTTGCAAGTTTCTCAACGCTAATATTAGCAGCTAATATTAGCGCTGAGAAACTTGCAAGGATCGCGGTGCACCATGAATTATATCAGTACGTGAAACGCAATGCCACCGCTCTTGATAATAGGGTATATACTGAGTTTTTTTCTTAATTTTTTTTAAATTTTTTATGGTAGTTTAATTTTTTAAGGATAAACAATTTATTAATGAATTAATAATATCACCGGAGTAGAAAATATTCGAGGTGTAGGAAAATATTCGAGAGATGTTTGGAGGTGTGAATTTGAATGGGAGAGAGCGATTTTTATATGGGTGGAGAGGCCAGCTGGTCCCTCTCCTTTATTTTTTGCTCAACCGACCTCTCCCTTTTTTTATTAAAAAAATTAAATTTTTATTAAAAAAATTTGAGAGGCCGGCTGGTCTGATGGATCAGCCGGCCTCTCCTTAATGTTTAAATAAAAAAATTAATTTTTTAATAAAAAATGAATTTTTTTAATAAAAAATGAATTTTTTTAATAAAAAATGAATTTTTTTAATAAAAAATGAATTTTTTTTAATAAAAAATTAAAGAGAGGCCGGCTGATCCATCAGACGAGCCCGCCTCTCAATTTTTTTTAATAAAAATTTAATTTTTTAAATAAAAAATGAATTTTTTTAATAAAAAACTAGAAGAGGCCGGTTGGTCCATCAGACCAGCCGGCCTCTCCTTTATTTTTTAATAAAAAACTAGGAGAGACCGGGTGGTCTATCAGACCAGCAGGCCTCTCCTTTATTTTTTAATAAAAAAATTAGAGGCCGGTTGGTCCGGCTCTCCTTTATTTTTTAATAAAAAAATTAGAGGCCGGCTGGTCCGGACCAGCCGGCCTCTCGACGTGCCTAAAACAAAAAACCGTCACTTTTTTCTTTTTTTGCCTATTTCTCAAACATCTTTCTCTTTTTTGCCTAAAACCAAACATCTTTCTTTTTGTTGCCTATTTACTAAACATCAATCCCTATTTTGCATTTTTCCCAAATAGAAATTGCTGGGGTTGAAGAACATATACGACGTGATCTTAGCCTTCCAAGTTATTTTTTTTAATATATTTACGTTATTAATTTTCCGCCACTGCTGCTTCCACCATAACCTTGAGCGTTTGAGGTGAAGTTGAAGTTGCAGGATGTAGTTTGCCTTGCCAACAAAGTGGAGCTAAACCCAAGCCTTGACCTCGCCAGATCGAACTGCAAAACAATGTTCTCCAGCTGAAAACCTCCGATAACAATGGAGGTTCTCGGACTTTCCCCGCCATTGACGAAGCCGAGACACAGAACGTGGTCGTTCACCTGAACCATCGAGTTCGCTCCGAATATACTCCATTGCACGGTCTAGTTTTGAAGGACAAGAGAGATGGTCGGAACAGAGGCCCCTATACGAGTTCCAATCACGGTTTCTGCGCTGAAGCAGGCCTCAAATGGTGCTTCAGAGGCTACTCTCGTTATATTCCTCGCCAAAGCTCCGGCAACGAAAGCTTCTGTAACCGCTTTGAAGATGGAGCTTTCTAACTTGGTGTAAGGGTTGACGGTGCTGATCTTCGTTCCGCCGACGCCGTTGCTGTCGATGGATAGCAAGGTAGTGTTTACAGATACGACCTTGTCGTCGATTTAAATGGATTTTACGCCGATGAAGTACTCGGCTGATGGGTCTCCCTGACTGAAAGCAGAGGCGGTGCTTACTGGGTTGATCAAGAGTGGGGTATACTGTAGAGAGTCAGATCCGTAGACGACATTTGGAAGAAACGAATAGGGGCCATCTCCGAAGAAGACAACGCCATTGGCAGAAGAAGAAGACGACAAGCAGATTGCGAATTTCCTCTGAAAACTGAAAGCGGAAGCAAACTGAGAAGGTAATCCGATTCTAGTTCTTCCCAATCCAGCCATGCCGGAGACGACAGAAGCTAGACCTTGCAATAAAAAGGTGGGTGCGCAGGTGAAGAGAAACCGGGGCACCGAGACAGACCTGCCCGGGTTCGACCCGTCTGTTGATTGGACCGAAACAACATCTTCGGCGAGTTCGCCGACGGTGGCGGTACCGGTGACGGAGTTGTCCGGTAACATGCCACACGTGTTGTTGTTGCAGCCTGGTCTGGGGCGGAAAAGCAATCTCCACATCTACTGGCTCCGGCCAGCGAGCACTGCGCCGAGCGGCAGCGCGCCGGTCGGTAACTGGAAGAAGGGTATGAAAGCAATATATAAAACTTTAATTTGCTATTTCAATACTTTAATCCCATTATAACATTGTTAATTCAACCATTCTCTTGAATAAGCAAAAGACTATTATTTAATTTTTTACTAACCTTTCTCCATTGCTTAACTTTGATTTCTCTTCGGTGTTGCGGAATACTTTTCGTCTCCTTAATCCTTTCTCTTTAATGTTTCTCTTCGATGATTCAGAGAGTAGATAGATTGATTGATAAGATAACCAGAGATTAGACTTTGATTCCCTAGTTAGAATGAAGAAGAAGACAATCTTTCAAAGGCAACCCTCCATACTTACCCTTTCATTTATGTCTCCTCTTTCATACCTCTTTAATCATATCTTTTCAACTATAATGTATATTACTTTAATAAGGTTAAGGAGAGGGAATTAAAATCCAATTGACATTATTTCTTTTATACTCAACAATCATCACATTGAGCATTTTAATATAAAGTCAATGTACCATAATTTACATGAGCCACAAATACGATTATTAAAAAATAATCTAACAATCTCCCACTTGGCTCATGTCACGAGATCTCAGCTCATTTCATTTAATCAACCGGATTAAATTCATCACAACTTGTAATTCACTAATAAATAGTGTACCATAATGTGAATTAACCAAGTCACCTTCCATAACGATTGAGAAATCGAATCATGGCAGGCACAAGTTATTTGGCAACATGATTCTTTACATGTATTACACATTTCTCAAATCATTATAACTTTAATTGAGGAAACACTTTCACCTTTCACTTTATATTTCATAAAGTATCACATGTTATTAGAGAGATGTTAAATGGGCGAGCTGGCTCGCCAGCCCGCCCGCACGGCCCGCTACATTAGCGAGCCGAGCTGGCTTGGCTCGTTACTGTAGCGGGCCGAGCCTGGCTCGGTCCCGTTAGGAGGGCCGAGCTGAGCCCAGAATTTGGGCTCGCGAGCCGGCCAGGGACCGAGCCAAACGAGCCGAGCAACGGGCCGACTCGTTAGCTCGGCGAGCCAGCCCGCCTGGCCCGCCCCAGCACCCCCACCCCCAGCCCAGCCCCACCCCTGGCCAGATCGTCGACGACGGGAGAAGAGATCGTCGCCGTTCTTCTGCGCAGAAGTTGTTGGTCGCGTCTCAGCCTTCTCTGGTGAAGCAGTCATCCTCCGTTCACAGATCGCTAAACGTCAGAGTCTCCACCTCGCGCTGTTTGCCGATCTGCTTTCTCTTGCCGTGAAGACAAGATCGCCGACAGATCGTGAACTCCAAACTTGGCTTCTTCGCTCGGGAGGGGATGAGCATGCCGTGGATGGAAAATCGCCATGTTTCTTCGTCAATATCCAAGTTCAGTCCAACTATCCAAGTCTCTGCAACTGCGAGTATTCGTCGAAGGAAATTCACAAAATAAAACTAAAAGAACATTGGAGAATAAAAATGAAAATAGAAGAAGATAAGATCTATCTCAAATGCTTGGGAATCCTATTGCCATGTGTGGTCGTCATTAAATTGGGGGCTCTTTTTGGAAAGAGAGAAGTGATGGAGACGGGCCAGATGGCAGTATTAACTATTATACTCTTATTTTGATGTAAATTATTTTTTTGCCCTTTTCACAGCGCTATCCTAGTTTCATCTCTGCCACACTCATAAAAAGATAGCAAACGGATCGCCGCATGTCCAGTCGTCGTTAATCGCGTAGTTCGTCGTTCTTCACCCACAGAGAGCGCGTTGGTCTTCTCTTCCCACTCTTCTACTCTTCTTCACACTTTGAGAAATTGAATAAAATCAAAATTTGGGAAAGAGCTCTGTTGGCAGGGGAAGAAACACAGATTATTGATAAACAACATACACGTGGAGTTTGATTGGTTACCACGCTTCTTCTATACAAATTTGATACAAAATAAATTAAATTGTTTTAATAAAATATATTATATTTAATCAAATTTGTGATAATTGTAATTAATTTCTTTGGAAACCAGACCCGATCATTGAACACGATGTAAGACAAAGACTGGAAAATTAGTTTATTTTATGCATTGATAACATATTTATTTTAAATTTGGGTGATTATAGTTTGCCTTGTGACTTTGTTATATTTTGTGATATATTTTAGTTATACAATCTGAAATTTTTATTTATGTAAGTTTGGCTCGTTAAGCTCGGCTTGTTAGGCTCGTTGGGCCGGCTCGGCTCGGCTCGTTAGGCTCGTAGCTCGCGAGCCGGCTCGGGTTGAAAATTTTTTAGGGTCAGCTCGTTAGGCTCGGCTCGTTAGGCTCGACAGGCTCGGTGAGCCGAACCTTTCCAGGCTCGGTGAGCCGAACCTTTCCAGGCTCGGCTCGGCTCGGCTCGCTCGTTAGTCACCTCTACATGTTATTTGAAAAACAACAATAACTGTATACACTATAATACAAATAACATCAAACATACAAAAACGTATCCATAATGAATTCAAAAGTGTTTACATAATACAAGTTACACTATCATAATCACATTAGTAAGGACTTGTCACCTAAACCCATCCTTTCAACATGTTCTTTAAAGGTCTTGGGTGACAATCTTTTAGTTAATGGATCCGCTATCATTAAACTTGTACTTATGTGTTCAATGCACACTTTTTGTTTTTGTATTTCTTCTTTGACTGCCAAATACTTCAATTCCATATGTTTTGCCCCTTTCGAGTATTTGTCATTCTTTGAGAAGAATACAGCTGCGAAATTGTCACAATAAATCCTTAGCGGTCTATCTATACTCTCGACTATACTTAGACCCAAGGTTAAGTTCCGCAACCACAATGCATGAATAGTGGCCTCAAAGCATGCCACAAATTCTGCCTCCATAGTAGAAGTAGCGATCGAAGATTGCTTTCCACTTTTCCATGATACTGCTCCTCTGGCTAATAGGAACACGTAACCGAATGTAGATTTCCTCGAGTCTACACATCCGGCATAGTCTGAATCCGAGTATCCAATAACCTCAAGTTTATTGGACTTTCTATACATGAGCATGTAGTCCTTTGCTCCTTGCAAGTACCTAAACACTTTCTTTACAGCTTTCAGTGATCCATTCCTGGATTACTTTGATATCGGCCTAACATCCCTACTGCAAAACTTATGTCGGGCCTAGTACATGTTTGAGCATACATTAAACTCCCAACAGCTGATGCATATGGAATAGATTCCATTTCCTTTATTTCCAAATCACTTTTCGGACATTGCATTTGACTGAATTTGTCCCCTTTCTGAATTGGAACTACATCAACAGAACATTTCTCCATTCTGAATCTTTCTAGAATTTTATCGATATATCCTTTCTGAGACAATCCTAGTAATCCTTGCTGTCTATCATGGAATATTTCTATCCAATTACATAGGATGCCTCACCCATATCTTTCATTTCAAAATTTCTAGAGAGAAACTTCTTTACATCATGCAACATTCCTTTATTGTTAGAAATTAGAAGAATATCATCAACATATAGGACTAAGATACTAAACTTGCTCCCACTGACCTTCATATAGATACACCGATCAACAGTGTTCTCTATAAACCCGTATGACGTAATGGTATCATTAAACTTAATATACCATTGTCTAGAAGCTTGTTTTAGTCCATATATTGACTTCTTCAATTTACACACTAATCTTTCATTCCCCATAAGAGAAAATCCTTCGGGTTGATCCATATACACTTCTTCCTCTAAGTCTCCATTCAGAAAAGCGGTTTTAACATCCATTTGGTGAAGCTCTAAATCATAATGAGCCACCAAAGCCATAACAATTCTTAAGGAATCCTTCTTAGAAACTGGAGAGAAGGTTTCTTTATAGTCAATACAATCTTTCTGAGTGTAACCTTTGGCGACAAGTCTAGCCTTATACCTTTCGACGTTACCTTTTGAATAGCGTTTGGTTTTATAAACCCACTTACAACCGATTCGTTTAAACCCTTCAGGTAACTCGACAAGTTCCCAGATTTTGTTGTCATCCATCGATTTCAACTCTTCTTTCATGGCATTCAACCACTTTTCAGAATTTGAACATTCCATGGCTTTCATGAATGTGTCTGGATCCTTATCATTACTCAAGTCACATTCATTTTCAAGTGAATAAATCACATAATCATTAGGAATTGCAGATCTTTTTGACCTTACTGACCTTCGCAATTCTTGTGATTGTTCACTAGTGACTTGAATATCAACATTATGCTCATCATTGACTTGATCACTTTCTGTGGTTTGAATATTCACTCATTGTTCCGGTATGTTGTTAGACTGTGATACAACAAGAGGAACAATAACTTGATGAGAATCTTCAGGTGTAGTCTCCTCCACCCGATTCTCTTGAATATTCACTTTTCGTGATTCAACACTCCCACTGATCTGGCCATTCTCAATGAATCGAGCATTTCCAGACTCAACTATCCTCGTACTATGGTTTGGACAATAAAAGATGTACCCTTTTGACTTTTCTGGATAACCGATGAAATAACCACTAATGGTTCTTGCATCGAGCTTCTTTTCATGTGGATTGTATACTCTTACTTCTGCTGAACAACCCCAAACATGGAGATGTCTTAAACTAGGTTTCCTTCTCGTCCACAGTTCATAAGGGGTCTTAGAAACTGCCTTACTAGGAACCCTATTCAACAGATACGCAGCAGTCTTTAAACTGTGCATCCACAACAATAAAGGTACAATACTTTTATTCACCATACTCCTAACTATTTCCATTAGAGTACGATTCCGCCTTTCAGCTACACCATTTTGTTGTGGCGTACCAGGCATTGTATACTGTGCACAAATGCCTCGACTTTCAAGAAACTTTGCAAATGGACCTTTACATTGTCCACTTTCATCAAATTTTCTGTAATATTCACCACCTCTATCAGACCTCACAATCTTTACTTTTCTATCTAACTGTCTTTCCACCTCATTTATGAACACTTCTAAAACGTTCACAGACTGAGACTTTTCATGCAGTAGATACAAATAACCATAACGTGAGTAATCATCAATAAATGTGATGAAATACCTTTCACCGTTCCAAGACGGAGCATCGAATGGACCACATATATCAATGTGTATCAATTCTAACAGTCCATCACTTCTTGTGCCTTTAAATTTAGATATGTGTGTAGTTTGTTTACCTTTGATACAATCTATACACACATCCCAGTCATTAAAATCTAATTGAGGTAAAATATCACATTTCATTAACCTCATTATCCTTTCTTTAGATATATGGCCTAGTCTTTGATGCCACAAGAAGACTGAACTCTCATTAAGTGCACTACGTTTAATACCAACACCATTGTCAACATGAAACAGAGATTCTATAAATTTAACATTGAGATTGAATCGATACAAACCATCCATTAAAATACCAGAACCATAATAGTATTCATGTTTGTACAATACAAATAAACCATTCTCAATCTCAAAATTAAAACCATTACAATCCAATTTAGAAACAGAAACTAAATTCCTAGCACATTCAGGAACATAGAGACACTCTTCAAGATCCAATTGACAACCTGTGTCCAGGATCAATCTATACGTCCCAATTCCTTCAATGCGAGCCTTCATTCTGTTTCCCATATACAAAAACTTTTCAGTTCCGTTTATGGGTTGGATCGAAAGAAATCCCTGCGTAACATGAGACACATGAGTAGTAGCACCAGAATCTAACCACCAAGTATTATTAGGTACTTCCATAATATTTGATTCAAAACATACTGAAACAAATAATGTACTTTTCTTTTCGAACCAGATTTTCCTTTTCGGACATTCTTTCTTTAAGTGCCCAGTCTTATTACAGAAGTAGCATCTAAGCTCCTTTCGGATATGCCCCTCATTCACATTTAATGGAGCTTTTCCCTTCTTCCGGTTCTTCTTACTTGGTACTTTCTTGCTACCAGTTCCTTCATGCTGAAATATCAAATTAATGGAGTGATCTTTTATTTTCTTCAACCTCCCTTCTTCTTGAATTAACATGGCCTTTAATTCTTGAAAGTTCCATTTTTCTTTTATGGTGTTGTAATTCACCTGGAACTGGCCAAATTCAAGAGGAAGAGAGTTGATGATAAATTGAACCAAGAATGATTCATTCACATCCATCCCTAATGACTTCAGCTTGGCAGCTAGATTCGCCATACATGTAACATGATCATGAATGGATTGCGACCAATCAAACTTCTTGGTCATCAACTCACTCATGAGATTTCCTACTACGGACTTATCTGTAATGTCCGATTGGGAGTATTCTTTAATTCTCAACATGAACTCCTTTGCGTTGTCAGTCTTTGGCATTGATGGCTTAACATTTTCAGCTATCGTCAACTTCATCAAGCTCAAACACAGCCGGTTAGACCGCTCCCAAGTCTCCATAATGGACTTGTCAGCTTCCGTACTGGTCTCATTAATGGCTGCCGGCTTGTCACAAATTAATGCTACGTCTAAACACATTACACCCAATTGAAATTGGATTTGTTCAGACCAATCAGCATAATTTAAGCCATTGAACTTGATCAAGTTGTTGCCAGAAGATAACACATTCATAAATGCTGCAAAACATACATGCTCATACTTTAATACTTTGAGTAAACTATAATAGATTCAAACAAACAGTAAACCATTTCTTAAATTACCTTTGGACAAAATTTAAGAAACAATTTCAGCTATCAAAGATGCTATCAAGATATACTTTAATAAACTTATAAACATATTCAAATCAACATGCTCAATATCTTTGGATATATAATCATATCAATATAATATGCATACATGTTTCTTTCATATTATCAATTACAAACATTGGTCCATCTTTGGATGACATTATAATGTTGTAATCAAATAATGTCAAACGTTTTGTTCAATCAATCATTAGCATCCTTTAATACAAAACGAATGATGTTTACACAATCGAATATTGATCCTTTCAAACTAGGTCACTTTGGTGACTAACAAGTTTCTTTCATATCAAATATTCAATTAAATGTAACAGTTCCATAATTATCATACATGAGAAAACAATTAAATGATATTCAATTAAAATATCAAAATATTCATAATAATATACAACTGCTAACATACAATTGTAACATATAGCTGCCGTACAACTGTTAACAAAAAATATCTTTTCATTATATGATATTCAATTAAAATATCAAATATTCACAATAATATACAACTGCTAACATACAATTGTAACAAAAAATATTAACATACAACTGCCGATCATAAAAGAAAACGACCAGAAACTTTAATGACCACCGATGACCGGAAACAATGATCGATCGACGACCGGAAACTATAATCGGTCAAAACTTTCATGCAATAATCGAACTACGACCGGATACCATAATCGGTCAAACTTTCATATAATTCAATCGACACAAACGGTGAAAAAACACGTTATAGAACCTCGCTCTGATACCAATTGTAAGCAATATATAAAACTTTAATTTGCTATTTCAATACTTTAATCCCATTATAACATTGTTAATTCAACCATTCTCTTGAATAAGCAAAAGACTATTATTTAATTTTTTACTAACCTTTCTCCATTGATTAACTTTGATTTCTCTTCGGTGTTGTGGAATACTTTTCGTCTCCTTAATCCTTTCTCTTTAATGTTTCTCTTCGATGATTCAGAGAGTAGATAGATTGATTGATAAGATAACCAGAGATTAGACTTTGATTCCTTAGTTAAAATGAAGAAGAAGACAACCTTTCAAAGGCAACCCTCCATACTTACCCTTTCATTTATGTCTCCTCTTTCATACCTCTTTAATCATATCTTTTCAACTATAATGTATATTACTTTAATAAGGTTAAGGAGAGGGAATTAAAACCCAATTGACATTATTTCTTTTATACTCAACAATCATCACATTGAGCATTTTAATATAAAGTCAATGTACCATAATTTACATGAGCCACAAATAAGATTATTAAAAAATAATCTAACAGAGTAGCCCTGGTCGCAGTCGACCCACAAGAACTGACCGCCGAGGTCGACCACTAGGTTAACCGGCACGAGTGGAGTTCTTTGGTTGACAACGGTGGTGTATTGAAGCGTGGAAGTGTCTTTGACTACGGAAAGGATGAGCGCCTTTGGCCGGAAAGACGTCTGAGCGAAAGAGGAAGTCGATAACAAGAAGAAGAACAACAACAGAGGCTTGATCGAGAAACACAGAGCATAGGAAGCTATTGTTGATGTTTTTGTTGGATGAAGATTGAAGAGACCTCCATTTATATAGAATCTATCATTGGTCAAGGTTTGACTAAAGAAATCCATTTTTTCAAAATCGTCGCGCAGTTCCAACGTAACAACTGACAGATTTGGATAAAATCAGTGGGCCCAATCGACGGCTTTCAAGAATGCTGTCTTTGAAAAATTAAATTGATGAAAATGACATGTCATTATGTGAAAATTGATAATCTTTGTTATATTACTTCTACATAATTTACGATAATATTGTAGTTTTACTCTTTGGAATAAACTATGTGACATCTTAGGGCACCTCCAATGGAGGTGCTATCTTGGTTGCTTGTCAGAGTTGCTCTGACAAGCAACAACAACTATCGTTGCTATTTTTGTTGGAGAGCAACGATCGTTGCTCAATGGTTGCTTTTTTAAGTAACTTTTGAGCCACACTGATTAAAAGTGTGAAATAATTTTTAAAAAAATTTATTTGTTTGTTTATCTAGTTTATTAGATTAAACATTATATTTTATTTAGATTGTACTGTTTTGTTTGATACAAATTGAAGCATGTGAATCATATACAAAAAAATTGCACCGTCAATCAACGGCAAAAAATTGAAAAAAATTATTATTTTATATATTCTCACCTTTTCTAGCTATATATACAAACATTTGTTGTCCAAAGTCATATTTTCTTCTCATTTTTCCTTCACAATTTCCTACAATTTTTTCACAATTTCCTTCTTATTTTTTCTCAAATTCATATACAAATGGATTCTGATAACTCTTCAAATTTCAATCACTCAAATTATCAGAATCTATTTTTTCAATTTTCTCCAAGTTCTTCAATTATCTCTCACCCAATACATCAAAATCCATTTAATTAATTATTCCAAAATTCTCCAAATTCCCAAATTCCACATTTTCAATATCATCAAGTACCGTTAAACTTTCAAAATTTTAAAAATTATCTATTTCCACTATTTCAAAACCCAAATTTGAGTTCCTTTGAGACGTCCTAGTATTTGCTATTTGTCACGTTTGCAAATTCACCACCATTTGGTTCACCTCCCTCACACCGAACACCATCCACCTCTGCTTCTGAATCCCGACCTGGACGCAGTGGAGACGATGTAACGACCCCTTTTCCCAGCAAGATATTGTCCGCTCTGGGGATTGGGCCGTAGCCCAATATCCTCCCCTCACGGCTTTGTTTGGCGAGAACTTCCCAGAAGGTCACCCAACCTGAAATTGCTCTCGCCGAAGCACTTTTAACTTCGGAGTTCTTATGAGATCCGTCACCAATCGTGCTCCAAAACGCGTCTTACTATGTTGGGAGAGTCTCTTTACATATGTTTCATTTCCATATACTTCCCCAAGCGATGTGGGATTATGACGACCCCCTCTTTACGACCCAGGATTCGCCTATACTCGAGTCCGGGATTCGCCTACACTCGGCTTAGGTCCCGAGGTTTGCCTCGCAACTCGAGGTTTGCCTCGCAGTCGTACACATACATTCACATTCGGGTCATCACAATCACCCCCCCCGGGGCCCAACGTCCTCGTTGGCCACATTTCCTGTAACGCCCCGAGTCATCTGAACCCGGTTTGCTACCCATAACACTGAACCGAACCATGACGACTTGATGCTAAAATTTAAAAAAAAGAAATTTCGCTCGACAGTCAAAATTTGACTTTTTCTAAAAATTTAAAATATTTAAAACTTGCAGCGGAAATAATTCTAAACAGCAATGTAGTAAAACAAAACTATAAATCATGGTTTGAAATGTTAAGAGGCAATCGGTAGTTTGGAATTAAAGTTTAAAACTGTGGAATACTAGGAGAAATTGCGGAAATCCAACGTATCTGCCGATGAGCAAAGCCAACGGAAGGAGCAAAAAAAATGAAAACAAAAGGCTTCTACCGATGACGTGCCCCAAACAACGCATTACCATCTGCGATGACGTCAACGCAACACCATCTGCCGATGAAGTCAACATAATTTCATCTGCCGATGAAGTCAACATAACTTCATCTGCCGATGAAGTCAACATAACTATACACAACTTCATCTGCGAAGTCTCATCTGCCGATGAAGTCAACATAACTTCATACACAACTTCATCTGCCGATGAAGTCAACATAACTTCATCTGCCGATGAAGTCAACATAACTTCATACACAACTTCATCTGCCGATGAAGTCAACATAACTTCATACACAACTTCATCTGCCGATGAAGTCAACATAACTTCATACACAACTTCATCTGCCGATGAAGTCAACATAACTTCATCTGCCGATGAAGTCAACATAACTTCATCTGCCGATGAAGTCAACATAACTTCATACACAACTTCATCTGCCGATGAAGTCAACATAACTTCATACACAACTTCATCTGCCGATGAAGTCAACATAACTTCATACACAACTTCATCTGCCGATGAAGTCAACATAACTTCATCTGCCGATGAAGTCAACATAACTTCATACACAACTTCATCTGCCGATGAAGTCAACATAACTTCATACACAACTTCATCTGCCGATGAAGTCAACATAACTTCATCTGCCGATGAAGTCAACATAACTTCATCTGCCGATGAAGTCAACATAACTTCATACACAACTTCATCTGCCGATGAAGTCAACATAACTTCATCTGCCGATGAAGTCAACATAACTTCATACACAACTTCATCTGCCGATGAAGTCAACATAACTTCATCTGCCGATGAAGTCAACATAACTTCATACACAACTTCATCTGCCGATGAAGTCAACATAACTTCATCTGCCGATGAAGTCAACATAACTTCATCTGCCGATGAAGTCAACATAACTTCATCTGCCGATGAGCAAAGCCAACGGAAGGAGCAAAAAAAAATGAAAACAAAAGGCCTTTCTACGATGACGTGCCCAAACAACGCATTACCATCTGCCGATGAAGTCAACATAACTTCATCTGCCGATGAAGTCAACATAACTTCATCTGCCGATGAAGTCAACATAACTTCATCTGCCGATGAAGTCAACATAACTTCATACACAACTTCATCTGCCGATGAAGTCAACACAAATTCATCTGCCGGCAGATTTCCATCTTCCGATAGACAAACGCACGACATCTACCGATGACGTCAGCCGGATGATTCCTTCATCCAACATCTGCCGATCGCTAGACGACAAAAACCTACACAACATCTTCCGATAGACAACTTAACCATGACTCAACATCTACCGATAGACATCATCTACCGATAGAGAACAAAACAACATTTCATCAACTCCTCGTTATAAAACACTACTCCAACTACAGAAAAGGATTTACTTACTCTACTGAAATCATTCAAAAATGATTCAACCATTGCATTACTCAAAATTCAGCAAGTACTAACATCTAGACCCAACAAGATACGGTTATCAGGAAGGGAAACTCAAAACATGTTCAAAACTTTGAAATCAATTCTGTCATGAAAACTCAACATACTCAGACTGAATCTTTAACTACTAGTCCTCCACACTGACAGACATCAGTTAAACCGCCCCATCAGCTGCCAGAACATTGAATAGGTGCACTCCTCCAACCCGGCTAGTCCTCAGTTAACTCAATAAACACACCTGCTGTCACTTCTTCACCTACATCACAAAACTCATCTATTAGCCTAATGCTAAGTAAGTAATGCAAAATGAAATGAATTACTGAAACATAAACTCCTAATCATGCAGTTTCTACTTTCTCATCTCAGTTGCTCATTCATCGTTTCTGATTCAGATCCCCCTGTGAAATTGGGAGTTGGATCAACTCTCCCAAAGTATATATCCACTGACTCACTAAGGGGCCGATTATTTCCCTTAACAGTAAATCTGATTCACATGTTCAGATCCCCCTGTGAAATTGGAAGTTGGATCAGCTCTTCCAAAGTATATTTATATCCACTGTCTCAATAAGGGGCGGATTAATTCCCTTAACAGTAAGTCTGATTCACTTTGCTGTTTCATCACATTCAATCCTCTCCATACCAATATGTATTCAAATTCATTTTCGTATACATTTTGAAAACATGATGCATGGCATACAAACACATCCAAGTAAATACAAACCTAACGTTTTGTGATGTAGGCCCGAAGGCACAAGCAAACATTACTTACCTGATCTCCTGAAAATCACTCGTTTTCAACTACTCTGGAAGCCTTGCCCACCTAGTTTCATAAGCAGAATACCGATTAGATTACCACTAACTGTATCCTACATCACTCAGAAACCTAAGGAGCTAGTTTGGAAGTTCTGGTCATCATACACTCTCAGCTCAGTACTAAATCCCGAACTCCATTCATTCACAATATCGACATAACACACACACATTGCGCTCCCTCTGCTATCTAACCACTGAAATCTCAAGTGAACGAAAGGAAAACTTACCTAGTTGAGGAATGAGGATCGGTAAGGAGAATCGCCTGGAGTTCTGCTGAGCCTGAGCTGAATACCGAGAAAGGAGAAATGAGGGAATAGTGGCGGCTAAACCTCATTAAACCCTTCCTTAAATACATTTTCCACTTTTCAAAATGCTAATTACTCTTTTGCCCTTGCATAGTTATTTATTAACCTAATAATCATTTTCTCCCAAATCCTCACATTATAAATGGTTAGTTAAATTCGGTTCAATAGAACCGGGTGCTACATTTCCGGTTGGGTAGAGGTTCTGATACCATTTGTAACGACCCCTTTTCCCAGCAAGATATTGTCCGCTCTGGGGATTGGGCCGCAGTCCAATATCCTCCCCTCACGGCTTTGTTTGGCGAGAACTTCCCAGAAGGTCACCCAACCTGGAATTGCTCTCGCCGAAGCACTTTTAACTTCGGAGTTCTTATGGGATCCGTTGTCAATTGTGCTCCAAAACGCGTCTTGCTATCCTGGGAAGGTCTCTTTACAAATATTTCATTTCCATATACTTCCCCAAGTGATGTGGGATTGTGACGACCCCCTCTTTAAGACCCGGGATTCGCCTATACTCGAGTCCGGGATTTGCCTTCACTTGGCTTAGGTCCCGAGGTTTGTCCCGCAGTCATACACATACATTCACATTCGGGTCATCACAATCACCCCATTCCCTCGGGGGCCCAACGTCCTCGTTGACCACATTTCTGGTTGGGTACAGGCTCTGATACCATTTGTAACGACCCCTATTCCCAGCAAGATATTCTTCGCTCTGGGGATTGGGCCGTAGCCCAATATCCTCCCCTCACGGCTTGGTTTGGCGAGAACTTCCCCGAAGGTCACCCAACCTGGGATTGCTCTCGCCGAAGCACTTTTAACTTCGGAGTTCTTATGGGATCCGTTGTTAATCGTGCTCCAAAACGCGTCTTGCTATGTTGGGAGGGTCTCTTTACATATGTTTCATTTCCACATACTTCCCCAAGCGATGTGGGATTGTGACAACCCCCTTTTTACGACCCGTCACCTTCCGGTTCCCCCGCGCAGACGTACCGCCATCCGGGTTCCTGTTCGTGCAGCCATCGTACCATACGTGCACATTCAGGTCATCACAATCACCCCCTCTCGGGGGCCCAACGTCCTCGTTGGCCACATTTCCGGTTGGGTACAGGCTCTGATACCATTTGTAACGACCCATTATCCCAGCAAGATATTGTCCGCTCTGGGGATTGGGCCGTGAGGGGAGGATATTGGGCTACGACCCAATCCCCAAAGCGGACAATATCTTGCTGGGAATAGGGGTCGTTACAAATGGTATCAGAGCCTGTACCCAACCGGAAATGTGGCCAACGAGGACGTTGGGGCCCCGAGGGGGGCTGATTGTGATGACCCGAATGTGTAAGTATGGTACGATGGCTGCACGAACCGGAACCCGGATAGCGGTACATCTGCGCGGGCGAACCGGAAGGTGACAGGTCGTAAAAAGGGGGTCGTCACAATCCCACATCGCTTGGGGAAGTATGTGGAAATGAAACATATGTAAGAGATCCCTCCGAATATAGCAAGACGCGTTTTGGAGCACGATTGGCAACGGATCCCATAAGAAATCCGAAGTTAAAAGTGCTTCGGTGAGAGCAATTCCAGGTTGGGTGACCTTCTGGGAAGTTCTCGCCAAACAAAGCCGTGAGGGGATGATATTGGGCTGCGGCCCAATCCCAGAGCGGACAATATCTTGCTGGGATAAGGGGTCGTTACAGACGAGTTACAAAATGCGCCTCAAATTGTTGAAGAGAATAAACCTCAATCCAAACAAAAAATGAGGTGGAGTGAAGCAGCAAATCTACTTCTGATAAGCGGATGACTCAACACATCTAAGGATTCTGTGGTTGACATTGACTTTACTATGCAACTTATACGTGGACGATAGGTGATGCACATATGAAAATAAAGTCAAATCCCCAAAGTTCGCATATACATTGTCCTCCATGTATGAACATAAAATAAAGAAAAAAATAAGAAGAGAAAAAGTACTGCCTTGTCGAGGAGAGTGTTAATCATCTTCTTCTCATGCAGATGAAGTGCAAGGACTTTCCTTGTCAATTATAGTGATTGGGGCAAGCTAGCAAACTGTTGACGCGATAGAAAACACGACGTAGAACGTCAAAACGTTAACTGAAGATAGGAAAAATTTTATTTTTTAGAAGCTAAATGTTTGAGTTGCCTCTCAAGCTTAATTTATAGTCCTCATTTTTCATCTTTTATTTATTTTTGATGGATTTTCAATGTCTACTCTTTTTTTCTTTTTGATGAGTTGCCATGTATCGTCCCAATTTAAAAATCCCCAATTTGAAATCCTAATTTTAGAAACCCTAGAATTTTCCCCAATTTGATTTGAAATTGAGCGCCAAATCATAATTTGAAAATTTAAAAATTAGTTAAAAACTTTAATTTCGAGGAAGCTTTGTAATAAATTTTGTCAAAATCTTGAAACCATTGCATAATTAATACAATTTATGAAACTTTAAATAATAATAAAGTTCAACCTAATAATTCAAGTCTTAAACTGAAATAAAACATTAATATCGTTTAAAAATTTAAGCATACTAATTTAGATCTTGTTATTCGAATTCAACAATATTTTCTTCACCTGTATGCTCGCTTGCCACTGGAGGGTTCTCAATAGCAGCTATTTCTTCATCAGACAAAAATTCACCTACATCACAAGTTAAAAAATATGAGAAATCTCAGTAAATAGAAATACGTGCAAGTTGCAAAACTTTTACTTTTACCGAATCCTGTTAACAGTTACAGACTGGTTGAAAGTCAACCTTCTTTTAAGACTTAGCCATATCTGACTTCGTCATCTTTTACTTTTACTTTTACTTTTAATTTTAATTTTAAGATTTAGTCATTTCTGGCTTCGTCAACTTTTACTTTTAACGATCAAGCTCTTGCTATCACGTATTTTTTGTCAATTCCATTATTTTCATATACATGTAAATGTCCTACCCATTTTATCTTTTTAAACAATTCTATATCAATATTCTAACATGTGTGCTCAACCATAAAAAAACGTGTAATAAAATAAAACAGTAATAAAGAAAATAATATCTATCTTGTGATGTAAGGCCGTAGCCAAAATATTGTAAAACGTTGTATTTACACTTACCTAAATTCTGAGCGGTTAGGGTTTAAAGGAATTTTTCCAATATCCAATATTTTAATAATATCATGTTTAATTAAACTCTTGGTATTAAATTCCTATTTAAATAAATCCAATTTGACAGAGTTTGGGCAGAATTTTCTTACGTGCGATCGTGGGTCGAATCGGGTCTATTTTGACAACCTCCAGAAATTTTTCTACCTAAATAAAATTCTTAATATTATTTTCCCACTTTAATACATAAATTTTACAACAATTTAGGTAGAAATTCCTTACCGGTTAAATCTTCGATCGATCCGGTTTGATTTAGGTAGAAATTTGATTCGGGTCCAGTTCGGGTGAATAGTACCAGTTCGGGTCGGGTCAGTGAACAGTACCAGTTCGGGTCGAGTCAGTGAACAGTACCAGTTCGGTTCAGGTCAGATGAACAGTACAGGTCGGGTGTGTACAGTACCGGTCCGGTTCGGTTTGGATTGCAAAGAACCGGTTTGGTTTGGATTTTTGGGTTTGGTCGGTTCGGTTCAATCCTTTTAAAAGAACCGGTTCAGTTTTAAAATAAAACTGAACCCACCTTCTTCCTGTCTTCTTCTTCGTGAGGGCATAGAGCAGAGATAGCTTCTCTCTCTATGATGTCGAACGGCGACCAGAGAGAGAGGGAGAGCTCGAGTGGCCGAGAGGAAAGGAGGTCAGAAATCGGCCGGTCGATGATGGAGGGCGTTAGGCTGAGAGAGAGGGTTTCGCCGGAGGGGAGTTCGGTCGAGGTATGGATTTTCGCCGAATGAATGTTCGGCCGAAAGTTAGCGTATTTCGCGGTGGTCGGAGATCCGGCGAGGTGAGAACTTCGGTTTTCTTCTGGTTTTCAGAATGAGAGAGGGATGGATATTTGCTTTTGGTGTGAATTCTTCCTCACCGAGTTCCTTGTTTTAAAGGAAAAATATCCCAACATCTAATTAAATTTTTGGTCTAATCCGTAGAGAAGTTGGGTGAGGTTTAAGTGTTGTGTCGATTTTCCTCCTACCCTCTTTAATTTGTGAAAAACGTCGGTGTGATATTTTTGTTTATCACAATCTACCCACCTTAAAAGAAATTTCGTCCTCGAAATTTAAATACTTACTTGAAAAGTTCAGGATAGATCCTTCTCATTTCTTCTTCTTTTTCCCAGGTTGCCTCTTCAATGCTTTGATTCTTCCATAGAACCCTTACAAGCGAAATCTTCTTATTCCGTAGTTCCCTTTCTTCTGACTCCAGAATTTGAATTGGTCTTTCTTCATAAGATAAGTCGGGATTTATTGAGAAGTCTAGAGATCTCATAGGTAAGATATGTGAGAAATCAGAAACATACTTCTTCAACATCGATCCATGAAATACGTTGTGCACATGCTTTAATGAATCCGGCAATATCAACTGATATGCAACTTCTCCTACTCTTTTGGAGATTTCAAATGGGCCTATAAATCTTGGGCTTAACTTTCCTTTCTTTCCAAAACGCATCACGCCTCTCATTGGCGAGATTTTCAAAAAAACTTGGTCCCCCACTATAAACTCCAACTTTCTTCTTCTCCGATCTGCATAGCTTTTCTGTCTACTCTGGGCCGTAAGAATTCTTTTTCTGATTAGTGTAACGATTTCAGCAGTTTACCTCAAAATATCTAGCCCAACAAGTACTTCTTGGCCCACATCGTCCCAATGCACTGGAGATCTGCATTTTCTACCATATAAAACTTCATAAGGTATCATCCCAATCGAAGCTTGATAACTGTTATTGTAGGCGAACTCCACCAATGACAGATTTTTACTCTAATTTTCCTTGGAAGTCAATAGCACATGCTCTTAACATATCCTCAAGGGTCTAAATCGTTCATTCTGATTGTCCATCTGTCTGAGGGTGAAAAGCTGTACTGAAATTCAACTGAGTACCCATAGCTTTCTGCATACTCTTCCAGAATTTAGAGGTAAAACGCGTATCTCGATCAGACACGATAGAGACAGGCGTACCTTGTAATCTGATAATCTCTTGAACATAAAGCCGAGCATACTGATCCATAGTGTATGTGGTCCTTATTGGGAGAAAATGAGCCGACTTGGTCAATCGATCAACTCTAACCCAAATAGAGTCGTGACTCTTAACTGTCTTAGGAAGTCCCACCACAAAATCCATAGTGATATGCTCCCACTTCTACTGAGGCACCATAAGTGGTTGCAATGTACTAGCAGGTCGTTGATGCTCCGCTTTGACTTGCTGACAAGTGAGACATTTTTCGACAAATTTAGCTGCATCCACTTGTTAGCTTAAATGCGTTTAAGCATTATATTTTTTATGATTATGTTTTTAATCTGGATGATTATGATTAATATAAATGATTATGAAATATATGTTCTGAATAATTGAAGTATTATGTCTATTGCATTTATTTGGAAATGCCCTTTGAAAAGGGGCATTAAGTGTTTCTGACGATTTTGTAGTTAAGTGTTTTTAGTCTGAAATTAATAGTCCACAGTCAAGTTGTTAGCAATAGTCCACAGTTAAGGCGAAATCGTTTGTCCACGAGATACTATCAGCGAAAGAAGTCAAACGTTCTCGTCCACGCGAGAGTTAAAATGTCACGTGAAAGTCAGGTGGTTTTAAGTCAGACTCAATCGTCCACCGTCAACAGAAGAATCAAGACAGATCTTATCGTCCACGGTCAAAGAAAGATGCAGTTGTCCACAATCAAAGACAAACGCTGTCGTCCACGGTTGAAGAAAGACGCAGTCGTCCATGACAACTAAAGACGCAGTCGTCCACAACAACTACAGACGCAGTCGTCCACGCTCAAAAGACAGACGCTCGTCCACAGTTAAAAGAAAAGCGACATTCGTTTAAAGTCTTAGCGCCAGATATTTGAAATACCGCGAAGCAACAGTGACACTCGTCCAGAGCTTTAACTTCAGATCATTTATGGCGAAGAACGAAAGCGACTCCAGAACGCAACGGTTAGCTATCTATGTACGGATGTTTCTCCAACGGATATATTTCCATATTCAGATGAGAAGCCCTAAAGAACTGAAGCCCATAATAGTCAGAGTATATAAGGGAAAAAGAAGCTCGGGAGAAAGAACTTTTGCGAAAATTATCTTTGAATTCACACGAGCTGAAAGCCTTAAATACTCTCTGTATTTTATTCTACATCTCTCTATTTTTCTTGAACTTGAGATTCATTAGTGTGAGAGACTGTAGTGTGTGCTGAAAAGTATACTCTTACTTTTAAAGTGTAAAGGCAGTGGATTGTCGCCCGTGAAGAGTAATCTGGTTTTTGTAAAAGGCAGTAGATTGACGCTCGTGAAGTGCGATCTGTTTTTTCTCTGAGGAGAAGGAAAGAATCTTCAAGGGGGGAAACCTTAAAGTGTGGACGTAGGCAGGTTTTGGTCGAACTACGTAAAAACTCTGGTATTGTTTTTCTCTCTCTTTTTACTTTTATTGCTTGATTGTTTGCTGTTAATTAGAAGTTGAATACAAGAACGATATTGATTATATTAAGAATTTAAAAAGTCTAATTCACCCTCCTTTTAGACAATAACGGTCTTTCAATTGGTATCAGAGCAAGGTTAAATATTGTCTAAACTGTTATCTAGAAAATACTGCGATATTCGAAATGGATTTCAACACCAACCTAAAACAGGTAGAGGGTCAATCTACTTCTAGACCTCCATTCTTTGATGGGAATGATTATGTTTATTGGAAATCTAGGATGAGAATTTATGTTCAGGCTATGGACTATGACATATGGAACACTATAGAAAATAACTCGTTCAAGGCCATGAAAATTGAGAATGGAATCGTTATTCCTAAGGACTCTCATGAATTAACAGAGTCTGATAAAAGGAATCTTAGTCTGAATGCCAAAGCTATAAACACCCTATACTGTGCACTGAATCCGTGATGAATTTAATAGAGTTCAAGGGTGTGATAGTGCACAAGAGATATGGCACTTACTGGAAATCACACACGAGGGAACAAATCAAGTGAAAGAAAGCAAAATGAGTATGTTAGTTCACGAGTATGAACTGGTTACCATGTTAAAGGATGAATCAATTAGTTCTATGTTTACTCGTTTTACTAATATTACTAATGGCTTAAAAGTTCTTGGTAAGATATACTCAGGTGAAGAACAGGTAAGAAAGATTCTGAGATGTCTACCGAGAGCATGGCAACCAAAAATGACAGCCATACAAGAGGCTAGGGATTTCAAAGTGCTCAAACTTGAAGAGCTCATTGGATCTCTGATGACTCATGAGATAACCATGAGAGTCAATGACAAAGAAGATCTCAAAGAGAAAGAGATCAGCAAAAAGAAGGACATTGCCCTCAAAGCTTCCTCAAGCAAAGCAGGAGGAATCAGAGGAGGAAGATGATGATGAGAATATAGCTCTCATCACTAGGAGATTCAGTAAATTCCTCCAACGGAAGAGGATGCAAGGAAAAAAATTTCCAAAGGGTGAGAAATCCCAAAGAGAAAAGGAAATCATATGTTTTGAGTTTGGTAAACCTAGTCACATGAAGGCAGACTGTCTTCAAGCTAAGAAAGGTCCCAAGAAGTTCAAAAAGAGAGCTATGAAGGCGACTTGGGACGACAGTAAAGGTGACTCTTCTTCAGAAGATGGGGAAGTTGCCAACCTGTGCTTCATGGCCAAGGAGGATGAGGTTAGTCATTCTTCTAGTGATAGTGATGATGATAAAGGTAATTTAATTGATGCTTTCAATTATTTAGTCAAACAATACAGCATGCTTAAGTCCAAATACAACCCGTTGAAAAAAGAGAATGTGGACTTAATTGAAAAGCATGCTAAAGAAATTAGTTTATAGGAAATGAAAACTAAGGATCTCTTAAGTAAAAATGAGAACCTGAATAATATTGTTTTGAAATTCACTAACGGTAGTAAGAATCTGAATATGCTGTTAGGCAGC
This sequence comes from Begonia masoniana, assembly GCA_022432975.1. Classification (NCBI taxonomy): domain Eukaryota; kingdom Viridiplantae; phylum Streptophyta; class Magnoliopsida; order Cucurbitales; family Begoniaceae; genus Begonia; species Begonia masoniana. Next base: position 45,003,946 of record CM039510.1, on the reverse strand, counting down.
CAGAGAGTTACATTCGATAAGCAGGACTAGGCTATGAAAGATTTAATAAAAAGAAAGCCTATAAAAACTTCTATGTTAAACCAACTACCTGTCATGCTTGTAATGAGATAGGACACAAGTCATATGAATGTCCTTTAAAGTTTAATAAGAAACCGGGTAGTAAATTACAGTGGGTTCCTAAAGGAACCAAAACTAACATTAGGACCCAAAAAATTTGGGTACCAAAAAAGACAACTTGATCTTCTCTTTTGTAGGTTGATTGCTCTCCTAGGAAAAACCAATGGTACCTCGACAGTGGTTGCTCAAGGCATATGACGGGAGACTCAACCAAATTTGCTACTATCAACAAAAAGAAAGGTAATGTCACTTTTGGTGGAAACCAAAAGGGAAGAATCGTTGGCATTGGCATTATAGGTAACAGCTCTAACCCCATTATAGAAAATGTGCTGTTAATAGAATGATTAAAACATAATTTGCTTAGTATTAGTCAGTTGTGTGATAAGGGATATAAGGTAACTTTTAAATCAAATTCCTGTATAATTAAGGATGTCTCAAATAGTAAGATTCTATTCACAGGTTATAGGAAAGAGAATATTTATATCATTGACTTAGATAATATTGTTTGCAATGATGAAAAATGTTTTGCTGTAAATTCTTCTAATGATTGCTGGCCTTGACATAGGAGATTAGGACATGTAGGTATGGATACCTTAGCTAGGATTACTAAGGATAATCTAGTTAGAGGGATTACCAAGATATCCTTCGAGAAGGATAAAGTCTGTGAAGCTTGTCAAATGGGCAAGCAGATCAAAACTTCATTTGCATTAAAGAATGCAATCTCTACTTCTAAGCCTCTTCAACTTCTTCACATGGACCTCTTCGGTCCTTCTAATGTAGTCAATCTAGGAGGTAAATTCTATGCTTTTGTCATTGTCGATGACTTCTCTAGATTCAATTGGGTGTACTGTCTGAAGTCAAAGGATGAGACCTTTGATACATTTTCTAGCTTTAGAAAAAGAATTCAAAATGAAAAGGAGCTCACCATAGTTGCTATTCGTAGTGATCATGGTGGAGAATTTGAAAATGAGAAATTTGAACTCTTGTGTCTCAAATATGGAATTGAACACAATTTCTCCTCTCCTAGAACCCCTCAGCAAAATGGTGTTGTTGAGAGGAAAAATAGATCTCTCCAAGAGCTAGCTCGGACTATGCTCAATGAAAATTCCCTTCCAAAGTATTTCTGGGCTGAAGCTGTTTCAACAGCTTGTTATGTGCTTAATCAGGTCTCTATAATACCAATTCTTGAGAAAACACCTTATGAGCTCTGGAATGGAAAAACTCCATCTATCAAATATTTTAGAGTCTTTGGTTGCAAGTGTTTTATTCTTAACACTAAGGATAACATAGGAAAATTCGATTCCAAATCTGATCTTGGAATTTTTCTTGGTTATTCTCTTTCCAGTAAAGCATATAGGGCGTTCAACAAAAGAACTCTCGTTGTAGAGGAATCAGTTCATGTCAATTTTGATGAGACCCCTCAACCAACAATCAATGTGGATGAGGATGATACTATAGAAAAGCATCTAGATTCTATTTCCTTAGATAAGCCTACAGATACCCTTCAAGGGGAAAATGCTCTAGAAATTGTTTCTGTCAAAGATGAATTAGCTACTCTGCCTAGAGATTGGAAGTATGTGAGAAATCATCCTTTAGATGAAGTTCTAGGTGATCCAACATTAGAAGTTAAAACTAGAGCCTCCCTTAGAAATTATTGTGTTAATGTTGCTTTTATATCTCAAATAGAGCCTAAGAAGTTTAAGGAAGCCGAATTGGATGATCACTAGTTAGTTGCTATGCAAGAAGAATTAAACCAATTCAAAAGGAACAATGTTTGGGAACTTGTTCCAAAACCAGTCGATCATCCTATTATTGGAACAAAATAGATTTTCAAGAATAAACCGGATCAAAATGGTGTGGTTATTAGAAATAAAGCTAGATTAGTTGACAAAAGTTACAACCAAGAAGAAGGAATTGATTTTGAGGAAACCTTTGCACCCGTAGCTAGATTAGAATCCATTAGAATGTTCTTAGCATATGCTTGCTACAAAAACTTCACACTCTTTCAAATGGATGTAAAGAGTGCATTTCTAAATGGTTATATCATGGCAAAAGTTTATGTAGAGCAGCCCTTAGTATTTGAAGACTATGAGAAACCTGACCATGTATACAAACTTAGGAAAGCTCTCTATGGACTTAAACAGGCTCCTAGAGCTTGGTATGATAGATTGAAGAATTTCCTTAAGGAAAGGAAGTTCAAAAAGGGTAACACTGATTCAACTCTATTTACCATGCAAAAGGATAAAGATATTCTGTTAGTTCAAATCTACGTCGATGACATTATTTTTTGGTCAACTAATGTCTCTCTGTGTGATGAATTTTCTTCCCTAATGCAAAGTGAATTTGAAATGAGTATGATGGGGGAGCTAAAATTCTTCATAGGATTTCAGTTCAGTCAAACTCCTGATGGAATTTTCCTCTGTCAAGAAAAATACATTAAGGAGCTCCTACAGAAATTTGGTTTAGAATCTATTAAGTCCTCTAGAACTCCCATGAGCACCACTATTAAACTGGACAAAGATGAAAATGGAATATGTGTGGACATTAAGAAATATAGAGGAATGATTGATTCTTTGTTATACCTAACGGCTAGCAGGCCTGATATTCTATTTAGTGTGTATTTGTGTGCTAGGTTTCAAGCTTCTCCTAGGAAATCTCACTTAGCTGTTGTCAAAAGAATTTTCAAATATTTAAGTGGGACTTCTCACTTAGGTTTATGGTACCCGAATGGTACTTCTTTTGATCTAATAGGATATTCAGATTCTGATTATGCTGGAAGTCTAGTTGATAAGAAAAGCACCAGTGGGACATGTCAATTCCTTGGTGAATCTCTAGTTTCCTGGTACTCCAAGAAGCAAAATTATGTTGCACTTTCAACGGCTGAAAGTGAATATATTGCTGCTGGCAATTGTTGTGCACAAATGTTGTGGATGAAGCAGACCTTGGAGGACTATAATCTTTTTAATGATAGGATTTTCATTCGATGTGACAACACTAGTGCCATTAATATCTCCAAGAACCCTATCCAACATTCCAGAACCAAACACATAGAAGTTAGGTATCACTTTATTAGAGATCATGTTCAAAAAGATGATATTGCATTAGAATTTGTCAATTCTGCTGATCAATTAGCAGATATCTTTACTAAGCCTTTGGTTGAAAAGACCTTCAATAGTATAAGAATAAGGTTAGGTCTCATTCGGACTGAAAAAAATTGAGGTTCTTCTTCTGTTGGAGAATATTGAGTAATAGAGTAGAATGGTCAATGAAGTCATGGACGTTGTCAATGTTGTCTCAATGGACGATCTCCACAATTTCTTTCTCTAAGAAAACATGGTCACAATGGACGTTAACCGTGGACGTTGACAATATTTATTCATGATGGACGTTGTCAATGGACTTTGTCCATGGATGTTGACAATAGTCTTTGTCAATGAACCATCGTCATCTGTTTTATAAAACCCCTTTCACTATTTCAGAATCCCTACTTTTGAACTTCCTGCGCTTTATCGACTCGTCTAACGCTTCTTATTTCTCTCTGCTTTCTGACTCCGACTCTGCATTTCTCTCAACTCCTCTCGTGCTCTGAAATCTCTCTCAGAAAACCTAATGACATCTTCTTCCCACGCACCTCAAGTCTTCTCGAGGAAGAAGCAAAAGCTTTCTCAAGGTGAGAATGCTCAATCGACCTCAGACCCTCCATCTCTCGTTTGGCCGAGTCATGAGTTCCTCAACCATGGCTGCTTTTAAAAGATATTACGAAGATTTTGAATTCAAGCCGATTATTCGTTCCAGAGGGATTATTTTTGAGGGTCTAACAGGTCTCGATCTAGAAGAACCCTTAACAAGTTTGGGGCTGATAGGACTATTTATTTCTGGAGAAGCTTATTATGAAACCTCCATTTGGATGTTCTATGCAAACCTGGAACACTCTACCAAACCCCTAGTTCTTATGAGTTACGTCTATGGTCGCCACATTGAGCTCACACAGGACTTAATGCATCAAATCCTACGCTGTGAGTTCTTAAACGGTACCCGAAGGGTTTATGAGGCCACAACAACTTCATCTTTTCTTACAAAACCTACGGGCAATGAATTACTTCAACTGATTGCCAAGGATCCTGCTAATTCTCCTCTCAAGTTAAAAAGCAAAGACTTGATCCCTAGGGCCAGAGTTGTTCACCAGATCATTCATTACAACATTCTTCCTGTAGAAGAACATAGAGACCATGTAAGTGGCATGGATCTCTTTCTACTAAATCAATTCTTTAAGGTTGAATCCCTTCTCCATAGGTTTCATCGTATTGAACCGAATGCTTCAAGTTGTTACCAGTGGCTCAAATTCCTTCCCTTACAATCTTCTGCTCATGAAGATTTTTAATCGATTTGGGGTTCAATATCCTACGTCTGACAAGCCTGTACCCTTGAAAAATTCTGACTTCTTCTCTGCCTCCACCTTATCACGAATGGGCATAACCAGGAATGACCAAGGAGTGTTTGTTGCAAGAGAGGGCCAAAGTGGTCCACAAAGTGAGTTGGTTGTACATGTTGTACAAGTTGGTTCCCCAAGAGCTACCCGAAGGCGTCCAACCAGGAGGTTAATTCTTCAAGATGAAGAAGAAGTTACAAGTGTGCAAGATGACACTTTTATTCCTGAGCTTGCACCTCCTCCAGTTCTTATCCTTCCAGCTCAAGATGAGGTCACTCACTGAGCAACCTCCCATTCCAGAACCATTCAGTGAACCTGAACCTCCTACAGTCCAATTTGCTGAACCCTGCACATCTTATCCAGTCAGTCCAACTCCAGCTCCCTCTCCTGCTCAGCTCCCTCCTCTGCCTGCTCGTATACCTCCTCACTCCAACCGTCCTTCTACATCTCAAGTGAGGAATTCTATTTCTGAATGATATACAGGATGAGCTAAGGGCTAGCATTGCCAGCCTAGGGACCGGTCTTGAATCTTTCCAAACACAATATAACTCCCACCGTACTCAATTTGAGGCCCTTGTCTTGTCCAAACTTGAACATCTTGAGACTACAATTAAATATCTGCTCAATCAGACCAAAATGGACTTGAGCAAGGACCTGGACTTAGTTTTTGATCGATTGGCTTCAAGGATGAATAGACTTGAGGACTCTCTCTCAAGGACCCTTCGGTCTATACAGTCTGACATCCAAGCTCTTCAACCTAAACAGTTTGGCTCTCTTTGCTTCTCAGTAGCTTGTTCTGCAGACTTTCTCCCTCCAATCATCAGACCTGAGGTTGATGAGGCTGTGAACTCAATGCCTTTAGCTATTCAGGATGATGAGCTGCTGTTCATTGATCCTCTTGGTTCCTCTGTCCCCAAGTCCACATCTGAGCTATCCTGTTCACTGGCTGCTCCTCTGGTAGAGCCTCCCCCTTGTCTAGACTTGGTGGTGTATCGAGGACCATTTCAGCCTTCTGCTCCTTCTGCTTCTACTATTGCTCTTGAACCACTGATAGTTCCGGATGTCAATGTGAACTATACAGTGCCACCATCTATTAGGAAGGAATTGTTGAGGCGCCTTTTGGACTTAGATTAAATAGAAGGATTTTTTTTTTTTTTTTTGTGAACAATTTTACAGAATCAATAGTTATAATTTCTCTGTATACAAGTCTTGTGTAGTTGATTGTCTTTCTCTGTATTGTGTTGAATGCCCTGCTTTCTTTATTTTCTCTTTATTTTGATAATGTCAAAGGGGGAGAGAACATGTGAATGATACGTATGCATAGAGTATGAGGGAGTTAGGGTCTGAGTTTATTATTGGGGAGAAATCGGTTAATCATTTCATATTTGTCATCATAAAAAAGGGAGAGATTGTTAGTTTAAATACGTTTAAGCACTAAATTTTTTATGATTATGTTTTTAATCTGGATGATTATGATAAGATAAATGATTATGAAATATATGTTCTGAATAATTGAAGTATTATATCTGTTGCATTTATTTGAAAATGCCCTTTGAAAAGGGGCATTAAGTGTTTCTAACGATTTTGTGGTTAAGTATTTTTAGTCTGAAATTAATAGTCCACAGTCAAGCTGTTAGCAATAGTCCACAGTTAAGGCGAAATTGTTTGACCATGGGATACTATCAGAGAAAGAAGTCAAACGTTCTCATCCACACGAGAGTTAAAATGTCACGTGAAAGTCAGGTAGTTTTCAGTCAGACTCAATCGTCCACCGTCAACAAAAGAATCAAGACAGATCTTTTCGTCCACGGTCAAAGAAAAACGCATTCATCCACAATTAAAGACAAACGCTGTCAGTCCACGGTTGAAGAAAGACTGCAGTCGTCCACGACAACTAAAGACACAGTCGTCCACGACAACTAAAGACGCAGTCGTCCATGCTCAAAAGACAGTCGCTCGTCCACAGTTAAAAGAAAAGCGACATTCGTTTAAAGTCTTAGCACCAGATATTTGAAATACAGCGAAGCAACAGTGACACTCGTCTAGAGCTTTAACTCCAGATCATTTATGGCGAAGAACGAAAGCGACTCCAGAACGCAACAGCTAGCTATCTATTTATGGATGTTTCTCCAACGGATATATTTTCATATTCAGATGAGAAGCCCTAAAGAACTGAAGCCCATAACAGTCAGAGTATATAAGGGAAAAAGAAGCTCGGGAGAAAGAACTTTTGCGAAAATTATCTTTGAATTCACACGAGCTGAAAGCCTTGAATACTCTCTGTATTTTACTCTACATCTCTCTATTTTTCTTGAACTTGAGATTCATTAGTGTGAGAGACTGTAGTGTGTGCTGAAAAGTATACTCTTACTTTTAAAGTGTAAAGGCAGTGGATTGTTGCCCGTGAAGAGCAATCCGGTTTTTGTAAAAGGCAGTAGATTGATGCTCGTGAAGTGCGATCTGTTTTTTCTCTGAGGAGAAGGAAAGAATCTTCAAGGAAGAAACCTTGAAGCGTGGACGTAGGCAGGTTTTGGCCGAACCACGTAAAAACTCTGGTGTTGTTTTTCTCTCTCTCTCTTTACTTTTATTGCTTGATTGCTTGCTGTTAATTAGAAGTTGAATACAAGAGAGATATTGATTAGATTAAGAATTTAAGAATTTAAAAAGTCTAATTCACCCCCCTCTTAGACAATAACGGTCTTTCACCACTTTCAATCCACGCCACCAATAATGTTGCTTCAAATCTCGATACATTTTGGTTGAACCAGGGTGTACCGAGTAAGGGGTTGAATGTGCTTCCTCCAATATAGCTCTCTTCAATTCAGCATCATCTAGTATACACCATCTATTTTTGAACTGGATAATCCCACCATCAGATATGAAAAATTCAGAAACTTTTCCCGCTTCCAAATCACTCTTTACTTTGCAAATATAGGCATCTCCACGTTGTTTATCGCTTATTTGATCAAGTAAACTTGGCTGAAGCGTCATAGCAGACAATCTCTCTAGTAGCCCAAACGGTACAACTTCAATGTCAGATTTCTGCATCTCCTCAGTTAACTGTTCTGGAATTAGTCGTAATGAAGAAATTTGAGACGATGCTCTTCTACTCAATGCATCAGCTACGACATTAGCTTTGCCAGGATGATAAATAATTTCGCACTCGTAATCCTTTACCAATTCTAACCATCTACGCTGCCTCATATTTAGATCCTTCTGGGTTAGAAAGTATTTCAGGCTTTTGTGATCAATATAGATTTCACATCTTTCCCCATAAAGATAGTGCCTCCAGATTTTTAAAGCGTAAACTACCGCTGCCAGCTCTAAATCATGAGTTGGGTAGTTTTTTTCGTGTTTCTTCAACTGTCTCGAGGCATAGGCTACCAATTTTTCTTCTTGCATGAGGACACATCCCAATCCATACTTCAAAGCGTCACTATATACCACAAATTTTCCTGATCCAGATGGTATAATAAGTATGGGTGCCGAGATCAATCTTTTCTTTAGTTCCTGGAAACTCTCTTCGCACTCTTCAGTCCATAAATACTTGGCACCTTTCTTGGTTAGCTTGGTGAGCGGGTTGGCTAACATTGAAAAACCTTCTACGAATCTCTGATAATATCCCGCAAAACCAATAAAACTCCTTATCTCTACTGCGCTCTTTGGTTGATGCCATTTACAAACAGCTTCAATCTTCACTGGGTCCACTGCTACATCATCCTTTGAAATAATGTGGTCAAGAAAATTTACCTTCTCCATCCAAAATTCACACTTGGAGAATTTTGCATATAGCTTCTCACGTCTCAACGTTGATAAAATAATCCTCTAATGTTCTTCATGCTCCTCCTTGCTCTTTGAGTAGATAAAATTATCGTCAATAAAGACTATCACAAAATCATCCAAAAAGGTCTTGAAAGTACGATTCATCAGATCCATAAATGCTGCCGGTACATTACTTAATCCGAACAGCATGACTCGGAATTCAAAGTGGCCATATCTGGTATGAAAAGCCATCTTGAAAACATCGTCCTCTTTAATTCTCAGTTGATGATATCCAGACCTTAAATCAACTTTCGAGAAAACTGCCGCTCCCTTCAACTGATCAAATAAGTCATCGATTCTCGGTAGTGGATACTTGTTTTGATAGTTACTTTGTTGAGCTCTCGATAGTCAATGCCCATTCTGATCGATCCATCTTTTTTCTTCACAAATAAAACTGGAGCTCCCTAGGATGAGAAACTAGGTTGGATAAATCCTTTCTCTAACAAATCGTCAAGTTGAGTCTTTAACTCTTTTAATTCACTTGGCGCCATTCTATAAGGAGCTTTAGAGATCGGTGATGTTCCAGGTAGTAGCTCAATGCTAAATTCCACATCTCTCGCAGGTGGTAACATTGTCAGGTCATTGGGAAAGACATCAGAAAATTCATTAACTATCGGCACCATATCCAATGTTGTTGCTCCGTCAGGTTCAGTACATATAACACTGGCTAGAATTCCAATGCATCTAGAATTTAATAAGCTCTGAGCTCGCATTGCTGAAATTACTGGAACTCTTGAACCTTTAGAATCTCCATAGAAAGAAAATGGCTCTTTTCCAGGCAATTGAAAATTTACCATTTTCTTGCAACAATCAATAGTTGCATAGTATTTAGTAAGCCAATCCATTCCAAGGATAATGTCGTAATCGTGCATTGTCAAAATAATTAAATCAACCTCCAGTTGATTTTCTCCAATACACACCTCGGATCTTCTAATAATAGAATCGGCAATCATAACTTTGCCCGAAGGTGTAGCTACTCCCATATTACATTCTAGAGACTCTACTTTAATATCAAACTTTTTAGCATGCTCTAGGGATATAAAGGAATGTGTAGCTCAAGAATCAATTAATATGCTAGAAGATATGCCAAAAATAAATGTCGAACCTGTCACCACAGATGCATTTCCTTCAGCTTCATCTTTAGTCATGGCGAATACTCGAGCAGTTGTCTTGGGTTGCTCCCAGGCATTCTTTGGGCAATTACTAATATAATGTTCGGGTTGACCGCATTTAAAACACGTGTTGGCCTGTATGCGACACTTTGCATAATGCGGTTTATTGCATTAAGGACATAAAGGTGCATTCGTTGTCATCGGTTCCCTCTTAACAAATTTAGAAGGTCCACCAGCAAACTTAGAAGATCCTCCAGTAGGTCCACTGTTCATAGGTCACTTAAATCCAGTCAATTGAGATGGTGGAGCTTTACTTCGTACAGCTTGAGTCGCGTGGCTATATCTCCTTTGTAATTCCTAGGCCTTGATGACATCTTTCTCTCATTGCTTTGCAGACATTGCTTTCTCCACCACAAATGCGAACGAAGAGTTCTTGGAAGTAATGAGATGGATGTCCTTGTGTATCTCCGCCCTTAATCCTTGGATAAACCTTTTTACCTTCATAGCCTCGTTACCAGCAATATGAGGAACATAGCGAGATAATTGTTCAAATTTGTGCAGATAATCAATCACGCTTCTAGTCTGCTTGAGAGCCATAAATTCTTCAGCCTTTGCATCCATCATTGAATCCGTAAAGTATTTCTCATTGAATAACTCCTGAAATTTCAACCATGTCATGGTGGTGACTGAATGCACCGCCTTCACGGAATCCCACTAATAACGTGCCTCCAACCGAAACATAGAAGATGCACAAAGAACTTTCTCTTCTTCAGAAATTTTGGCAAGCTCAAAAATTTCATCAATGGTCCTGATCCAATCATCCGCCGCTGCCATATCTGCCAAATTGCCATAAAAATTTGGAGGGTTCAGACGTCGAAATCGATCGAAATCCATATCCGCATGTCGAAGCTTATCTAGAACTTGGGCCTGCATATTCACTGTCTGAGCTGCGGCAGTGGCTGCTTGAGCTGCCGCATTAGCTGTTTGTGACAGTTGTTCATTTTGTCTAGCTTGCATCTCGATCATGTCCATCATCCGATAGAGTATAGCATCCCGATCATTTCTATTTCCTCTATGATTGGCCATAGTCTACATCACAATGATTTCATTTTAAGAAAATCTATAGTATACACTAATTTTTAAGATGTACTATAATATTTCTAACATACTTTTATCAAAATATACATTTTTAATACAGGTTTACTTGCTGATTGACAATCTTCCAGGTGCACGTGAGCATACAGAGTAGTCTACAGAATCGTTTTATAAATCTTGGGCGCTTTGATACCATGTTGTAACGCCCCAATTTAAAAATTCCCAATTTGAAACCTTAATTTTAGAAACCCTAGAATTTTTCCAAAATTGATTTGAAATTGAGCGTCAAATCATAATTTGAAAATTTAAATATTAATTGAAAACTTTAATTTCGCGGAAGCTTTGTAATAAATTTTGTCAAAATCTTGAAACCATTGTATAATTAACACAATTTATGAAACTTTAAATAATAATAAAGTTCAACATAATAATTCAAGTCTTAAACTGAAATAAAATATTAATATCGTTTAAAAATTTAAGCATACTAATTTAGATCTCTTTCTTCGAATTCAACAATATTTTTTTCATCTGTATGCTCGCTTGCCACTGGAGGGTTCTCAATAGCAGTTATTTCTTCCTCAGACAAAAATTCACCTACATCACAAGTTAAAAACTATGAGAAATCTCAGTAAGTGGAAATACGTGCAAGTTGCAAAACTCTTACTTTTACTTTTACCGAATCCTGTTAACAGTTATAGACTTGTTAAAAGTCAACCTTTTTTTAAGACTTAGCCATATCTGGCTTCGTCCTCTTTTACTTTTACTTTTACTTTTAAGACTTAGCCATTTCTGGCTTAGTCAACTTTTACTTTTAACAATCAAGCTCTTGCTATCACGTATTTGCCGTCAATTCCATCATTTTCATACACATGTAAATGTCCTACCCATTTTATCTTTTTAAACAATTCTATATCAATATTTTAACATGTGTGCTCAACCATAAAAAATGTGCAATAAAATAAAACAGTAATAAATAAAATAATATCTATCTTGTGATGTAAGGCCGTAGTCAAAATGTTGTAAAACGTTGTATTTATACTTACCTGGATTCCGAGCGGTTAGGGTTTAAAGGGATTTTTCCAATATCCAATATTTCAATAATATCTTGTTTAATTAAACTATTTGTAACACCCGGATTTACGGGATTTTTGTAATATACGTGAATAATGGTATTTTTGTAATTATGTCAAATTAAGTTAATTTCGTGAAAAGAAAGTGTTATTACGATCCTAATAATTAGTATGAATTTTAAAAAATTTTGGAAATTTTAGGAGTTTAACGCTAATTTTATGGAAATTATGTTTTTCGTAATTTAAAAGGACGTTGTGGTAAAAATAGTAAACAAGGTCCGATTTGTGAGCAGACAGTTTTAATGGAACCCTAGTAATAAGTTAGATGTATTGGCGAAATAAGGAAGTTTGGAAAAAACCAAATCTTCAGCTAAATAACGAAACAAAGGACGAAACGAATAGAAAATCAAAAGAAGGGCAAAAAGATAATTTGCCAGGACAATTTTATTAAAATCACAATTTCCTTCTTCTTCCTCCACTACTTAACGGCTTCTGTGTTTCTCCCTCTCTCCTTCTGCGATTTCTCTTTTCTTCCTCACGGCGTTCTCCCTTCCAACGGCGTTTCCTCTTCGATCAACCTCCGTTCATCACGTTTTCTTCTCCAATCCCGACCCTAGGTACGATTCTAAGGTTTTAGGAAGGTTTATTTCGATTTTTACCTAGTTTAAACGATTAAGGTTTCGTTTAGGGTTTTGCGAAAAATGTGATTTAGGGTTTGAAATTTATAGGTTTACCGTGTTCGTGGATATAAAGGATGTATTGAGCGTTATTAGATGAATTTAATCGATTTAGGACAAATATTGGGAGTTGATGAATTTTCGGGTTTTTGGAAAAACTTGTTAATGGTGGTTTCGAGGTATCGAACGTTAATTGTTTGTAAAAAAAAAATGCCTCGATTAGTTAAGTTAAAATTTTAGAAATAAGGATTTCGTTAATATGGACGTTAATAGTTCAAATGCGTTTTAACAACAAATATTGTGAATTTGCTTTAGGTAAACGACGCTCGTGGACAGAGTTAGAAGTTCAACGCGCACGAGGTAAGTTCTCGTGACTTACTGTGGCCGATTGACCTACACCATATGTCAGAAATTGTGTTGAGGATACGTTGGAGCTTTATTGTTTATGTTGGTCATTGTTTTGTCTGATTGTTTTGGTTGGGTAGTTTAGGTTCGATTGTTTTATAGGTTGATTGTTGTGACGGTTTGATGGTATTTGTAGTGTTTTGATGGTATGCTCGTTATGTGTGTTTATATTGAACTGTTCATGCATCATGGTTTAAAAACGTCATGAAAATGAATTTACGCACGGATTTCATGAAAAGAACATGCATGTAAAGGCAAGTAAAGTATCTCAGTAAACAACCATGGCATGGGGTTATCGGGGATGAGGTTCAGACCTGGCGTTCCGTGGTGAGCGGGTTTTCCTCTCTTCAGATGGTGTGGGCTGTCTAACCGTTGGACGTGCCCTATCTATTTGTCGAGCGTTTTCGATAACCATAGACTAACACGTACTGATATATGAAATGACATGGACGGTTTTCATAGTATTGAGCATACATGATCATGCATAGGCATTTACGTAGAATTTACTGAGATTTTTATCTCATAGGTGTCTTTATGGTGTAGGTGACTTTGAGCAAGGTGAGGACGACTTTCCTCCACCTGACGAGCCTGCATGTTGATGGAGGATGCCCGTGGGAATGCGCTGGCGCAGTTGATGCGAACATGACCCGTGGGTGCATAGGTTAAGTGTTTTGGGTTGTTTTGGGCTTACACAGGCTGATGGGTGATAGAATAGAATGAAATGTATAGAAATCATTTTAGGATGCTTGGTTTCTGGATAATGTTCATTTTGATGTTTCTGAAAATGATAATGTTCATTTTGATGTTTCTGAAAATGATAATGTTCATTTTGATGTTTCTAGAAATGAGTTTGTTATTTTTAAAGGTTTTTAGAAGTTCTGTGTGAATGATGTGCAAGTACAGGGGGGGAAGAAAATTGTATGTGTTAGGTTATTGTTCACCGGTGGATGTGTTAGGTTACTGTTCACCGGGGGATGTGTTTTGTGAGTCACCGGTGGATGTGTTAGGTTACTGTACACCGGGAGATGTGTTAGGTTACTGTTCACCGGTGGATGTGTTAAGTTACTGTTCACCGGGGGATGCGTTTTGTGAGTCACCGGTGGATGTGTTAGGTTACTGTTCACCGGGGGATGCGTTTTGTGAGTCACCGGTGGATGTGTTAGGTTACTGTTCACCGGGGGATGTGTTAGGTTACTGTTCACCGGGGGATGTGTTTTGTGAGTCACCGGTGGATTTGTTAGGTTACTGTTCACCAGGGGGATGCGTTAGGTTACTGTTCACCGGTGGATGTGTTAGGTTACTGTTCACCGAGGGATGAAATTTAGGGCTTGGGCCCTTTTTGCCCTCTGCTCTGCTGGGCCGATTCCTCTTTTGTTTTAAGTTTTGTTTAAGTGGTTTTAAGCAAATAGTTTTCGAACGGATTTAACAATTTAGTCTACAATTTAAATTCCGCACAAATGTTACAAAGTTTATAAGGATAAAAAAAATAATATGGGAAAATAAGGGTACAGTATTAAGGTCGCTACACTCTTGGTATTAAATTCCTATTTAAATAAATCCAATTTGACAGAGTTTGGGCAGAATTTTCTTACGTACGATCTTGGGTCGAATCGGGTCGATTTTGACAACCTCCAAGAATTTTTCTACCTATATAAAATTCTTAATATTATTTTTCCACTTTAATACATAAATTTCACAACAATTTAGGTAGAAATTTCTTACCGGTTAAATCTTCGATCGATCCGGTTTGATATAGGTAGAAATTTGATTCGGGTCCGGTTCGGGTGAATAGTACCAGTTCGGGTCGAGTCAGTGAACAGTACCGGTTCGGTTCGGGTCAGATGAACAGTACCGGGTCGGGTGTGAACAATACCGGTCTGGTTTGGTTTGGACTGCAAAGAACCGGTTTGGTTCGGATTTTTGGGTTGGGTCGGTTCGGTTCAATCCTTTTAAAAGAACCGGTTCAGTTTTAAATTAAAACTGAACCCACCCTCTTCCTGTCTTCTTATTCGCGAGGGCAGAGAGCAGAGAGAGCTTCTCTCTCTGCGATGTCAAACGACGACCAGAGAGAGAGGGAGAGCTCGAGTGGCCGAGAGAAAGGGAGGTCAGAAATCGACCGGTCGATGATGGAGGGCGTTAGGCTGAGAGAGAGGGTTTCGCCGGAGGGAAGTTCGGTCGAGGTATGGATTTTTGCCGAATGAATGTTCGGCCGAAGGTTGGCGTTGTTCGCGGTGGTCGGAGATCTGGCGAGGTGAGAACTTCGGTTTTCTTCTGGTTTTCAGAATGAGAGAGGGATGGATATTTGGTTTCGGTGTGAATTCCTCCTCACCGAGTTCCTCGTTTTAAAGGAAAAATATCCCAACATCTGATTAAATTTTTGGTCTAATCCGTAGAGAAGTTGGGTGAGGTTTAAGTGTTGTGTCGATTTTTCTCCTACCCTATTTAATTTGTGAAGAACGTCGGTGTGATATTTTTGTTTATTACATGCCCACTCATTTTAAACGTGTTTCCACCCTTTGCTTTAAATTTAAACACTTCTTGAAAAAGTAATTTATTCACTATAAATGTGTGTGACCATATTGAGTTACAAAACTTCACTTCCTGTCTAAGTATAAATTTTAAGTCAGGCAAACACTTCATTACTCTTTCTTTATGCGTCCCACATAATTATTTGTGTCTTTGCATGGTTCAGTCGGCATTTTGGGATTCATGGTGCTTTGTCGCTTTCTATCTACTACTGTTGCACAAAGCATGAGATTCTATATTATTTATTACATCAACCATTGCAAGCAGTTATTTTAGTTGGTGCTTTCCAATCAAGGTATATATCCAATTTAAGTTTTCAAGTTTAAATTATATAAATCAAATAACTTAAAAAAATTTCATTTTTTCGTGAACCGATCCTCGATTTAATTTTTAGCCATTAGCCCATTAATTAGGGCATTGAAACTGAAGGCACCTTTAGTTTTTTCCCTTCAATATTTTTCCAAATCTCAACCCGTTCCTAACTCTCTACCAAATCCTTAAATTTTGACTTTCGTCCGACTTCCGCCCTCGCCTCGTCGGTCTTCTTTGCAACTTTTACCCACACACCTCGTTTTTGACCTTTTCTCTATGCAACATTGAAAACCAATGCTCTACACCTTCGGCCAATGCTCAGACAACGATAGTCCACAATCGACGCTCCACCTTCGGCCAACGCTTGAAGCTCTCTCTCTCTCTCTCTCTCTCTCTCTCTCTCTCTCTCTCTCTCTCTCTCTCTCTCTCTCTCTCTCTCTCTCTCTCTCTCTCTCTCTCTCTCTCTCTCTCTCTCTCTCTCTCTCTCTCTCTCTCTCTCTCTCTCTCTCTCTCTCTCTCTCTCTCTCTCTCTCTCTCTCTCTCTCTCTCTCTCTCTCTCTCTCTCTCTCTCTCTCTCTCTCTCTCTCTCTCTCTCTCTCTCTCTCTCTCTCTCTCTCTCTCTCTCTCTCTCTCTCTCTCTCTCTCTCTCTCTCTCTCTCTCTCTCTCTCTCTCTCTCTCTCTCTCTCTCTCTCTCTCTCTCTCTCTCTCTCTCTCTCTCTCTCTCTCTCTCTCTCTCTCTCTCTCTCTCTCTCTCTCTCTCTCTCTCTCTCTCTCTCTCTCTCTCTCTCTCTCTCTCTCTCTCTCTCTCTCTCTCTCTCTCTCTCTCTCTCTCTCTCTCTCTCTCTCTCTCTCTCTCTCTCTCTCTCTCTCTCTCTCTGCCTCTTTCTCTCTGGTAAGCCTCTGTAACGACTCAATTTTCCAGCAAGATATTGTCCGCTCTGGGGATTGGGCCGTAGCCCAATATCCTTCCATCACGGCTTTGTTTGACGATAACTTCCCAGAAGGACACCCAACCTGGAATTGCTCTCGCCGAAGCACTTTTAACTTCGTAGTTCTTATGGGATCCGTTGTCAATTGTTCTCCAAAACACGTCTTGCTATGTTGGGATGGTCTCTTTACATATGTCTCATTTCCACATACTTCCCCAAGCGATTTGGGATTGTGACGACCCCCTTTTTACGACCCGTCACCTTCCGGTTCACCCGCGCGGACGTACCGCCATTCGGGTTCCGGTTCGTGCAGCCATCGTACCATACTTACACATCCGGGTCATCACAATCACCCCCCCTCGGGGGCCCAACGTCCTCGTTGACCACATTTCCGGTTAGGTACAGGCTCTGATACCATTTGTAACGACCCAATTTTCCAGCAAGATATTGTCCGCTCTGGGGATTGGGTCGTAGCCCAATATCCTCCCCTCACGGCTTTGTTTGGCGAGAACTTCCCAGAATGTCACCCAACCTGGAATTGCTCTCGCCGAAGCACTTTTAACTTCGAAGTTCTTATGGGATCCGTTGTCAATTGTGCTCCAAAACGCGTCTTGCTATGTTGGGAGGGTCTCTTTACATATGTTTCATTTCCACATACTTCCCCAAGCGATGTGGGATTGTGACGACCCCCTTTTTAAGACCCGTCACCTTCCGGTTCGCCCGCGCGGACGTACTGCCATCCGGGTTCCGGTTCGTGCAGCCATCGTACCATACTTACACATCCGGGTCATCACAGTCTCTCTGTCTCCACGCTTCGTTTATCTCTGGTAATCCTTTGCTTAATGCCTTTGTTTCTTATTTGGACTAGAATTTGAATTCATGTTGAAGAGAAATAAATAAGGACTTCAGCTTTCTTGAAATCACCAATGATTCAGCTTTGTGTTCATTTTTTTTTTCAAATTTACTGTTAGGGTTTCACTTGTTGAATCTCGTTGGAAGGAACCGGGACCAGACTGAAATTTTTGGTCTGGTCCCGGTTCGGTCTCGATCCCTCCTAGAGCCAGTTCTGATCTTGGGAAAAAATTTCTGGAAAATTCGGTCCAGGCTTGGGACCGGACCGACCCGGACCGTGCCCCACCCTATGTCCACTGGCGATGCATCCAAGGACTGTAGACTAGACCTTGGAATGCCCAAAATTGGCAGGCTCGAGTCTTGGTCCACCCGAACGCCAGTTATGCTTGATCAGTGCATCTCGTCATTTCTAATATTTACTAGTTGTATTATTTTTAATATCTATTAAAATTGAAATTTTAAGGGGAAAAAAAAAACCAATGACACTTTAATGTTTGTTACAAACAAGTGCTTTAACTATATCAAGTATAAGTGCGCTTATTCTTCTTCTTCTATAATTATATGTTGAGTAATGTTAAGGTTACTCTCTCTCTCTCTCTCTCTCTCTCTCTCTCTCTCTCTCTCTCTCTCTCTCTCTCTCTCTCTCTCTCTCTCTCTCTCTCTCTCTCTCTCTCTCTCTCTCTCTCTCTCTCTCTCTCTCTCTCTCTCTCTCTCTCTCTCTCTCTCTCTCTCTCTCTCTCTCTCTCTCTCTCTCTCTCTCTCTCTCTCTCTCTCTCTCTCTCTCTCTCTCTCTCTCTCTCTCTCTCTCTCTCTCTCTCTCTCTCTCTCTCTCTCTCTCTCTCTCTCTCTCTCTCTCTCTCTCTCTCTCTCTCTCTCTCTCTCTCTCTCTCTCTCTCTCTCTCTCTCTCTCTCTCTCTCTCTCTCTCTCTCTCTCTCTCTCTCTCTCTCTCTCTCTCTCTCTCTCTCTCTCTCTCTCTCTCTCTCTCTCTCTCTCTCTCTCTCTCTCTCTCTCTCTCTCTCTCTCTCTCTCTCTCTCTCTCTCTCTCTCTCTCTCTCTCTCTCTCTCTCTCTCTCTCTCTCTCTCTCTCTCTCTCTCTCTCTCTCTCTCTCTCTCTCTCTCTCTCTCTCTCTCTCTCTCTCTCTCTCTCTCTCTCTCTCTCTCTCTCTCTCTCTCTCTCTCTCTCTCTCTCTCTCTCTCTCTCTCTCTCTCTCTCTCTCTCTCTCTCTCTCTCTCTCTCTCTCTCTCTCTCTCTCTCTCTCTCTCTCTCTCTCTCTCTCTCTCTCTCTCTCTCTCTCTCTCTCTCTCTCTCTCTCTCTCTCTCTCTCTCTCTCTCTCTCTCTCTCTCTCTCTCTCTCTCTCTCTCTCTCTCTCTCTCTCTCTCTCTCTCTCTCTCTCTCTCTCTCTCTCTCTCTCTCTCTCTCTCTCTCTCTCTCTCTCTCTCTCTCTCTCTCTCTCTCTCTCTCTCTCTCTCTCTCTCTCTCTCTCTCTCTCTCTCTCTCTCTCTCTCTCTCTCTCTCTCTCTCTCTCTCTCTCTCTCTCTCTCTCTCTCTCTCTCTCTCTCTCTCTCTCTCTCTCTCTCTCTCTCGGCGATTGATCTGTAAGGTGGGGAATTGGACTGATTTATTCACAACCAGGTGGACGCGTTCGCTGAGTCGGCGTTCAAGGGAAACCCAGCTGCGGTATGTCTACTGGAAGAAGAGAGAGAGGAGGAGTGGTTGCAATCTGTGGCGGCTGAGTTTAATCTTTCGGAGACATGCTACTTGACTCGGATCGTTGAATCAGATTCTGATGCATTTCTCTGTGGATCCTCGCCTCCCAAATTTCGGCTTAGATGGTTCACTCCCGTCGCCGAGGTTTTCTTTTTTCTTTTTTTCCTCCCGTTTCTGAGATTAAAATAGGGATAGGCGTTCTTCGTATTTTAATGGAATGAGAAAATCGAAGTGGTTTTTGAAATCTGCTATGATTTTGGAACCGATTAGATTAATCACTCGATATTTGGCCTTCTTTATATCGTTTTCTTCTATGATTCTGGATTTTTTTAACTAGAATATGCCTGATTAAGAAGGGCCTGCAATTCCTTCATAACTACAGTCATCTGCTCATCCTAATTGCAGGATATATTGAAAAGTATAATTTTCTACCTTGCATTTCGAAACTAGCTGCTTTGTTGTTCTTTTGGATGTGTCTCAGAAACTAGTAGATTTACCACTGCCAAAT
The DNA here is from genome assembly GCA_022432975.1 of Begonia masoniana. Lineage (NCBI taxonomy): Eukaryota > Viridiplantae > Streptophyta > Magnoliopsida > Cucurbitales > Begoniaceae > Begonia > Begonia masoniana. The sequence goes on along the minus strand of CM039510.1, from coordinate 44,984,381 downwards.
TCTTCATTCTGATAAAAGTACGTGCAGAGGAAATAACTACTAGCAAGTGTTTTCAGGTTGTGCTATGTGGTCATGCAACATTGGCAGCTTCCCATGTACTCTTTGCAAATGGTTTAGTGAATTCCACTGTGATTGAGTTTGAAACCTTGTCCGGAATTCTAACTGTGAAGAAGGTCCCCGAAGCCAGCGAACCCGAGTTTTCAAATATGCAGAATACTGATGAAAAGAAGAGCTTCCTCATCGAAATGGATTTTCCTTGTGTCTCCTTATCTAAATTTAATTCTAATGAGATTTCTTCCTTTTCCAAAGCACTGACTGGTGCTTCCGTGATCGATATAATGAGAACAAGCATTGACGATATCTGCGTAATCACCTTCATTATACTGTTTTTATGCTTTTAAGAGTGCATGTATAATTCAAGCACCCACATACACACACGTTCAAGTTTTAGTTAGTCTTCCAATGGAAGTAGTGGGGTAAGATAGAAATGGATACTAAAGTAAAAATGCAGGCATGTATTAGTGCATGTATAATTCAAGCACCCACATACACACACGTTCAAGTTTTAGTTAGTCTTCCAATGGAAGTAGTGGGGTAAGATAGAAATGGATACTAAAGTAAAAATGCAGGCATGTATTAGTGCATGTATAATTCAAGCACCCACATACACACACGTTCAAGTTTTAGTTAGTCTTCCAATGGAAGTAGTGGGGTAAGATAGAAATGGATACTAAAGTAAAAATGCAGGCATGTATTAGTGCATGTATAATTCAAGCACCCACATACACACACGTTCAAGTTTTAGTTAGTCTTCCAATGGAAGTAGTGGGGTAAGATAGAAATGGATACTAAAGTAAAAATGCAGGCATGTATTAGTGCATGTATAATTCAAGCACCCACATACACACACGTTCAAGTTTTAGTTAGTCTTCCAATGGAAGTAGTGGGGTAAGATAGAAATGGATACTAAAGTAAAAATGCAGGCATGTATTAGTGCATGTATAATTCAAGCACCCACATACACACACGTTCAAGTTTTAGTTAGTCTTCCAATGGAAGTAGTGGGGTAAGATAGAAATGGATACTAAAGTAAAAATGCAGGCATGTATTAGTGCATGTATAATTCAAGCACCCACATACACACACGTTCAAGTTTTAGTTAGTCTTCCAATGGAAGTAGTGGGGTAAGATAGAAATGGATACTAAAGTAAAAATGCAGGCATGTATTAGTGCATGTATAATTCAAGCACCCACATACACACACGTTCAAGTTTTAGTTAGTCTTCCAATGGAAGTAGTGGGGTAAGATAGAAATGGATACTAAAGTAAAAATGCAGGCATGTATTAGTGCATGTATAATTCAAGCACCCACATACACACACGTTCAAGTTTTAGTTAGTCTTCCAATGGAAGTAGTGGGGTAAGATAGAAATGGATACTAAAGTAAAAATGCAGGCATGTATTAGTGCATGTATAATTCAAGCACCCACATACACACACGTTCAAGTTTTAGTTAGTCTTCCAATGGAAGTAGTGGGGTAAGATAGAAATGGATACTAAAGTAAAAATGCAGGCATGTATTAGTGCATGTATAATTCAAGCACCCACATACACACACGTTCAAGTTTTAGTTAGTCTTCCAATGGAAGTAGTGGGGTAAGATAGAAATGGATACTAAAGTAAAAATGCAGGCATGTATTAGTGCATGTATAATTCAAGCACCCACATACACACACGTTCAAGTTTTAGTTAGTCTTCCAATGGAAGTAGTGGGGTAAGATAGAAATGGATACTAAAGTAAAAATGCAGGCATGTATTAGTGCATGTATAATTCAAGCACCCACATACACACACGTTCAAGTTTTAGTTAGTCTTCCAATGGAAGTAGTGGGGTAAGATAGAAATGGATACTAAAGTAAAAATGCAGGCATGTATTAGTGCATGTATAATTCAAGCACCCACATACACACACGTTCAAGTTTTAGTTAGTCTTCCAATGGAAGTAGTGGGGTAAGATAGAAATGGATACTAAAGTAAAAATGCAGGCATGTATTAGTGCATGTATAATTCAAGCACCCACATACACACACGTTCAAGTTTTAGTTAGTCTTCCAATGGAAGTAGTGGGGTAAGATAGAAATGGATACTAAAGTAAAAATGCAGGCATGTATTAGTGCATGTATAATTCAAGCACCCACATACACACACGTTCAAGTTTTAGTTAGTCTTCCAATGGAAGTAGTGGGGTAAGATAGAAATGGATACTAAAGTAAAAACTATGTTTCGTTGCTGCTTCTTGATTGTGATTTTCTTTTCTTTCAGGATCCCGTTTGTGGTAGTGCTCATTGTGCATTGGCAGGCTACTGGAGCAAAAAGCTTGGCAAGTCTCAGCTTGTTGCTTATGCGGTCTCTCTCTCTCTCTCTCTCTCTCTCTCTCTCTCGCTCTCATCATGGTATAACATATTTATATATATGGATTACATAATGCAGGCATCACCCAGAAGTGGAATAGTGCATCTCGTGGTAGAGGAGCAGAGGCAAAGAGTTCTTCTGCTAGGAAAAGCTGTCACTATCATGGAAGGCTGCGTTTTTGCATAATTTCCTTTGTGTCGACTGACGTCATTTTTTTACAACATTAGACGCTTTTGTTTATTTTCCTTTAAATAAGAAAGTGATTGGCATATAGTCAGCATCTAGTTTTGGTTGAAGGTAGTGGCTGGAGGGATCATCGTGGTCCGGTTCGTTCCAGTTTAAAAAAAAAATTAGGACTGGACCACTAAATTCGGTTTTTAATTTTTTGTACCAATAAACATAAAATTTTTCTCAAAACCGGACTAGAATTTTGGTCTCGTTTCTGGTCCTACTGATTTTTTTTTTTTTTTTCTGCACTATAAATACTAATTTAATAGAAGACAAAACTAGGGCTGGGCACAGTGCGGTCCGGGCTAGTTCTGGCCTTGACCTGGACTGGACCTGTTGTTTCGGGAAGTATTTTCTCGAAACCGAAACCGGTACCGAACCGGAACCAGACCGAATTTGTTGCCCGGTTCCGGTTCGGTACCCGTTCCCTCCTATGGTGCAGCAATATTCACATCGGCCATTCTTCCGTGGACAGCGCCGACGCGATTTCCGCCTCACCTCCCCCTCAAACTCGGAAAAATTAGAACAGAAAGCCCGACTTTGACCTAGATGCAGAAATTTCTGAAATTGAAATATGAATTTAGAAGTTGAAGAGTCAGTAACCAGGATTGTGATCAGGAATTGTGAAATTAACAATCTGAAAGACGATGAAACAGAGAAAAAGGGCAGGTAGGAAAAAGGGAAGATTGGGGAACCAGGAGTAGGAGAGTGGCTGAATGAAAACTGACATTTCAAATCGGACTTGTTCAGTTGAGATAGCAGAATCGGGAGAGATGGTCACCGCCCGTTGGTCAGGTCGCAAGTCGGAACTGCGAAAGCCGCTGGATGAGGTCGCTCGTCGACGAGCGACTGTCGGAGCTGCGCGAGTCTGAGACGTGAGGTCGCTAGGTCGGGGTCGGGTAGGGTCGTCCGTGCTGAGGAGTGAAGCGAGGGAGGCTCATTGGTTTTAGTTTTAATTTTTTTAAGTTATCCAACTCATGGGTCGGATAACCCACCGGGCCGACCCATGGGTCGGTTCTCCAATGAGAATTTTCAGTCCCGGTACGGGGAACCAAAGACTGGACTGCGGTTCCCGATTCCCCAATCCGTGGAACCGGGACCGGTTCCATGGTAGGCAGAACCGCCCAAGAATCGGCCCGGACTGCCGGTCCGGTCCGGTTTTGCGGTTCCTGGCTGGTTCTGCCCACCGCTAGACAAAACAGACCTAATATTAAAAATCATACTTTTGTATCATATTTCAATCACTGTGCATATCGAAAAAATTTGTGCAAATATTGCATAGCAAACCCCAAAGAAATGAAACACACTACGAGTTTAACAACAATATTAGAACTCATAATTTACCTTAAACCAATCATGAATTCAGAAATCTACAAATTCATAATCATCACTTCTCTTACTATTTCCCTCTAGAGTCTCGACGATGCTCTCATTCGAAATCGATTTTTCCTTAAAGGACGGAATATGAGAAAACTAGATGTTCTCACTATTTACCAATTATAATTGGCTCGCTATATTCACCTGCTGATGTAATATCTGTAAAATATAAGTTACAAAGTAAGTATATAATACATAATAATTATTAAAAAGAATAGAGAAAAATTTAAAACACACATTTTTAAAAATCATCCACCCAATCATTGAAGTGTTTAAATCATGTATTTTCCCACGAAACCAGCTTTGACTGTAAATAAGCGCTTCAACAGTCTTTGGTGATAAAGAACTACGAAAAGAATCTAGTACATGTCCACCACTACTGAAAGCTGACTCCAAAAGAACTATGGAAATAGGAATAACTAATACATCTTTTGCAATTTTACTTAATATTGGATATTTCAATGAATTCAATTTCTACCATGCCAAAATATCTTGATTGTCTGAAAAAATTTCCAATTCTTCAGATAAATATTGATCAACTTCCGTCCTTTTGCTTGAATCATCTCGCTCACTAAGACGGTTGCAAAATTTCTGAAATAACTTATTGTGGCCAAAACTATGTTAGAATTTGGTGTGACCCGAATTCTAGTGGGGTCGTAAAAAAAAAAAAAAAAAAAAAAAAAAAAAAAAAAAAAAAAAAAAAAAAAAAAAAAAAAAAAAAAAAAAAAAAAAAAAAAAAAAAAAAAAAAAAAAAAAAAAAAAAAAAAAAAAAAAAAAAAAAAAAAAAAAAAAAAAAAAAAAAAAAAAAAAAAAAAAAAAAAAAAAAAAAAAAAAAAAAAAAAAAAAAAAAAAAAAAAAAAAAAAAAAAAAAAAAAAAAAAAAAAAAGCAAATTGTTTTTTTTTTTTTTTTTTTTTTTTTTTTTTTTTTTTTTTTTTTTTTTTTTTTTTTTTTTTTTTTTTTTTTTTTTTTTTTTTTTTTTTTTTTTTTTTTTTTTTTTTTTTTTTTTTTTTTTTTTTTTTTTTTTTTTTTTTTTTTTTTTTTTTTTTTTTTTTTTTTTTTTTTTTTTTTTTTTTTTTTTTTTTTTTTTTTTTTTTTTTTTTTTTTTTTTTTTTTTTTTTTTTTTTTTTTTTTTTTTTTTTTTTTTTTTTTTTTTTTTTTCTAGTGGGCGGGTCGGGCCCGTATATCAATATTAGGGTTTTACGTTTTCTCTATATATTGATGCTTGAGTCACAAAACTCATTGTACCGAATTTGATATTAGTGATTCTCTCCTCTGCCCGTGGTTTTTTCCCTCTCTAGGGTTTCCACGTAAAATTCGGTGTCCATTATTTTATTGTTTTTCTTTTTCGGTATTTTCTAATCGTTCGTTACAGGTAGATTAGGGCGTCTTATCCTAACAACTGGTATCAGAGCTTCGAGATTGAAGTGGTTTTCGAAAATTCAGGGTTTGATTTTTTCGAAGGTATCGATCGATTTCAGGTTTGTAATTTTCGGTTAGTGAAATTTGCAATTTTATTGGTGAAAAAGAAAGTGGAAATTAAAAAAAAAAAAAAAAAAAAAAAAAAAAGCAAATTGTTTTTCTGGTTTTCTTCTTCAACAGAGAAGAAGAGTGCCCGAAGCCCAGCGAAGAAACAGAGAGTTTCTCCACTGAGCACCGCCGCTGCGCCGAGAGAGGAGAAGCACCGCCTCAGCCGACCACCGCCGACCGCGAAGAACAGAGGCCCTGTTCTGTTCTGCCCGAGCCCGCAGCCCCGACGCGCAGCGCCGAACAAAGCCCAGCCGCCGCGAGGGAAAACTGTCCTCGCCGCCGACCTGCTCCGTTCAGAAAGCTCCGATCAGAACTCGCTTGTGCAGTTGCTCCGTCCATTGCCGCGCCACCGTCCGACAGAGAGAAGCGCTAACGGAGATCATCCATTACCGCCATCTGTCGCGTGGGAGAGAAATCAAGAACCGCGTTCCACCACTACCGCGTTCTGGTTTTTGAACAGTTTTCAAGTTTGACAGAATTTATTTTTCTGGCAGAGAAGATTCCAGTGGAAGAATTTCTGGTTGATTGAAAATTTTCTACAGATTAGAAATTTTTGGGAAAATTTCTGGGATATAGCTGATCGAGTTGTGCGGATTTACTGATATCGTGGAGATTAATTATTGAGGTTGAATATCTAATTGGGAAATATCTGATTTTTGGGTGCAGTATTTTATTGGTTCAGATAAATTGGGTTCGAAAAATTTATTTGGTAGATTTATTGATATTGTGGAGATTGATTATTGGGGTTGAATAATTGATCTGGAAATATCTGTTTTGGGCATTGATTATTGATAACGATGTCAGGTGAAGATAGCACAGGGTATATTATTGAAAAATTCAATGGGACAGATTTCGCATTCTGGAGAATGCAAATTCAGGATTACTTGTACGGGAAAGGGCTTCATCTTCCTTTGAGTGCGAAACCAGAGAAGATGAAAGACGGTGAATGGAATCTCCTTGATAGAAAGGTTTTGGGAGTCGTCAGATTGACGCTGACTAAAAGCGTTGCTCACAACGTGGCGAAGGAGAAGACCACCGCGAGTCTGATGAAGGCTTTGTCTGATATGTACAAGAAACCGTCTGCGAATAATAAGGTATTTCTTATGAAGAAGCTTTTTAATCTATAGATGATTAATGGTGCTTCTGTTGTAGCGCATCTGAATGAGTTCAATACTATTGTGAATCAATTGCTATCTGTGGATATTGATTTTGAATATGAGATTTGTGCCCTAATTTTGTTGGCGTCTCTACCAAATAGTTGGGAGCCTATGAGAGCAGTAGTTAGTAACTCAGTTGGAAGTGCTAAGCTGGTATTCACCGATGTGAGGGATCGTATTCTTGCCGAGGAGGTTCGTAAGATTGATTCTGGTGAAACATCGAATGGTTCTGTGATGACCCGAATGTGAACGTATGTGTACGACTGCGGGGCAAACCTTGAGTTGCGGGGCAAACCTCGGGACCTAAGCCGAGTGTAGGCGAATCCCAGACTCGAGTATAGGCGAATCTCTGGTCGTAAAGAGGGAGTCGTCACAATCCCACATCGCTTAGGGAAGTATGTGGAAATGAAACATATGTAAAGAGACCCTCCCAAGATAGCAAGACGCGTTTTGGAGCACAATTGACAACGGATCCCATAAGAACTCCGAAGTTAAAAGTGCTTCGGCAAGAGCAATTCCAGGTTGGGTGACCTTCTGGGAAGTTCTCGCCAAACAAAGCCGTGAGGAGAGGATATTGGGCTGCGGCCCAATCCCCAGAGCGGACAATATCTTGCTGGGAATAGGGGTCGTTACAAATGGTATCAGAGCCTGTACCCAACCGAAAATGTGGCCAACGAGGACGTTGGGCCCCCGAGGGGGGGTTATTGTGATGACCCGAATGTGAACGTATGTGTACGACTGCGGGGCAAACCTTGAGTTGCGGGGCAAACCTCGGGACCTAAGCCGAGTGTAGGCGAATCCCGGACTCGAGTATAGGCGAATACCGGGTCGTAAAGAGGGGGTCGTCACAATCCCACATCGCTTGGGAAAGTATGTGGAAATGAAACATATGTAAAGAGACCCTCCCAAGATAGCAAGATGCGTTTTGGAGCACAATTGGCAACGGATCCCATAAGAACTCCGAAGTTAAAAGTGCTTCGGCGAGAGCAATTCCAGGTTGGGTGACCTTCCGGGAAGTTCTCGCCAAACAAAGCCGTGAGAGGAGGATATTGGAGTGCGGCCCAATCCCCAGAGTGGACAATATCTTGCTGGGAATAGGAGTCGTTACAGGTTCAGCTCTAAATGTTGAAAATAGGGGCAGAAATCAAAGTAAAGGTTCGGGCAATAGAAATCGAAATCAGAGGAAGTCCGAAAAACATGCCAACTTTGAATGTTATCATTGTGGCAAGAAAAGACACATAAAGAGATTTTGTCACAAGTTTCTTCGGGAGAATCTGAATGCCAAAGGAAAGGAAAAGATGTTCGAAGAGGGTGACATAGACGAGGAGATAGACACAGCCACCGAGGAGTCCTTTATTGTGTACAACGAGGATATTGTAAATTCTGATTGCCAAGATATGAGTTGGGTGATCGATAGTGGCGCTTCAATACATGCCACTTCGCGGAGAGATTTCTTTACATCCTACACTTCAGGTGATTATGGAAGTGTGAGGATGGGAAATGGTAGCATTGCAAAAGCCATTGGTATGGGAGATGTGCGTTTGGAGACCAACATCGGCAACACCTTGGTTTTGAGAGGTGTGAAGCACATCCTTAACATCCGCAAGAATTTGGTCTCGACTGGGAAGCTCGACGACAAAGGTTTTGCAACACCTTTCGTGATGGAAAATGGAAGCTTACCAGAGGTTCATTGATTGTGGCGAGAGGAGAAAAATGCTCCTCATTATATGTGATGCATGCGAAGATCGCGGGTTGCACAGTCAATGTGATGGGTAAAAGGGCTGCAAAGTTTGTGAATTCACCTTCTAAGAGAAAGGTTGGGAAGACTCAGAAGAAGTCAGGTTCTCAGGTGAAGTTCAGGTTGGGATCCGAGAGTACATCAGAGCCAGTGAGTCAGCCTATTACAGATGTTTAGTTATCAGGTTCAGTTTCACGTCAGAATGGTATCGTCAAAGGCAGAACCAAGTGGAAGGTTAAAACTCCAGGACGATATGATGAAACTGTGGGTTATGTATTGAATGTGTTTGAGGGTAATGATTCCTATGTGGAGTCTTCAACATGTTCAGAGGCAGTTCGTTGCGACAACCCTGATAGTTCAGTGATACCATGGAGGAGGAGATGCGATTTCTTTTTAAGCAAGTCTCTCAAGTTTAAGCGGGGCTTAAACTTGAACGGTATCGGATGCTGAGTTGGCGCATCTGGGGCCTTTGTGGTAGAGGAGATTTTTTTAATGGAGTCTTGCAGATTTATTTCCTTGCACCGGAATTTCGTTGAAGGTGGAGATTGTCAGAGTTCAATGTTCTGGATTCGCTTTGGATTGGGCCGAGTAGCCTGTTGAATCTCTCACGTGGAATTCGTATCAAGGTGGAGTTTATTAGAATTTGGTGTGATCCGAATTCTGGTGGACCGGGTCGGGCCCGTATATCAATATTAGGGTTTTACGTTTTCTCTATCTATTGATGCTTGAGTCGCAAAACTCATTGTATCGAATTTGATATTAGTGATTCTCTCCTCTGCCCGTGGTTTTTCCCTCTCAAGGGTTTCATGGTAAAATTCGATGTCCATTATTTTCTTATTTTTCTTTTTCGGTATTTTCTAATCGTTCGTTATAGGTGGATTAGGGCGTCTAATCCTAACAAACTAGTACTTTGTCCTGTGGATGAAGATGTTGCAACACTAGTTTTCCAATAATTATGTGACATTTCAAATCCCAAATCCACTTTGTATTGAAGATATAATCTGTTATTCATTGTCCGTACGTGACTCACCAAATCGGTTGCTTTATTATTGTCAATCAACGTTGTAAGACAAAGTTTGAAACAATCTAACTTATATCTCGAATTTAAGACAACTGCAACGTACATCAAGAAATTAATATTCTCACAATTTTTCCAGTACTTGTCAAATTTTCCTTGCATTGCAATAGCTATTTTCCTTAATGATGAATTGTCACACTCAGCATACTCCAGGATAACTATTTTCAAATTGCATATTTCGCTAAAATAAATATTTGATGTGACACGTGAAGAGGCTGAAACAGTCGTAGTCGTATCATAATTTTTTTAAAAAAACTTGACTTCTAGTATTTGTCCAATCTGTTGTAGTGGGAGGTGTGTCCCCATTAAAATAAGCAATGTAATTACTATCGGTTACCATTAACTTGTCAAAAGTTTTTTCAAATTTTTCAGCGCTAGCTAATATCAAATATATAGAATTCCATCTTATAGACATATTAAGAGAAACACCACTTTTGCATGCAATCTTAACATTATCAGCACAATTCTTAAAATTTTGTAACTTTGCAAGTGAATATCTAACATACTTAATAGCTCTACGCATTCTAGCAATAGCCACTTGATGATCTTTCAATCCATCACATACAATCAAGTTCAATATGTGTACAAAACATCGCATATGCATATATTCTCAATTCAAAATCAAATCATTCCAATTTCGAACACTTTTGATTAAATGTGAAATTACAACATCATTCGAAGAAACATTGTCAACTGTGACAGTAAACACATTTTTAATTCCTCATTCGCACAAACATCTTTATAATTCTCTACCAATTGTCTTATTTTTATGACTCGAAATCAAACAAAAATTTAAAATCTTCTTATGCATAGTCCAATCACTATCAATGTAATGACCAGTTAAAACTATATAATTTAAATTCTGAATATAAGTCCATGTATCTGTAGTCAAGTATACTCGTTTTGATGTTCTTCTAAAATACTTTTTCAATTTCATTTTTTTTTCATAAAAACTCAAAATATCACGAGCAATAATAAATCTAAAAGGTATAGAAAATTTCGGTTGCAGATATTGAGAATATTCTCTAAAACTCTCTCTTTCAACAAACTTCAAAGACAATTCCTGCTTAATTACCATCTTCGCAAGTAGTTCTCAACAAGTAGCAACACTAAAACATGCAAATTGTTGTCCTTTATTGTTCATATTCTGAAAGATCAAAGTCTTTTGTTTCACATCTACATTTACCAATAATTTTGCACAAATACGGATGTGTTTTTTCAAGTTTGATGTCACATTTTTCAGTGTATCACATGCATATATTTTTCCACAGTGATTACATTTAGCTCTAGCATTTTTATCATCGCCATCGTTAACAATATTAAAATAATTCCAAACTTCATATTTCTTTGTCATTTCCCTTCGAATACTAACAGTAGAACTAGTCATAGGAGTAATCGCTACATTTTGATTTTCATTTGTACTTTCTGTTTCCATCTTATAAAATACAACAATTTATCAAACCAATTACCCAAATCGAACAATCTAACAATCATCTAATAATCCCAACCAACTAGAACAATGAACACAACAAACAAACACAGCAAACATCTTTACAAATTACAACACATCAAACATCTTTGTTGTTCTGTTCTGTTTTTTTAATCTAAAAACTAAAATTAAACAAACAAATATGAAGAACGAAATAGAATCACAGATAACACTACACAACTTTAAAATTTGTTCAACTAAAATTAAACAAACAGCCACAGATAACACTGCACAATAGCCAAAACAAACAACAAACAGGGTCGCACTCTCTCGGTGAAGCTAAAGAAGTAGCGAGACACAGCGAGACACAGCGAGACACAGCGAGACACAGCGAGACACAGCGAGACACAGCGAGACACAGCGAGACACAGCGAGACACAGCGAGACACAGCGAGACACAGCGAGACACAGCGAGACACAGCGAGACACAGCGAGACACAGCGAGACACAGCGAGACACAGCGAGACACAGCGAGACACAGCGAGACACAGCGAGACACAGCGAGACACAGCGAGACACAGCGAGACACAGCGAGACACAGCGAGACACAGCGAGACACAGCGAGACACAGCGAGACACAGCGAGACACAGCGAGACACAGCGAGACACAGCGAGACACAGCGAGACACAGCGAGACACAGCGAGACACAGCGAGACACAGCGAGACACAGCGAGACACAGCGAGACACAGCGAGACACAGCGAGACACAGCGAGACACAGCGAGACACAGCGAGACACAGCGAGACACAGCGAGACACAGCGAGACACAGCGAGACACAGCGAGACACATAGAACAATGAACACAACAAACAAACACAGCAAACATCTTTACAAATTACAACACATCAAACATCTTTGTTGTTCTGTTCTATTTTTTTAATCTAAAAACTAAAATTAAACAAACAAATATGAAGAACGAAATAGAATCACAGATAACACTACACAACTTTAAAATTTGTTCAACTAAAATTAAACAAACAGCCACAGATAACACTGCACAATAGCCAAAACAAACAACAAACAGGGTCGGCACTCTCTCGGTGAAGCTAAAGAAGTGCTCCAAATGCCAAAACAGAATCACCCCTAATTAAACGTATAATATGAAGAACGAAATAAAGCAATATAAAATGACACAGCGAGACACAGCGATACACGGCGAGGGCAACTGGCGCGAGAGACACGGCGAGGCAACTGCCAACTGGCGCGAGCGAAGATCAACGAAGAAACAGGGAAGGAAGAAGTCTGTCGAGTGTCGAGCAAAGACTAAAGAGTTCGACGTTTTACGATTTTAGGGCAATGGATTAATCTATTGGTCCAGGCCGGTTCTTTGGATTGTTTGTCACCAAACCCGAGAACCCAACCGACAACTTCAGTTCTAAAAAAAAAAAACCAAACTCTATTGTTTTTTGGGGCAGAACCGGACCAAAAAGCTCGGTTCTAGTCCGGTTCTCAGTTCTGGTCGGTTCTTGCTCATCCTTTAGAGACTGTCTTATTATACTCTTCATATTTTCATTTGCGTGTGAAATAATGATTCGTTCAATTAATATAATAAATTCTATAGAATATATTTAGATAATAGAATAATAGAGGAAATATATAATTACTTGTGATAAAGTTGAAGTCGGCACAGCTGGTCTCACGTCGAAGGACACTGGATCAAAACTCATGTCTTTCACGATCCAGTTCAAATTGCAAGAGCTTGTCCTCCATCTGATGCCCCCGATCACTACCGACAGTCTCGGATTGGCCCCACCGTCCACCACTCCCAAACACCACAAGCGATTTACTTGATTTCTAACTTATACTCGATATCACAATTACGAAAACTAGTTCGAAAGAGGTCTATACTTAAAATTGAGTAATTCAACGACTTAACACCTCTACATGTGGGTCGGATTAATAACACTTAAAATTGTAATTTAAAGTAAGGAGAAATATTTTATTCAGGAAAACAAAAATCAAGCTCAAAAATAGAAATTGCAGGGGTTGAAGAACATATACGACATGATCTTGGCCTTCCAAGTTATTTTTTTAATATATTTACGTTATTAATTTTCCGCCATTGATGCTTCCACCATAACCTTAAGCGTTTGAGGTGAAGTTGAAGTTGGAGCATGTAGTTTGCCTTGCGAACAAAGTGGAGCTAAACCCAAGCCTTGACCTCGCCAGATCGAACTGCAAAACAATGTTCTCCAGCTGAAAACCTCCGATAACAATGGAGGTTCTCGGACTTTCCCCGCCATTGACGAAGCCGAGACACAGAACGTGGTCGTTCACCTGAACCATCGAGTTCGCTCCGAATATACTCCATTGCACGGTCTGGTTTTGAAGGACAAGAGAGATGGTCGGAACAGAGGCCCCTATACGAGTTCCAATCACGGTTTCTGCGCTGAAGCAGGCCTCAAATGGTGCTACAGAGGCTACTCTCGTTATGTTCCTCGCCAAAGCTCCGGCAACGAAAGCTTCTGTAACCGCTTTGAAGATGGAGCTTTCTAACTTGGTGTAAGGGTTGACGGTGCTGATCTTCGTTCCGCCGACGCCGTTGCTGTCGATGGATAGCAAGGTAGTGTTTACAGATACGACCTTGTCGTCGATTTTAATGGATTTTACGCCGATGAAGTACTCGGCGGATGGGTCTCCCTGACTGAAAGCAGAGGCGGTGCTTACTGGGTTGATCAAGAGTGGGGTATACTGCAGAGAGTCAGATCCATAGACAACATTTGGAAGAAACGAATAGGGGCCATCTCCGAAGAAGACAACGCCATTGGCAGAAGAAGAAGACGACAAGCAGATTGCGAATTTCCTCTGAAAACTGAAAGCGGAAGCAAACTGAGAAGGTAATCCGATTCTAGTTCTTCCCAATCCAGCCATGCCGGAGACGCCAGAAGCTAGACCCTGCAATAAAAAGGTGGGTGCGCAGGTGAAGAGAAACCGGGGCACCGAGACAGACCTACCCGGGTTCGACCCGTCTGTTGATTGGACCGAAACAACATCTTCGGCGAGTTCGCCGCTGGTGGCGGTACGGGTGACGGAGTTGTCCGGTAACAAGCCACACGTGTTGTTGTTGCAGCCTGGTCTGGGGGCGGAAAAGCAATCTCCACAGCCACTGGCTCCGGCCAGCGAGCACTGCGCCGAGCGGCAGCGCGCCGGTCGGTAACTCGAAGAAGAGTAGCCCTGGTCGCAGTCGACCCACAAGAACTGACCGCCGAGGTCGACCACTAGGTTAACCGGCACGAGTGGAGTTCTTTGGTTGACAACGGTGGTGTATTGAAGCGTGGAAGCGTCTTTGACTACGGAAAGGACGAGCGCCTTTGGCCGGAAAGACGTCTGAGCGAAAGAGGAAGTCGATAACAAGAAGAAGAACAACAACAGAGGCTTGATCGGGAAACACAGAGCAGAGGAAGCCATTGTTGATGTTTTTGTTGGATGAAGATGGAAGAGACCTCCACTCCATTTATATAGAAGCTATCATTGGTCAATGTTTGACTAAAGAAATCCATTTTTTCAAAATTGTCGTGCAGTTCCCACGTTAACAACAGACAGCTTTGGATAAAATCAGTGGGCCCAATCGACGGCTTCCAGAATGACGTCTTTGAAAAATTGAATTGATGAAAATGACATGTCATTATGTGAAAATGGATAATCTTTGTTCATCTTTACGTAGATTACGTTACTACATAGTTTAAGATAATAAACTATGTGACATCTTATACCTAGTCAAATATATTATAACGGCGCAGTTGAATTTTAGTTAAACTATGTGACACTTTATATTAGTCAAAGTCAAAGAAAAATATTTTAAGAGTTGCTTGAAAAATGAAAATTGATTGAGTGTATACTTAGAACGATTGGATAATATTTGTTCATCTTGATTATAAGGAGAGAGAAACCACAAATCCAAAGAAATTACAAGATAGTGATTAAGTTTGTAATAAGATGGACATTTAAAATTTAATTACTATAAATCAATTATATCATTTACTAATTAATCAACGTTGTGGGCTCTCTCTTATGATCAGGGACCTAAATCATTAAATCTACGAAAGAAAAAAACTTCAAAAGCAAATTAATTTGAGGCGGTTTGTGTAGTCGTGTAGCTGCGTGATAACAAAACAAGACAAATGATTGAAAAAATTTCCTAAAAATTTGGTTCCACTCAAACACATTCTTATGGATTTTCATTTTTCTATCAATTTCTAATTTGGTCGGCCAAACAACTCGCTTTAATTTAGTAACATATCTAAGATTGGATTTTCTTCCGGGGTACTCAAATCAATTTTGGGTCTTTGTGAGATTTTCTTCGAGGCTACTAAGCAAATCAATTGCGTAGGTCTTTCGTTTCGATAATACTTGACGTCTATTTGTCTGTAAAGGTGATGGAATCTGAAGGAAAATACAAAAGTGTTTATGAATTGGAAACCATAGTTGATTTTTCATTAAATTTTAATATTGTAATTATCATTTTGTCCAACACAAATAAAATAATGACACCTATGTATATGCACATGTATTTGATCTGTCAGACTTTACTCACGCTATTCTATGTACTCGAAACCTCAAAACATTACCACTTTTAATGAGCTTTATATATGATCCATGAAGGAATTAATCGAAAAGAATAGGCAAATTTTAGAAAGGAGATCATTGAAATTTTCCGACTATTAAGTTGGGACACATGTTTTTTGTTACGCGTGTGCTTTTGCCAAGTGTCAAGTCGCGGCTCGCGATAGAGAGTCAGTTCCTTCTTGATCCACACATCTCTTGAGTTTGATTTTTCTTTTCTGAAACAGCTTCCCAACTTACCAAACAGCAAGAGAAAAGAAGCAATTCAAATGGTAGCAATAGCCAAGTTTTACTCATAATTTTGCCACGTGGCAATCAAATGGATGACTATTTGTGCATGTTGTAAATATAAATATATAGATAATATAAATAATTGTTTATTATTTTTTGTGACTATATCATACTTGCCCTCTAGTGTAAGTATATAGTCCTCCGGTACTTCCTGTACAATATTGTCTATTTTGAGAGTTTGAATCTGCACGAATTTATTCTTAAAATTATTTTAAAACTCGTTGTACTAAGTAGATATGAGAACTCTACAAATAAACTACTAAATTTTCACTCTTTCATATGATGTAGAATTATACACCTCAATTGGTATGAGTTGAGATCTCACAATCAACAGAATATTGAATTGTCTTTGATTTTATAGGATGGATGGCCACAACAAGTCGTGAGCGTGGGCGTGGGCGTGGGCGTGGGCGTGGTGGTCATTGTAATCTCTTGAATAGATTTGTATTTCTGAAAAAAAAAAAAAAAAAAAAAAAAACCTTTTTCATGCAAGGTGAATAGATAAAACGGTCCAAACTTTTTTCACTTACAATGCATTTGAAGAAGAACTAATAGAAACAAACTATCCCAAATATGTTCTTGTAAAACTATTCTCATGCAGTGTGGAGTCTACAGGTGCTACAAGTACTTAAAACATAATAATAATTTAAATTTTCAATTTGGAGATCTTGATAGTTGATATTTGATTTTTTTTTTTTTTTTTTACGATTTAGACCTTAAAATTAGACCTCTAATCAAATAGGTTACTGCTGTTAACAATCTCTCCTTATCTCCTCTCTCGGATCGAAATTTAGGAGAAAAGCCTAGTGAAGGAGTTGGATTTTTTAAACGCTGAGCCCGAAAAAATGATATTTTAAACAATTTTTTCTTTACTATTCCGACGTTAAAGCTAGATTCATTAACAAAACAAACTCTCTCTCTCTCATCGAAATTTAGAATAAAAAAAACTTAAACAAAGTGCACGTGTTACATTCAAGCAATATACAATAAACAAAATATCGATCCCACAAAGATCAAATTATTGAAATTTAAATCTTAAATTCTATTTAAGCAATTCTCCTTTCTTTACGTGTTGCGACAAATTTGTCTTAGATCAAGGTTTGATCCCTCAATTCTATGCATTTAGTATGAGTCTTGTGCATGTTCATCGCACACCTCCTTCTTGGGGTTTTCTTGTGAATTTCGACGAGAAAGAAGAGTTAATTGATACCGCAATTAGTTTAGATAAATATTATAAAAACAGAGATAAACTTAAATATTACTATGATTAAATGGAGCATATGTGTATGTGCGCGCGAGTGTGTAGATAAGTTGACA
Organism: Begonia masoniana; assembly: GCA_022432975.1. Lineage (NCBI taxonomy): Eukaryota > Viridiplantae > Streptophyta > Magnoliopsida > Cucurbitales > Begoniaceae > Begonia > Begonia masoniana. The sequence goes on along the minus strand of CM039510.1, from coordinate 44,967,202 downwards.
GTAGAGCTGAAAAGTAAAAGTTCGATTTGTCTAGAAAAATAACTTAAGGTATAATTTGTAAACAAACATAATTATTATGATCTAAATTGCAATTTATCTATAATAACTATTTATTATTTTGATAATTATCGATTTTAATCTTGTATTATGCAATTTATTTTAGTTAGCTCATTGTACCAAAAAAATCGGCAAATCAAATCCTGTATTTTGATTTTATTATCAATTTTGACCTTCTATTAACAATTTCGTTAAACACTCATTTAAAAAATTACCAAACGATATTAGATTCACTTGAAATTTTTACCATCCAAATATATGTATTTCACACGTGCACAAATAGTCACTCTTGCGTTGACTTTTCAAACATGCATGGCCAGATCTAAGCTAAGAAAACAACGTACCTTTTTGGATCCTTTCCATATAAAGCTCAAAAATCAAACGGTGCAAACGTTTCTTTTATTTTTGAGGAAAAAATCAGACGGTTGAAAATCTTTTGATCTTTGTTTCCGGAACGGCTTCTTCTAGCATACCAAACAGAGAGGGTCAGGCCATAAGCGTATAAAACAAGGCCAAAGCAAACAGAAGGAGCAATTTTCAGGCGGGGCTGTCAGCCATGGCCAAGTTTCTTCAAAGCTTCAGCTTTATCTTCGTCCTCTCCCTTCTTCTTTCCGGTAAACTAATTCTTCTAATCTTGTCTATAAATGCTCAGGTTGTGGAGTACACGAGATGATTGATTTACGTTGTACTAGGTAGGTACTGAGGGAAGCTCTATTTATTAATCCCTACTTGAACAATGAAACAAAATCTTAAGTGGTGGCAGCCTGGTTGACACATACGTTGTTAGAAGTTTAGAGTTGTTCATGATAAAAAACAGGCCGCTTATTATAGGTCTTATATAATTATTTTATATTATGTAGGTATACTGATGAATCAGGTTAATGGGCAATGCCAGAAAGTGATGGATGTGTATTGCCAGAATGCTAAATTCGACTCTTTCTGCGATAAACGCTGCTTGGAAGAGGATCAGTTTGGCGAATCCAGTTGCGTTAGTGCTCCTGGCTTGGCTGCTGGCTCTTTCTTGTGTATTTGCACTTACCCTTGCTCTTGATTTTTCGTTTCTGGGTGTCTTTTAAGGAAGGGAGACTGTCTTCCTTCTATAGACTATATAACCTATCTCTTGTATGGTAATGAGAATTGAATAAAGCTAGTTCTTATACTCTTGGGATTTCGTTTATTTCTTTGAATATCTTAGAAAAGATTTATAATATTGGTGGGACGTTGTTACGTGCTTTCTGGGGATGGTTGGGGCAGTTCTCATCTGACTCAACTTCGAAACAAATAAATATTGATTTGAGAAGTTGTATCTTAAAAGTTAACAAACATGGTGATCACAGTAAAAATAAGATATTAATTGCATTAGTTAATTAATATCACGTAAGATTACAATGTATACCACCGAGTTCGGGATGGTTTGGTGTGGTTCCCATACGCCTAGGACACTAGAATATCGAACAATGGACGAAAAAAGCCGTGAGAGAAAAACATATTGGTTTGTTCTTGATTGACGGGACACCAAAAGCCTCTGCCCTTCTATCTTTTTGATAATTAGAGAGTAAAATTAAAATTAATTTTAAAGAATAATTAGCAATTTAAACTCTGAAAAATTTTGACTGATTTTTTAAACAATGTTTTTTTTTTATGATTCGTCGCATTTGTGTTTGTCGACGTATCCATGTTTAAGAATCGCTCTATGTACTCAAAGTCTTCATTTGTAAGAGATCATAGCTCTTGTGAATATTTACGACTTTCTATTAAGGCATTGATTCTTAGGGCTAATTCTTGAAGAGAACCTAGCTCGGCTTCATCTTGACGTTGATAATAACTCGGTTGAATGAGGATCATGACTCGATCATCTCCACGCTGCTCATCTTCATGTCGATCAACTTTGATGCCTTTTTTCAAATGTTTTTTTTTTAACATGCACGATCACGTATCTCCCTATCATATTGTCATTTCCAAGTTCCATGTTGCGTGACTCGGCATATTATCGAGCTTTTGCTTGTTTTATTCGTCAGTTTCATGAAACAATATCTCTTCATTTTGCATCATCAATTCCCATAGCTTATTATCCTCCTTGTAGCTTTTGATATACTCCATTATCAGAATATGCGTCGGTAGTCGTTAACCATTGACCACAAAACCGAACGCCGGGAATTGATAAATTGTCCATTTGATATTTGCTTGAGATATGGCTGTGAATTAGAAGATGATAAAAATATTATACTTGAATTGCAACCTCTCAATGTCTAAAACTATTACCAATAATTAAAACGTTTTCTATGTACCACTAGCACAGCCCATTTATAATGCCCAGCTCAATAAGAGTCCGCTCAGCGCAAGCCAGTTCCGTTGCCCATTCTGAATCCCCCGCGCTGTGCCCAAGCTCAAGCCTAGCTCATTCTGTTCTAAGCCCCCATTGAAAAGCTCAGACCCGTCCTCAAGCCTCCCGCCAGAAATTTTTTTCTTAGTTTTCGATAATTTAAAGTTTTTTTGAACATAAATATACTTTGAGGGTTTTTTTAAACCAAACTCATACTTCAAGGGTTAAAATGATTTTAACCTTAAATTTTTTAGGTTAATATATGAATTCTTATTAATCACAACATGCAATCATGAATTTACATATAGTAAATATGTGTTAAGTATTTAATCTTTTAATTTTTTGTAACTAGTTCGGGTGAAGCTTGTAATTTTTAGAAGATTCTCGATCAATGTTAATTATTTTTCATTAAAAATTCACACGTATTACAAATCTACAAGTGAAAAAAAATAATTAAAATAAGCAAAAAAATGTGTACATGAATAAATATTTATAAATTATTCAAGTTTAAAAAAATTTGGCAAATTTTTGGGTTACTCAGCAGACTTTGTAGATTGCCAAGTTCATAGTGAATTTGATTCACTCTGAAAACTTTAAAATTTATTCAACTTAAACGTTGATTTTTTTTTAATAAAATAAATCTTGAAATTTGCACATTGAATAAAAAGAATTTCGAATCGGTCTTTTGATTTTAGTCCGTTTGATTATGGTTCAGTTTGAGTTTTAGATTTTTTTGGTTGAGCTTAGTTTGAGTCAGTTTGAGCTCCGTTTTGGGTCAAATTTAGTTAATTTTTTATAATTTAAAATTATAAAATATATAAATATCATAACATCGGTTCGATATTGATTCTGAGCAAAACCGAGAAAGATCTAATTTTAATACCAAGATTTAACAAGAATTTGAGGTTGTAAGGATTTAAATAGAAAGATTTACAAGATATTCTTAACAAAATGAATTTCAAGATTTATGATAATTAGAGTTTAAATTTGTTTAAATTTTAATTTCAACCGATCGTTTTTACTCCACACTTGCCTACAAGGAATCCACTCTACCTTCTTTTCTTCATACCCCGCGCGCTCTCTTTCTCCTAAACATCTCCTTTTTCCCGCTCGTACCACTAACAACACCAGTTTCTTGATCCTAGCTCACCGTCTTCAACACGTCTAACTGTTTGTGTTCTTACCGAGGAGCGGATCGCACTTGGTATTTTAGGTCCGTAGAGTTTTCGATATACGTAACTGAGTTTCCGATATCATTAGTCTTGGTCCTTCAGTCAAGTCTAGAATATCTCATTTTCTCCGCAAATCAACAAATCGGTTGGAATCAGTAACCGAGCATTTTTTAGACCCAGAGAGACAGACGGGAGGTCGGAGCTCGAGCACTTCCGGCCCACCGAAGCGCGGCAAGACGACGGCTCTGCAGCTGGTGACGAACGATCTCAATCCATACTCGCTCCCTGTTGCGGGTGATTCAAACTTGGAGGTTTTATTTTATGCTCTACCCTTTTGGTTTTTCATTTTCTTAATTAACTGAATAAACTATCCTTTTCTTGTCGACATCCATTTCTATAAAAATAATACTCCAAATTTTTGCGTCATTTGCTTCTGCAACTCTCTCTCTCTCTCAAGATTGAATTTTTACAACTCCCTTCCATGCGCTTCTGAATTTTTACTTCATTTGCATATGTAACTCTCTCTCTCTCTCCTCCTTTCTGCTTTCAAGATTCTTGTCATTGTGTCGTTCGTAGTTCTTGTAGAGATCTTGGAAAGACTGTTCGTAGTTCTTGCAGAGATCATGGAAAGACTATAAAGATCTTGATAACTATTTGAAGAATAATATTCGTGAAATTATTTTTCTGTACTTCAATTAATATTTTATCTTTTCTTTATTATTGTGTTGAACATTACGGTAATGTTATGGTTGTGTTTTGTTTTTCATTTGCGAGCAAAGAATCAATACGACATTGACGTAGGTTGAATGACCCAAATCATTGAATATTTTTCTGCGAAATTCTAAATATAAAAAGACGTCTCATTTTCTGCATTTGATGAGTTTTTGTAGATTCTTCCAAATATTTATGATTTAATTTTAATTAATTTAAAAAAGATTGCAACAAAATAGAGAAAATCATCTCTTAGTCCCATCTATAATAAATTGATTCTTTTGTCCATACACATTTTTGAACTTTGAAGTTCAGTCAAGTCTTTTCATGCTGCAAGTAACGTCAGAGAACACATTGTGTTTACGTCATAAAGTGATCAACCCATAAAGTGATCAACCCATTTGAACGTTATGATTGAACAACTAATTAGCTTTCTGTTATTAAATAATAGACCAAAACATTATCTTTCCAAGTTTACTTTTAAAATAGTGAAGATAATGGATAATGGAAGATATTGGTTGTTTCTAAGCTTAAAATGAATTACTTTAATATTGTATAAGCTTTTTTGTTATTAGATTTGCTGATAAAATGAACTCTCTCTCTCTCTCTCTCTCTCTCTCTCTCTCTCTCTCTCTCTCTCTCTCTCTCTCTCTCTCGTCCATGCATGTATCAACTTTTTTGTTATTAGATTTTCTAGTAAAATGAAATATATTAGATAGCATTTGAATTTAAAATGATTCGAACAATTAATGATTTAATGAAATATATGCATTTCAATAAGCCTTAAGACATAATCTTCAAACAATACTAACATCTTCTAGTATTTTTTTTTCTCATATTTTCTAATCAGAAATATGGACATCGAATCGATTCCTGGCCTTCGATTTTCTCCTGATCGGGTAAAACTCATCAAGCTCCTCCACATTATGGCCAATGGTGGACGACTCCCTGCATACATTCCAATCAAGGAGTACATCGACGTGTACGAGGATGATAAAATATGGGAGTTGATGAAAGAAAAAGAGGAGCTATATTGTTTTATGAAGCTAAAGAACAAAACAAGTAAAAGTTCCAGAATAAATCGGGTCACACATCGTGGAACTTGGAAGGGCCAAAATGACGAGAAGATATTGAACGGGAAGAATCATGTTGGATCGTATAGAAGTTTCTCTTTTATGCCGAAAATAGGTATTCGCATGAAATATCGAATGGTCATGCATGAATATCGACTAGACGGGGACTTCAAAACATTAGTATGTCATTTTTCTTCTTTTTGTCGATCCTCTTCTATCATGTGAATGAAAATTCTCTTATATTATGTTCATAATCATCTTTTTAGCATACAATATCCTTAAAAATATTTTTGAAACAGCATAGTGGCTACGTGATTGTTCATATCAAAAGATATGGAAAAAAAGATGCTAAAATCAACCGACGAGAAGATGAGCAGCACAACAATGAACAAGTTACGACCTCCATTCAGGCAAGTCAAACTCCTCAATATCAACATCAAGACGAGCAAGGTCCTCTTCGACAAATTCAGCCAAGTCAACCTCCTCAACAACATCAAGATGAGGAAAATCCTCTTCAACAGTTTGCACGAGAAATGCATCCTCTTTGGGTAGGTATTGACTGGGAAGACCTAGGACTTCCTACAGATGGAGACATTGGAAACATGGATCTTGGCAAATGGGAAAAGGAAGACTTATTGCAGTTGGTAGGAGATATGGATGACACGAACAATGAGTCATTGTCACTGTACAAGAGTTAGATTAAGATTATTAGCGTGGAAAGCTTCGGCTTGAGATCATGCACTCTTTTTCCTTGTTTGAATTTTTTCCCATTGGGTTTTATTCAAACAAGATTTTAACGAGGCATCTTCTATTTTATAGAAGAGTAGATCTCATGGTTTTTCCATACCACGATTTGTTTGTAACATTGATAACATATATTTGTTTTTTTTTTTTAATTTATTTTTTTTTGTATTTTGAAGTCCACTTCATCAAACTATTATTAAAATAAATAAAAAAGTAACAATAATATTTCTCAAATATTCACAAATTGAATAGGTTTATTTTCCTCATAACCCACAAAACGTTTACCTCCTGCCCATCATTTATTATATGCAATCCACTACCCAATAAAAATTAAAATATGTTTATAAAAAAAACAGAAAATGAGAAGTGGTTCTAGTCGATCTGAAGCACCACCTTACCAGGTACAAGTTTCTTGTCCTTGGCCTCATGAGCTTCTCTCACTTGAGACAGTGGAAATGTCTTCTCCACTGGAATTTTAAACTTTCTAGCCTCACAGAGCCTTCCAATTTCACTTAAACCTTCTGAATCTGCCCTCATATAAGTCCAGCAATACTCTGTAAACCATCACTACTATAATATGTACGTATGTAAACTTAATATGTCATTGCCTAGTTTCTATTAAATTCATAAACTAACTTATAAGGTGTAACTCAAGTTCTTTTATCATCAAATGCATTAAACAATCAACAATATTTTATATCTTACTTACATGATCCAACCTAAGTGTACTAATTATGCCAAACAATTGGAAAAGGGAAATCATCTACTAGTATTGTTTTAATGTAAAACCTTACTTTGACCTATCACAAGAGAGTATCTCTAACTTTTGATTTCAAAATATATTTCTTTCAAATTCTTTGAATTACTAGGTCTATACCGTCTATCATCATTGAGGTTTTAAGCCTAGAGATGTCAACTTCTCTGGCCTTCAATACATAAACATTTCTACAGTACATGCATGATTTAGTAAATGAAACCTACCACCATCCGACACCACATTTTCCATCGCCATCTCTTTTGGCTTGTTTATTAGACAACTTGATATCAGCAATGTCTTTCTTCATGGGGATCTTACAGAAACGGTTTTTATGTAACAATCTCCAGGATTTGTAGATTCATCTCATCCATTAGCGGTCTTCTTCCTAAAAAAAGTCCTTTATGGTCTCAAACAATCCATTCGGGCGTGGTTCTATAAATTAGGCACTACTTTTCTAGCATGGGGCTTCTTAGCATCCAAATATGATACATCTTTGTTTGTATGTCGTAAGCCCTCCTCCGTTCTAATTATGCTGGTTTATGTCGATGACATCATCCTTACAGGTAATTCCTCTACACTTTTGGACCAATGTCTCTCTTATCTGCATTCCAAGTTTGTGGTCTGAGATCTTGGCTCCCTCTCGTTTTTTCTTGGGATTTCGATTACTCCTATTGATCAAAGGATCTCTCTCACTCAATCACGGTACATCTCTGAGCTCCTCCATAAATCTCACATGACAAACTGCAACCCAGTTCCAACCCCCATGATTTTGGGGCCAACCTTGTCTAAGCACTCTCGTAAACATCTCAGTGACGACTCTTTCTACTGCAACATTGTTGGCGGTCTTTAATATTGTTGTCTCACTCCCCCAGATATTGTCTTTGTTGTGAACAAAGTCTCTCAATTTATGCATGTCTACACTGATGTTCATCTGCAAGCTGTCAAACGAATACTGCGCTACCTCCAAGGTACTTTCTCTTTAGGAATCCCCTTATCCAATTCAAAGTCTTTTAACCCAACTTGCTATACGGATGCTGATTGGGCCTCGTGCCCAGACGATCGAAAAAGTACAAGCGGCTTCTGTATATTCTTAGGATCAAATCTTATATCAAGATCTTCTGCCAAACAGAAAGTTGTTTCACGCTCTAGCACTAAATCAAAATACTTCAGTATAGCAAATGACGCAGCGAAAATTCTCTGGCTCCAATCACTCCTAAAAGAAATCGTCATTATGCCTTCCGAAATACCTCTAATATATTGTGATAATTTATGTGTCACATACCTTGCATCCAATTCGGTTCTACACTCCAAGTCCAAACACGTTGAAATTGATTTTCATTTCGTTCGGAAAAAATTGACAAACAAATCTATGATGATTCAGTTTACTCCATCACAAAATCAGATTGCTGACGCTCTCACAAAACCTCTCCCTCCCTCCACTTCCCAACATTCATCTCTAAGATCTTTGGTCTTCGTCCTTGCTCTTGAGGGGGGATGTTAACATATGTACTGTTCAATTGTAGTTTAGTTTGGTTAGTTTGTTGTCTTTGTCATTCTCTATGTTCATCATTTAACTTTCTGCTATATACATGTAAATTGAGTTTTACTAGAAATCAACGAAAATGGCTTACCTCTTTTTCTGTTCATCTTCTTCTTCCCTTGCTTCATCTTCTTTCGGTGTTCCTTGATGTTTACTAACTTTACTCTTAATCATTTCTTACTCTCTTTTAATATCTTCAATTCAATACTTTTTCCGATTAAATATTGGTGCGTCCACTATCAAGATGATAGCAAAAAAGGTATTAAGAGGTTATATTATAATCACTAGTATACAAATGTGCAATGAACATGCGTGTTGTCATACGATATACGTGCAATTGTCATGCGATACATAAGTACATTGTCATGCCAGGAATGATGCGTAAAAAAATATAAAGCCAAGTTCGGTAAAAATATTGGGTACAAACATTAACACATGGACTAAAAATCGATGAATGAAATGTGAAAAAAAAAAAAAAAACACATTTTTTGGGTTCAGTCAAACAAATGAAGATAGATGTAAAGAAGATGGAGATACATTTATGAATGAGTAGATATAAGACGAAGAGTGATGGTGAAAAACAAAGAGATTCAACCAAAAAGAAGTTCAATAGAACATTATTTATGAAATAAATAGAGTAGAAAAGGCAAGAAAAGTAAGAAATTGTGAGTGATATCGAAATTCACTAAGTGTGAATTAATGAGATTTAAAATTCTTGGGTAAAGTGCAATTTGACCCCTACAACTAGGTGAAATGGACAATTTACACCGTAAACTTGGATAATGGGCAATTTGGCCCCTACTACTAGGATAAAGTGCAATTTGGCCCCTACAGTCATATTTTCTGTCAAAAAGTAACGTTTTTTTGCTTGTTTATTTTTTTCCCAAAATGCCCCTCACTCGACCGAACCGGATAGGACCGGTTCGGCTAATTCTACTCTGGTTTTTTATTTTTAATTATATTCCTCTGTCTTCTTTTTTTCGAGAATTTAAAAAAAAAAAAAAACAAGAGTGGAATTAGCCAAACCGGTCCTGTCAGGTTCGGTCCAGTGAGAGGCATTTCGGAAAAAATAAAAATAAACAAGCCAAAAAACGTGACTTTTTGACGGAAAATATGACAGTATGGGCCAAATTGCACTTTATCCTAGTAGTATGGGCCAAATTGTCCATTATCCAAGTTTACGGTGTAAATTGTTCATTTCACCTAGTTATATGGGCCAAATTGCACTTTACCCAAAATTCTTTAACTCTTCATGAATTAATGATTTTTCACTCATAAAGTAAACGCTAATAATATTAAATGTAGAATAATGCTTTTTAATTCTTCGTCCTCTCGCTTCTTCTCGCCGGTAATCTCCCCATTTTCTGCAAACTCTGCAACTTTTCTCTGTGCGCGAAGGCTTTGAGCCCGTCTTTAAACACCCATTTCTGTTGTTTTTGTTGGTTTTATTCTTACGAGTCGATGGATCGACGAGCTAATCTGTATGTTATGATGCAGGACTGATGGTGGGCAAGGGTCAAGAAAGAGACGTTTGCCAGAAAGTGGTGCTGCCATATTGCACGAATGAGTTGTACGACACTAATTGCAACGCCTGCTGTTTAAAAGAAGAAAGCAAGGAAGCAGTCTCCTTTTGTAAAAGTGTGCCTGGTTTGCCTGCTGGACAATACCTCTGCATCTGCTCTTATCCTTGTTCTTGATCTCCATCCTAACTTATTATGTACGACGTGTCGTTTTGTCTTCCTAGAGAAGACTCTCTCTCTCATCTTTTGTCTCAAGTGATCAAAATTAGAGGAGAATGAGTTGTAATTTCCATCATAATATAAAATAAAAATGGTTATCATTGTCCATTTATCTTCTAAGTGAATTGAGATATACATCGAGTAATCAACCTAAGCAACCAATCCAAGATCAATGGACCAAACAAAGTTATGTCGGTTAAGGTCAAACCTTGGTCGGTCTGTTATTAAAATAATATCAAACTCGAACTAGTCTGACTCGACTTCATTCTTTTGAGTGTTTTATTTCTTTATTTTTCTTGGTAAAATACTTATTTATTTTTGCTCTTATCATTTTGGAATGTATAATTATAATTCGTGTTGGATATTTTATCGCTTGGTGCACATCACTTCTTGATGTATTATCCTTTTATTCTTTGATCATTAGGTGAATTTTAACCTATTTTGTTCGTGTTATGACTTAATTTGAATTTTAAGTATTCCACTGCGAACCATAAAATGTGTTTTGGGCTAAACGGTCGTTCAACTCGACGTTTCTGTCTTAACCCACCCTCTAGTTGTGAATTTTTTTTCTCTCATAACATATTTTAATATGTTATTAGTCAAAAGAAATACCACTTATCTTGTTTTCATAGTCTAATTTAGATTCTTTCATAAGTTTCTCGTAATTAAATTTCTTATTTAGCAAAAAAAAAAAAAAAAATACTTGTGAAAGTTTTAGACCGGCTTTAGGTTCCATTATTCATTACTATTTCTCCCAACATTCTATTTTACATGTAAGTGACAGTTTCTCAATATTTCATTTTCGGAATCGATGGCATTGGGTGGCATGAGACAGCCTTACATGGCGGCGAGCGAGGGTCGTGAGCGTGAGCTTGGGCGGGGCGGTCATTGTAATCTCTTGAATAGATTTGTATTTCTGAAAAAAAGCCTTTTTCATGCAAGGTGAATAGATCAAACGGTCGAAACTTTCTTCTCTTTCAATGCATTTGAAGAAGACCTAATAGAAACAAACTATCCAAAATATGTTCTTGTAAAACTATTCTCATGCACTGTGGAGTCTACGGGTGCTACAAGTACTTAAAAGATAATAATAATTTAAATTTTCAATTTGGAGATCTTGATATTTAGTTTAGTTTTTTTTTGTTTTTTTGTTTTTTTGTTTTTTTTTTTTTTTTTTTTTTTTTTTTTTTTTTTTTTTTTTTTAAGAATTAAGCCTTAAAATTAGACCTCTAATCAAATAGGTTACTGCTGTTAACAATCTCTCCTTGTCTCCTCTCTCTCTGATCGAAATTTAGGAGAAAAGCCTAGAGGAGTTTGATTTTTTAAATCCTGAGCCCGGAAGAATGATAGTTTAAACAATTTTTTTTACTCTTCCGACGTTAAACTAGATTCATTAACAAAAATGTCTTCTCTCTCTCATCGAAATTCAGAATAAAAAAAAAACTTAAATAAAGTGCACGTGTTATATTCAAGCAATATATGATAAACAAAGTATCGATCCCACAAAGACCAAATTATTAAAATTTAAATCTTAAATTCTATTTAAGCAATTCTACTTTTTTTACGGCAAATTTATGAAGGCAAAATCTTCAATAAAGGTTTGATCCCTCAACTCTATGCATTTACTACGAGTCTTCTGCATGTTTCATCGCACACCTCCTTCTTGGGGTTTTCTTGTGAATTTCGATGAGAAAGAGGAATTAATTGATACCGCAATTAGTTTAGATAAACATTATAAAGATAGAGATAAACTTAAATATTACTATGATTAAATGAAATATATGCGCGCGCGTGAGTGTGTAGATAAGTAAAAGTGGAAGTTCAATTTGTCTAGAAAAATAGCTTAAGGTATAATTTGTAAACAACATAATCTTTAGGATCTAAATTGCAGTTTACCTATAATAACTATTTATTATTTTGATAATTATCGATTTTAACCATGTACTATGCAATTTATTTTAGTTAGTCCATTGTACCAAAAAAATCGGCAAATCAAATCCTGTATTTTGATTTTATTATCAATTTTGACCTTCTATCAACAATTTCGTTAAACACTCATTTAAAAAATTACCAAACAATATTAGATTCACTTAAATTTTTACTACCCAAATATATGTATTTCACACGATCACAAATCGTCACTCTTGCGTTGACTTTTCAAACATGCATGGCCAGATCTAAGCTAAGAAAACAACGTACCTTTTTTGATCCTTTCCATATAAAGCTCAAAAATCAAACGGTGCAAACGTTTCTTTTATTTCCGAGGAAAAAGATCAGACGGTTGAAAATCTTTTGATCTTTGTTTCCGGAACGGCTTCTTCTAGCATGCCAAACAGAGAGGGTCAGGCCATAAGCGTATAAAACAAGGCCACAGCAAACAGAAGGGAGCAATTTTCAGGCGGTGCTGTCAGCCATGGCCAAGTTTCTTCAAAGCTTCAGCTTTATCTTCGTCCTCTCCCTTCTTCTTTCCGGTAAACTAATTCTTCTAATCTTGTCTATAAATGCTGAGGTTGTGGAGTACACGAGACGATAGATTTACGTTGTACTAGATGGTTTGAAAAAATTTTCTTATAAAACATTCAATATCTACTTTCTCAATCGAATCGACGTGAGATTAGACATTCCTGCTTGAATAATCAAACAAAATCTTAAGTGGTGGTAGCCTGGTTGACACAGACGTTGTTAGACGTTTAGAGTTGTTCATGATAGAAAACAGGTCGGTTATTATAGGTCTTATATAATTATTTTATATTATGTAGGTATACTGGTGAATCAGGTTAATGGGCAATGCCAGAAAGTGATGGATGTGTATTGCCAGAATGCTAAATTCGACTCTCTCTGCGATAAACGCTGCTTGGAAGAGGATCAGTTTGGCGAATCCAGTTGCGTTAGTGCTCCTGGCTTGGCTGCTGGCTCTTTCTTGTGTATTTGCACTTACCCTTGCTCTTGATTTTTCGTTTCTGGGTGTCTTTTAAGGAAGGGAGACTGTCTTCCTTCTATAGACTATATAACCTATCTCTTGTATGGTAATGAGAATTGAATAAAGCTAGTTCTTATACTCTTGGGATTTCGTTTATTTCTTTGAATATCTTAGAAAAGATTTATAATATTGGTGGGACGTTGTTACGTGCTTTCTGGGGATGGTTTGGGGCAGTTCTCATCTGACTCAACTTCGAAACAAATAAATATTGATTTGAGAAGTTGTATCTTAAAAGTTAACAAACACGGTGATCACAGTAAAAATAAGATATTAATTGCATTAGTTAATTAATATCACGTAAGATTACAATGTATACCACCGAGTTCGGGATGGTTTGGTGTGGTTCCCATACGCCTAGGACACTAGAATATCGAACAATGGACGAAAAAAGCCGTGAGAGAAAAACATATTGGTTTGTTCTTGATTGACGGGACACCAAAAGCCTCTGCCCTTCTATCTTTTTGATAATTAGAGAGTAAAATTAAAATTAATTTTAAAGAATAATTAGCAATTTAAACTCTGAAAAATTTCGACTGATTTTTTAAACAATGTTTTTTTTTTTTTTATGATTCGTCGCATTTGTGTTTGTCGACGTATCCATGTTTAAGAATCGCTCTATGTACTCAAAGTCTTCATTTGTAAGAGATCATAGCTCTTGTGAATATTTACGACTTTCTATTAAGGCATTGATTCTTAGGGCTAACTCTTGAAGAGAACCTAGCTCGGCTTCATCTTGACGTTGATAATAACTCGGTTGAATGAGGATCATGACTCGATAATCTCCACGCTGCTCATCTTCATGTCGATCAACTTTGATGCCTTTTTTCAAATGTTTTTTTTAACATGCACGATCACGTATCTCCCTATCATATTGTCATTTCCAAGTGCCATGTTGCGTCACTCGGTTTATTATCGAGCTTTTGCTTGTTTTATTTGTCAGTTTCATGAAACAATATATGTCTTCATTTTGCATCATCAATTCCCATAGCTTATTATCCTCCTTGTAGATTTTGATATACTCCGTTATCGGAATATATGTCGGTAGTCGTTAACTATTGACCACAAAACCGAACGCCGGGAATTGATATATTGTCCATTTGATATTTGCTTGAGATATGGCTGTGAATTAGAAGATGATAGCAATATTATATTTGAATTGCAACCTCTCAATGTCGATCAACTTCATGAAACAATATATGTCTTCATTTTGCATCATCAATTCCCATAGCTTATTATCCTCCTTGTAGATTTTGATATACTCCGTTATCGGAATATATGTCGGTAGTCGTTAACTATTGACCACAAAACCGAACGCCGGGAATTGATATATTGTCCATTTGATATTTGCTTGAGATATGGCTGTGAATTAGAAGATGATAGCAATATTATATTTGAATTGCAACCTCTCAATGTCGATCATCTTGACGTTGATAATAACTCGGTTGAATGAGGATCATGACTCGATAATCTCCACGCTGCTCATCTTCATGTCGATCAACTTTGATGCCTTTTTTCAAATGTTTTTTTTAACATGCACGATCACGTATCTCCCTATCATATTGTCATTTCCAAGTGCCATGTTGCGTCACTCGGTTTATTATCGAGCTTTTGCTTGTTTTATTTGTCAGTTTCATGAAACAATATATGTCTTCATTTTGCATCATCAATTCCCATAGCTTATTATCCTCCTTGTAGATTTTGATATACTCCGTTATCGGAATATATGTCGGTAGTCATTAACTATTGACCACAAAACCGAACGCCGGGAATTGATATATTGTCCATTTGATATTTGCTTGAGATATGGCTGTGAATTAGAAGATGATAGCAATATTATATTTGAATTGCAACCTCTCAATGTCTAAAACGATTACCAATAATTAAAACATTTGCTATGTACGACTAACACAGCCCATTTATAATGCCCAGCTCAATAAGAGTCCGCTCAGCGCAAGCCAGTTCCGTTGCCCATTCTGAATCCTGCCCAAGCTCAAGCCTAGCTCATTCTGTTCTAAGCCCCCATTTAAAAGCTCAGACCCGTCCTCGAGCCCCCCGCCAGGGTTTTTTTTTCTTAGTTTTCGATAATTTAAAATTTTTTTGAGTATAAATATACTTTGAGGGCTTTTTTAATCCAAACTCATACTTTGAGGGTTAAAATGATTTTAACCCTAAATTTTTTTAGGTTAATATATGAATTCTTATTAATCACAACATGCAATCATGAATTTACATATAGTAAATATGAGTTAAGTATTTAATCTTTTAATTTTTTGTCACTAGTTCGGGTGATGCATGTAATTTCTAGAAAATTCTCGATCAATGTTAATTATTTTTCATTGAAAATTCACACGTATTACAAATCTACTAGTGAAAAAAATAATTAAAATAAGCAAAAAAATGTTTACATGAATAAATATTCATATATTATTCAAGTTTTAAAAAATTCGGCAAATTTTTGGGTTGCTCAGCAGACAAGATTGCCAAGTTCATAGTGAATTTGATTCACTATGAAAACTTTGAAATTTATTCAACTTAAATGTTGATTTTTTTTAATAAAATAAATCTTGAAATTTGCACATTGAATAAAAAGAATTTTGAATCGGTCTTTTGATTTTAGTCGGTTTGATTATGGTTCAGTTTGAGTTTTAGATTTTTTTGGTTGAGCTCAGTTTGAGCTTAGTTAATTTTTTTATAATTTAAAATTTAAAATTAAAAAATTATATAAATATTATAACATCGGTTCGACGTTGATTCGGAGTAAAATCGAGAAAAATCTAATTTTAATAACAATATTTAACAAGAATTTGAGGTTTAATTTTTTCAAAAAAATTTTTAGGGATTTAAATAGAAAGATTTACAAGATATTCTTAACAAAATGAATTTCAAGATTTATGATAATTAGAGTTTAAATTTGTTTAAATTTTAATTTCAACCGATCGTTTTTACTCCACACTTGCCTACAAGGAATCCACTCTACCTTCTTTTCTTCATACCCCGCGCGCTCTCTTTCTCCTAAACATCTCCTTTTTCCCGCTCGTACCACTAACAACACCAGTTTCTTGATCCTAGCTCACCGTCTTCAACACGTCTAACTGTTTGTGTTCTTACCGAGGAGCGGATCGCACTTGGTATTTTAGGTCCGTAGAGTTTTCGATATACGTAACTGAGTTTCCGATATCATTAGTCTTGGTCCTTCAGTCAACTCTAGAATATCTCATTTTCTCCGCAAATCAACAACTCGGTTGGAATCAGTAACTGAGCATTTTTAAGACCCAGAGAGACAGACGGGAGGTCGGATCTCGAGCACTTCCGGCCCACTGAAGCGCGGCAAGACGACGGCTCTGCAGCTGGTGACGAACGATCTCAAGCCATACTCGCTTCCTGTTGCGGGTGATTCAAACTTGGAGGTTTTATTTTATGCTTTACCCTTTTTGTTTTTCATTTTCTTAATTAACTGAATAAACTATCCTTTTCTTGTCGACGTCCATTTTCTATAAAAATAATACTCTAAATTTTTGCGTCATTTGCTTCTGCAACTCTCTCTCTCTCTCTCTCTCAAGATTGAATTTTTACCACTCCCTTCCATGCGCTTCTGAATTTTTACTTCATTTGCATATGTAACTCTCTCTCTCTCTCCTCCTTTCTGCTTTCAAGATTCTTGTCATTGTGTCGTTCGTGGTTCTTGTAGAGATCTTGGAAAGACTGTTCGTAGTTCTTGTAGAGATCATGGAAAGACTATAAAGATCTTGATAACTATACGAAGAATGATATTCGTGAAATTATTTTTCTGTACTTTATTTAATATTTTGTCTTTTCTTTGTTATTGTGTTGAACATTACGGTAATGTTATGGTTGTGTTCTGTTTTTCATTTGCGAGCAAAGAATCAATACGACATTGACGTAGGTTAAAGGACCCAAATCGTTGAATATCTTTATGAGAAATTCTAAATTCAAAAAGACGTCTCATTTTCTGCATTTGATGAGTTTTTGTAAATTCTTCCTAATATCTATAGTTTAATTTTAATTAATTTAAAAAAGATTGCAACAAAATAGATATGATCCTCTCTTAATCCTTTTATAGTAAATTGATTCTTTTGCCCATGCACGTTTTTGAAGCTCAGCCAAGTCTTTTTGTGCAGCGACAACGAGTAACGTCAGAGAACAGATTGTGTTTACGTCAGAAAATGATCAATCCATTTCAACTTTATGATTGAGCAACTAATTAGTGTTATTAAATAATAGACCAAAACATTATCTTTCTAAGTTTACTTTTAAAATAGTGAAGATAATAGATAATGGAAGATATTTGTTGTTTCTAAGCTTAAAATGAATTACTTTAATATGTTCTATGTATAAGCTTTTTTGTTATTAAATTTGCTGATAAAATGAAAGCTCTCTCTCTCTCTCTCTCTCTCTCTCTCTCTCTCTCTCTCTCTCTCTCTCTCTCTCTCTCTCTCTCTCTCTCTCTCTCTCTCTCTCTCTCGTCCATGCATGTATCAACTTTTTTGTTATTAGATTTTCTAGTAAAATGAAATATATTAGATAACATTTGAATTTAAAATGATTCGAACAATTAATGATTTAATGAAATATATGCATTTCAATAAACCTTAAGATATAATCTTCAAACAATACTAACGTCTTCTAGTAATTTTTTTTCTTCATATTTTTGAATCAGAAATATGGACATCGAATTGATTCCTGGCCTTTGGTTTTCTCCTGACCGGGTAAAACTCATCAAGCTCCTCCACATTATGGCCAATGGTGGAAAACTACCTGCATACATTCCAATCAAGGAGTACATCGACGTGTACGAGGATGATAAAATATGGGAGTTGATGAAAGAAAAAGAGGAGCTATATTGTTTCATGAAGCTAAAGAACAAAACAAGTAAAAGTTCCAGAATAAACCGGGTCACACATCGTGGAACTTGGAAGGGCCAAAATGACGAGAAGATATTGAACGGACAGAATCATGTTGGATCGTACAGAAGTTTCTCTTTTATGCCGAAAATAGGTATTCGCTGGAATATCGAATGGTCATGCATGAATATCGACTAGACGGGGACTTCAAAACATTAGTATGTCATTTTTCTTCTTTTTTTCGATCCTCTTCTATCATGTGAATGCAAATTTTCTTCCATTATGTTCATAATCATCTTTTTAGCATACAATATCCTTAAAATATTTTTGAAACAGCATAGTGGCTACGTGATCGTTCATATCAAAAAGTATGGAAAAAAAGATGCTAAAATCAACCGACAGGAAGATGAGCAGCACAACAATGAGCAAGTTACGACATCCATTCAGGCAAGTCAAACTCCTCAGTATCAACTTCAAGACGAGCAAGGTCCTCTTCAACAAATTCAGCCAAGTCAACCTCCTCAACAATATCAAGATGAAGAAAATCCTCTTCAACAGTTTGCACGAGAAATGCATCCTCTTTGGGTAGGTATTGACTGGGAAGAGCTTGGACTTCCTGCAGATGGAGATATTGGAAACATGGATCTTCGCGAATGGGAAAAGGATGACTTATTGCAGTTGGTAGCAGATATGGATGAGCCGAACAATGAGTCATTGTCATTGTACGAAAGTTAGATTAAGATTATTAGCGTGGAAAGCTTCGGCTTGAGATCATGCACTCTTTTTCCTTGTTTGAATTTTTTC
The DNA here is from genome assembly GCA_022432975.1 of Begonia masoniana. Classification (NCBI taxonomy): domain Eukaryota; kingdom Viridiplantae; phylum Streptophyta; class Magnoliopsida; order Cucurbitales; family Begoniaceae; genus Begonia; species Begonia masoniana. The sequence continues at coordinate 44,948,440 of CM039510.1, read as the reverse complement.
CCATTGGGTTTTATTCAAACAAGGTTTTAACGAGGCATCTTCTGTTTTGTAGAAGAGTGGATCTCATGGTTTTCCATACCACGATTTGTTTGTAACATTGATAACATATATTTGTTTTTTTATTTATTTATTTTTTTTGTATTTTGAAGTCCACTTCATCAAACTATTATTAAAATAAATAAAAAAATAACAATAATATTTCTCAAATATTCACAAATTGAATAGGTTTACTTTCCTCATAACCCACAAAACTTTTAACTCCTGCCCATCATTTATTATATACAATCCACTACCCAATAAAAATTAAAATATGTTTATAAAAGAAAAGAAAATGAGAAGTGGGTCTAGTCGATCTGAAGCACCACCTTACCAGGTACAAGTTTCTTGTCCTTGGCCTCATGAGCTTCTCTCACTTGAGATAGAGGAAATGTCTTCTCCACTGGAATTTTAAACTTTCTAGCCTCACAGAGCCTTCCAATTTCACTTAAACCTTCTGAATCTGCCCTCATATAAGTCCAGCAATACTCTGTAAACCATCACTACTATAATATGTACGTATGTAAACTTAATATGTCATTGCCTAGTTTCTATTAAATTCATAAACTAACTTATAAGGTGTAACTCAAGTTCTTTTATCATCAAATGCATTAAACAATCAACAATATTTTATATCTTACTTACATGATCCAACCTAAGTGTACTAATTATGCCAAACAATTGGAAAAGGGAAATCATCTACTAGTATTGTTTTAATGTAAAACCTTACTTTGACCTATCACAAGAGAGTATCTCTAACTTTTGATTTCAAAATATATTTCTTTCAAATTCTTTGAATTACTAGGTCTATACCGTCTATCATCATTGAGGTTTTAAGCCTAGAGATGTCAACTTCTCTGGCCTTCAATACATAAACATTTCTACAGTACATGCATGATTTAGTAAATGAAACCTACCACCATCCGACACCACATTTTCCATCGCCATCTCTTTTGGCTGGTTTATTAGACAACTTGATATCAACAATGTCTTTCTTCATGGGGATCTTACAGAAACGGTTTTTATGTAACAACCTCCAGGATTTGTAGATTCATCTCATCCATTAGCGGTCTTCTTCCTAAAAAAAGTCCTTTATGGTCTCAAACAATCCATTCGGGCGTGGTACTATAAATTAGGCACTACTTTTCTAGCATGGGGCTTCTTAGCATCCAAATATAATACATCTTTGTTTGTATGTCGTAAGCCCTCCTCCGTTCTGATTATGCTGGTTTATGTCGATGACATCATCCTTACAGGTAACTCCTCTACACTTTTGGACCAATGTCTCTCTTATCTGCATTCCAAGTTTGTGGTCTGAGATCTTGGCTCCCTCTCGTTTTTTCTTGGGATTTCGATTACTCCTATTGATCAAAGGATCTCTCTCACTCAATCACGGTACATCTCTGAGCTCCTCCATAAATCTCACATGACAAACTGCAACCCAGTTCCAACCCCCATGATTTTGGGCCCAACCTTGTCTAAGCACTCTCGTAAACATCTCAGTGACGACTCTTTCTACTGCAACATTGTTGGCGGTCTTTAATATTGTTGTCTCACTCCCCCAGATATTTTCTTTGTTGTGAACAAAGTCTCTCAATTTATGCATGTCTACACTGATGTTCATCTGCAAGCTGTCAAACGAATACTGCGCTACCTTCAAGGTACTTCCTCTTTAGGAATCCCCTTATCCAATTCAAAGTCTTTTAACCTAACTTGCTATACGGATGCTGATTGGGCCTCGTGCCCAGACGATCGAAAAAGTACAAGCGGCTTCTGTATATTCTTAGGATCAAATCTTATATCAAGATCCTCTACCAAACAGAAAGTTGTTTCACGCTCTAGCACTAAATCAAAATACTGTAGTATAGCAAATGACGCAGCGAAAATTCTCTGGCTCCAATCACTCCTAAAAGAAATCGTCATTATGCCTTCCGAAGTACCTCTAATATATTGTGATAATTTATGTGTCACATACCTTGCATCTAATTCGGTTCTACACTCCAAGTCCAAACACGTTGAGATTGATTTTCATTTCGTTCGGGAAAAATTGACAAACAAATCTATGATGATTCAGTTTACTCCATCACAAAATCAAATTGCTGACACTCTCATAAAACCTCTCCCTCCCTCCACTTCCCAACATTCATCTCTAAGATCTTTGGTCTTCGTCCTTGCTCTTGAGGGGGGATGTTAACATATGTACTGTTCAATTGTAGTTTAGTTTGGTTAGTTTGTTGTCTTTGTCATTCTCTATGTTCATCATTTAACTTTCTACTATATACATGTAAATTGAGTTTTACTAGAAATCAACGAAAATGGCTTACCTCTCTTTCTGTTCATCTTCTTCTTCCCCTGCTTCATCTTCTTTCGGTGTTCCTTGATGTTTACTAACTTTACTCTTAATCATTTCTTACTCTCTTTTAATATCTTCAATTCAATACTTTTTCCGATTAAATATTGGTGCGTCCACTATCAAGATGATAGCAAAAAAGGTATTAAGAGGTTATATTATAATCACTACTATACAAATGTGCAATGAACATGCGTGTTGTCATACGATATACGTGCAATTGTCATGCGATACATAAGTACATTGTCATGCCAGGAATGATGCGTAAAAAAATATAAAGCCAAGTTCGGTAAAAATATTGGGTACAAACATTAACACATGGACTAAAAATCGATGAATGAAATGTGAAAAAAAAAAAAAAACACATTTTTTGGGTTCAGTCAAACAAATGAAGATAGATGTAAAGAAGATGGAGATACATTTATGAATGAGTAGATATAAGACGAAGAGTGATGGTGAAAAACAAAGAGATTCAACCAACAAGAAGTTCAGTAGAACATTATTTATGAAATAAATAGAGTATAAAAGGCAAGAAAAGTAAGAAATTGTGAGTGATATCGAAATTCACTAAGTGTGGATTAATGAGATTTAAAATTCTTGGGTAAAGTGCAATTTGGCCCCTACAACTAGGTGAAATGGACAATTTACACCGTAAACTTGGATAATGGGCAATTTGGCCCCTACTATTAGGATAAAGTGCAATTTGGCCCCTACTGTCATATTTTCTGTCAAAAAGTAACGTTTTTTTGCTTGTTTATTATTTTTCCCAAAATGCCCCTCACTGGACCGAGCCGGATAGGACCGGTTCGGCTAATTCTACTCTAGTTTTTTATTTTTAATTATATTCCTCTGTCTTCTTTTTTTCGAGAATATAATTAAAAAAAAAAACAAGAGTAGAATTAGCCAAACCGGTCCTGTCAGGTTCGGTCCAGTGAGAGGCATTTCGGAAAAAAAAAATAAACAAGCCAAAAAACGTGACTTTTTGACGGAAAATATGACAGTAGGGGCCAAATTGCACTTTATCCTAGTAGTATGGGCCAAATTGTCCATTATCCAAGTTTACGGTGTAAATTGTCCATTTCACCTAGTTGTAGGGGCCAAATTGCACTTTACCCAAAATTCTTTAACTCTTCATGAATTAATGATTTTTCACTCATAAAGTAAACTCTAATAATATTAAATGTAGATTCATGCTTTTTAATTCTTCGTCCTCTCGCTTCTTCTCGCCGGTAATCTCCCCATTTTCTGCAAACTCTGCAACTTTTCTCTGTGCGCGAAGGCTTTGAGCCCGTCTTTAAACACCCATTTCTGTTGTTTTTGTTGGTTTTATTCTTACGAGTCGATGGATCGACGAGCTAATCTGTATGTTATGATGCAGGACTGATGGTGGGCAAGGGTCAAGAAAGAGACGTTTGCCAGAAAGTGGTGCTGCCATATTGCACGAATGAGTTGTACGACACTAATTGCAACGCCTGCTGTTTAAAAGAAGAAAGCAAGGAAGCAGTCTCCTTTTGTAAAAGTGTGCCTGGTCTGCCTGCTGGACAATACCTCTGCATCTGCTCTTATCCTGGTTCTTGATCTTCATCCTAACTTATTATGTACGACGTGTCGTTTTGTCTTCCTAGAGAAGACTCTCTCTCTCATCTTTTGTCTCAAGTGATCAAAATTAGAGGAGAATGAGTTGTAATTTCCATCATAATATAAAATAAAAATGGTTATCATTGTCCATTTATCTTCTAAGTGAATTGAGATATACATCGAGTAATCAACCTAAGCAACCAATCCAAGATCAATGGACCAAACAAAGTTATGTCGGTTAAGGTCAAACCTTGGTCGGTCTGTTATTAAAATAATATCAAACTCGAACTAGTCTGACTCGACTTCATTCTTTTGAGTGTTTTATTTCTTTATTTTTCTTGGTAAAATACTTATTTATTTTTGCTCTTATCATTTTGGAATGTATAATTATAATTCGTGTTGGATATTTTATCGCTTGGTGCACTTCTTGATGTATTATCCTTTTATTCTTTGATCATTAGGTGAATTTTAACCTATTTTGTCCGTGTTATGACTTAATTTGAATTTTAAGTATTCCACTGCGAACCATAAAATGTGTTTTGGGCTAAACGGTCGTTCAACTCGATGTTTCTGTCTTAACCCACCCTCTAGTTGTGAAATTTTTTCTCTTATAACATATTTTAACATGTTATTAGTCAAAAGAAATACCATTTATCTTCTTTTCATAGTCTAATTTAGATTCTTTCATAATTTTCTCGTAATTAAATTTCTTATTTAGCAAAAAAAAAAAAAAAAAAAAATACTTGTGAAAGTTTTAGACCTGTTTTAGGTTCCATTATTCATTACTATTTCTCCCAACATTCTATTTTACATGTAAGTGACAGTTTCTCAATATTTCATTTTCGGAATCGATGGCCTTGGGTGGCATGAGACAGCCTTGCATGGCGGCAAGCGAGGGTCGTGAGAGTGAGAGTGAGAGTGAGCGTGGGCGTGGTGGTCATTGTAATTTCTTGGATAGATTTGTATTTCCGAAAAAAAAAAAAAAACACCTTTTTCATGCAAGGTGAATAGATAAAACGGTCCAAACTTTTTTCTCTTTCAATGCATTTGAAGAAGACCGAAGAGAAACAAACTATCCCAAATATGTTCATGTAAAACTATTCTCATGCCGTGTGGAGTCTACGGGTGCTACAAGTACTTAAAAGATAATAATAATTTAAATTTTCAATTTGGAGATCTTGATAATTGATATTTATATTTTTTTTTTTTACGATTTAGACCTTAAAATTAGACCTCTAATCAAATAGGTTACTACTGTTAACAATCTCTCCTTGTCTCCTTTCTCTCTGATCAATCCTGAGCCCGGAAAAATGATATTTTAAACAATTTTTTTTTTTACTATTCCGACGTTAACGCTAGATTCATTAACAAAAATGTCTTTGGCTCTCTCTCTCTCTCATCGAAATTTAGAACAAATTTAAATAAAGTGCACGTGTTACATTCAAGTAATATAAGATAAACAAAATATCAATCTACGAAGACAAAATTATTAAAATTTAAATCTTAAATTCTATTTAAGCAATTCTCCTTTTTTTTTTTTACGTGTTGCGTCAAATTTGTGAAGGCAAAATCTTCGATCAAGGTTTGATCCCTCTACGAATCTTTGCATGTTCATCGCACACCTACTTCTTGGGGTTTTCTTGTGAATTTCGATGAGAAAGAGGAATTAATTGATACCACAATTAGTTTCAAACATGCATGGCCAGATCTAAGCTAAGAAAACAACGTACCTTTTTTGATCCTTTCCATATAAAGCTCAAAAATCAAACGGTGCAAACGTCTCTTTTATTTCCGAGGAAAAAGATCAGACGGTTGAAAATCTTTTGATCTTTGTTTGCGGAACGGCTTCTTCTAGCATACCAAACAGAGAGGGTCAGGCCATAAGCGTATAAAAGAAGGCCTTAGGCCACAGCAAACAGAAGGAAGCAATTTTCAGGCGGTGCTGTCAGCCATGGCCAAGTTTCTTCAAAGCTTCAGCTTTATCTTCGTCCTCTCCCTTCTTCTTTCCGGTAAACTAATTCTTCTAATCTTGTCTATAAATGCTGAGGTTGTGGAGTACGCGAGAGGATTGATTTACATTGTACTACGTGGTGAGGGAAGTTCTATTTATTAATCCCTACTCGAACAATGAAACAAAATCTTAAGTGGTGGCAGCCTGGTTGACACATTCGTTGTTAGAAGTTTAGAGTTGTTCATGATAAAAAAACAGGCCGGTTATTATAGGTCTTATATAATTATTTTATATTATGTAGGTATACTGGTGAATCAGGTTAATGGGCAATGCAAGAAAGTGATGGATGTGTATTGCCAGAATGCTAAATTCGACTCTCTCTGCGATAAACGCTGCTTGGAAGAGGATCAGTTTGGCGAATCCAGTTGCGTTAGTGCTCCTGGCTTGGTTGCTGGCTCTTTCTTGTGTATTTGCACTTACCCTTGCTCTTGATTTTTCGTTTTTGGGTGTCTTTTATATTAGAACTATTAGTTAGATAGAACACTCACTTAGTTTGGTTAGATAGAACACTCACTTAGTTTGGTTTCTTATTCATCATTACTGCATTGGGATATATATTGTAAAACGTTGTTTCTTTCAATTCAATTTCAGTAGCATTTATTGCACTCTGCTTCTTCTTCTTCCTTTGCTTGTTTACTGTTCACACACTGTTTTTCTACGTGGTATCAGAGCTAGCAAAACATGGCTGTGCCTTCCCCTTCCACCCTTTCATCCCCTTCCCCTTCCCCTTCCCCTGTTGCCTCTTCCTCCCTCCCACCCTTTCCCTCTATCAATCAAACTTTAACCACTAAACTCACCTCCTCAAATTTTCTGGTCTGGAAGACTCAACTTCTCCGTGTCGTCACTGCCAACGGCATTGCTCACCTGCTTGACGACCATTACACACCCCCTCCTGCCTTTCTGGACAATCTCTCCACTGAACCTAATCCCGATTTTCTCATTTGGCAACGATATAACAGTCTCATCCTGAGCTGGATTTACTCCTCCATGTCGGAGGATTTGCTGCCCCAATTTGTCGCCCTTACCACTGCCAGTGCCATCTGGTCGGCTCTCGCCGCGCGTTTCGCTTCCTCTTCGCTGGCCCGCATCACCGATCTCCGCCATCAACTTCACTGTCTCTCCAAAGATGGTCTCTCGGCTGCGGTCTACATTCAGAAACTCACCTCTCTCTGCAACACCCTCGCTGCAATCGGCCACAGCGTTCCCCCGCCAGATCAACTCCTCTACTTCTTGGGCGGGTTGGGCAGCGAGTACAACCTTTTCGTCACCTCGGTTACCAATCGCTCCGACCAGCCTCCGATTGAAGAAGTTTTTAGTCTCCTCCAAAGCTACGATTTCCGGTTGGAGAAACAGAATCTCGCCGTTGTTCTTCCGCTGCCGACCTAGGTTCAGGAGCACGCGGTGTTTCCGTGTTCTCCTCGCCCTGTCTGGCCCCCTCGGTCTCCTGGTTCTTTTCGGCCTGGCCCTCAGCCCGGTTTTTCTTCCCCCGGCCCTGGCTCGCATTATCCCTCGAGCCCGCCCGGCCCATGGCGTCCCCGGCCCGCCCCGCAGTTTCGGCCCAGATGCCAGATTTGTAATCGTCTGGGCCACTCTGCCCTCCGGTGCTTCTTCCTCTCTTCTGCAGCCCAACAGGCCCCAGCCCAACCCCAGGCCCATCTGACCTCCTTCTCTTTTGAACCGACCCAACCCAGCCCCCAAACCGGCCCTGCCCACTTCTCTCCAGACCCAGCCCAACCTTACCCACCCGTCCTTTTTCCCCCTTCTTCCCCTGTTCCCTCTCCCAATCCGGCCGGGCTCCTCCCCACTCTGGTCACCTCCTCGCCGGCCCCCTCCTGGGTTATGGATTCCGGCGCAACCCATCACTTTCTGCAATCTTCCGACGGTCTCTCGCATCTCCAGCATCTCCCGGTTCCTTCGCACGTCACTACAGCCGAAGGTACCACTCTTCCCCTTTATGTTTCTGGTTCCTCTGTTCTTCCGGCGATTGGCCGCTCACTTTCTTTAAATTCTGTTTATCACACTCCTCACTTTTCGCACAATCTGCTGAGTGTCTCTCGTTTATGCCACGATAATTCTGCCTATGTTGAATTTCATCCCTCGTATTTCCTTGTTAAGGATCGGATTTCTCACCGACTCCTCCTCCGTGGTGAACTCCGGGATGGTCTGTACCGCACCCCCTCAGCCTCCTCCGTTTTGTCTCTTGCTGCCAGGCTCCCGGTTTCTGATTCCTCTCCAGCCACTCTCTGGCACCGCCGGCTGGGACACCCCTCTCCTCGGGTCCTTCAGCAAGTGTTTAATGCTTGTAATTTTCATTATGATAATCTTTTGTATGACACATGTGTACCTTGCAAAATGAGTAAATGTCATCAGCTTACTTTTCCAATTTTGCAGTCACATGCTCGTTTTCCTTTCGATATTGTTCATACGGACGTGTGGGGTCCCTCCCCGATTAGCTCTGTCACGGGTGCCCGATATTTTGTTCTCTTTATTGACGATTGTACTCGTTTTACTTGGCTTTTTCCATTAAAATTAAAAAGCGATGTCTATACCACTTTTGTCAACTTTTATCATTTTGTACTCACTCAATTCTCTCTTAAAATCAAAAGTGTCCAATCCGACTGGGGTGGTGAATTTCAGTCACTTACCCCCTTGTTTCAATCCCTCGGCATTCGGCATCGTGTTTCTTGTCCATATACCCCGAATCAAAATGGTCGGGTAGAGCGCAAAAATCGTCATGTAGTTGAGACCGGTCTCTCCCTTCTTTTCCATTCCTCCGTTCCTCAACGGTTCTGGCCTTATGCTTTTCTCACCGCTATTAGTCTCATCAATTTTCTTCCTACTCCAGTTCTCCACCATAAGTCCCCTTTTGAGTCCTTGTTCCACACACTTCCCTCTTACCTCTCTCTTCGTGTGTTTGGCTGTCTGTGTTTTCCCCTTCTTCGTCCTTTCAATAAACACAAGCTTCAACCACGGTCCCTTCCGTGTGTCTATTTAGGCCCCAGTCCACATCACAAAGGCCACCTTTGTCTCGAACCCACTTCCCACAAAGTTTATATCTCCCGTCACGTTACTTTTGTCGAGTCTACATTTCCCTTCTCCTCCCTCTCCGAGCCCGTCTCTTCTTCCTCCCCTTTTGAACTTACTATTCCTACTATCTCTCATCCCCTCTCCAACCCTACCTTTCCCCCTCCTCCACCCTCCCCCACTCCCATCCTCCCCGCTTCTCCCCTCCTTCCTACCCACCCTTCTCTTCCTCCTAACCCACCTTCCTCTCCACCCACCCTCCCACCTGCCCCTCTCCCTAACCCCGAGCCCCTTCCACTTGTTCCCCTCCCTCACCCTATGACTACCCGATCCAAAGCTGGTATTTTTAAACCTAAAGCCTTGTTTCTTGCCCCTCCCCTTGAACCACATACTTTTTCTCAGGCTGCCAAGTCTCCTCATTGGCTTGCCGCCATGCACGAGGAAATTTCTGCCCTCCACCACACCCACACCTGGACGTTAGTTCCCCTTCCTAGTGATGCGAAACTTATTGGCTGCAAGTGGGTTTTTAAGATGAAGATAAACTCTGATGGCACCGTTTCTCGCTACAAAGCCCGTCTTGTTGCAAAGGGCTATGATCAAACCGAGGGTATTGATTATGACGAGACTTTCAGTCCCGTTGTCAAACCAGCATCTGTCCGCACAGTGCTCTCGTTAGCCGTCTCTTTTCGCTGGCCTATTCGTCAGTTCGACGTCAGCAATGCCTTCTTACACGGGGATTTATCTGAGCAGGTATACATGCAACAGCCTCCTGGGTTTGTTGACCCCTCTTCTCCGTCGGCTGTCTTTCTTCTGCATAAAGCTCTCTATGGCCTTAAACAATCTCCGCGAGCCTGGTATGTTAAGCTTTCTACGGCCTTAATTGCTTGGGGTTTCTCTGCATCCAGATCAGACTCATCACTTTTCATCCGTCGCACGTCCTCCTCGATCCTCATCATGCTCGTATATGTGGACGATATTATTGTGACCGGTGATTCCGCTTCACTGATCGATCAGCTCTTGTTATATCTTCACTCTCAGTTCCGCGTTCGAGATCTCGGCCCGTTATCCTACTTTCTCGGTATCTCTGTCACCGCGACACCTACCGGTATGCATCTTTCTCAATCTCGGTATATCACTGACCTACTTCACAGGTCCAATATGAGCTCTTGCAAACCGGTTCCGACTCCCATGCTTGCTGGACCCGGTTTATCTCTCCACTCCGGCCTCCCTCTCCCCGATGGCTACCTATATCGCAGCATTGTGGGTGCTCTCCAATATTGCTGTCTCACCCGTCCTGACATCTCCTTTGCAGTCAACAAGGTCTCGCAATTCATGCATTCTCCTTCTGATGTCCATTGGCAGGCCGTGAAACGGATTCTTCGGTATCTTAAAGGTACTCTTTCTCTCGGCATCTCCTTTCAGCCTTCGAGCTCCTGTGACCTTATCTGCTATACGGACGCTGACTGGGCCTCCTGTCCCGATGATCGCAAAAGCACCAGTGGCTTCTGTATTTTTCTCGGTTCCAACCTCATCTCCTGGTCCTCTACAAAACAGAAGGTTGTCTCCCGCTCTAGCACAGATTCCGAATATCGCAGTGTTGCCAATGGCGCTGCCGAAGTTCTCTGGCTGCAGTCGCTCTTACAGGAGCTTGGTTTTCCTTCTGCCTCAGCGCCGCTTATTCTCTGCGATAACTTGAGTGCCACTTATTTGGCCTCTAATCCCGTCCTCCATTCCAAATCCAAACACGTTGCGATTGATTTCCATTTCGTCCGAGAAAAGGTGGTTTGCAAGCAGCTCTCCGTCAAGTTTACTCCCTCTGCCCATCAACTCGCTGATGCTCTCACGAAGCCTCTCCCACCAGCGGCTTTTAACATCTTCTTATCCAAGATCTTCGGCCTTCAGCCTTGCTCTTGAGGGGGGATATTAGAACTATTAGTTAGATAGAACACTCACTTAGTTTGGTTAGATAGAACACTCACTTAGTTTGGTTTCTTATTCATCATTACTGCATTGGGATATATATTGTAAAACGTTGTTTCTTTCAATTCAATTTCAGTAGCATTTATTGCACTCTGCTTCTTCTTCTTCCTTTGCTTGTTTACTGTTCACACACTGTTTCTCTACGTTTTAAGGAAGGGAGACTGTCTTCCTTCTATAGACTATAACCTATCTCTTGTATGGTAATGAGAATTGAATAAAGCTAGTTCTTATACTCTTGGGATTTCGTTTATTTCTTTGAATTTCTTAGAAAAGATTTATAATGTTGGTGGGACGTTGTTATGATCTTTCAAGGGATGGTTTAGGCCAGTTCGAACAAATAAATATTGATTTGAAAAGTTGTATCTTAAAAGTTAACAAACACGGTGATCACAGTGAAAATAAGATATTAATTGCACTAGTTAATTAATATCACGTAAGATTACAATATATACCACCGAGTTCGAGATGAATTTGTGTGGCTCCTATACTCCTAGGACACTAGAATATCGAACAATGGACGAAAAAAGCCGTCAGAGAAAAACATATTTGTTTATTCTTGATTGACGGGACACCAAAGGCCTCTACTCTTCCATCTTTTTGATAATTAGAGAGTTAAAATTAAAATTAATTTTAAAGAATAATTAGCAATTTAAACTCAGAAAGATTTCGACTGATATTTTAAACAATGTTTTTTTTTTATGATTCGTCGCATTTGTATTTGTCGACGTATCCATGTTTAAGAATCGCTCTATGTACTCAAAGTCCTCATTTGTAAGAAATCCTAGCTCTTGTGAATATTTACGACTTTCTATTAAGGCATTGATTCTTAGTGCACACTCTTGAAGAGAACCCTGCTCGGCTTCATCTTGACATTGATAATAACTCGGTTGAATGGGGATCGTGACTCGATCATCTCCACGCTGCTCATCTTCATGTCGATCAACTTTGATGCCTTTTTTCAGATGTTTTTTTTAACATGCACGATCACGTATTTCCCTATCATATTGTCATTTCCAAGTTCCATGTTGCGTGACTCGGCATATTATCGAGCTTTTGCTTGTTTTATTCGTCAGTTTCATGAAACAATATCTCTTCATTTTGCATCATCAATTCCCATAGCTTATTATCCTCCTCGTAGCTTTTGATATACTCCGTTATCAGAATATGCGTCGGTAGTCGTTAACCATTAACCACAAAACCGAACGCCGGGAATTGATATATTGTCCATTTGATATTTGCTTGAGATATGGCTGTGAATTAGAAGATGATAAAAATATTATATTTGCCCAGCTCAGTAAGAGTCCGCCCAGCGCAAGCCAGTTCCGTTGCCCACTCTGAATCCCCCACGCTGTGCCCAAGCTCTAGCCTAGCTCATTCTGTTCTAAGCCCCCATCGAAAAGCTCAGACCAGTCCTCGAGCCAAGCCCAGCCAGACATGATTCTTCCTCAATCGGGAGAGCTACGACTTCCTGCTGTTGGAGACATTAGGTTCACAGATCCATTCTTAAACATGTACGTGTCATTGCCATCTCACGAGAGTTATATTAGGATTATTGACGTGAAAAACTTCTGTTTGAAATTATGTGTGGTTAAATAAATTGGAGTAATGTTATATTTATTTTTTTATTATATTATTTAAATATATTTATTGATGTAATAAATAATAATGATGTAATTCATGTGATAAATTATAAATAATTAATTTATTATATTAATTATATTAAAATAAATTTTGGGTTGCTCAATAAACTTTGTAGATTGCCAAGTTTATAGTGAATTTGATTCACTTTGGAAATTTTAAAATTTATTCAACTTATATGTTGATTTTTTTTAATAAAATAAATCTTGATATTTGCACATTGAATAAAAAGAATTTCGAATCGATCTTTTGATTTTAGTCGGTTTGATTATGGTTCAGTTTGAGTTTTAGATTTTTTTGGTTGAGCTTAGTTTGAGTCAGTTTAAGCTCCGTTTTGGGTCAAATTTAGTTAATTTTTTATAATTTAAAATTATAAAATATATAAATATTATAACATCGGTTCGATAATGATTCGGAACAAAACCAAGAAAGATCTAATTTTAATACCAAGATTTAACAAGAATTTGAGGTTGTAAGGATTTAAATAGAAAGATTTACAAGATATTCTTAACAAAATGAATTTCAAGATTTATGATAATTAGAGTTTAAATTTTAATTTCAACCGATCGTTTTTACTCCACACTTGCCTACAAGGAATCCACTCTACCTTCTTCATACCCCGCGCGCTCTCTCTCTCTCCTAAACATCTCCTTTTTCCCGCTCGTACCACTAACAACACCAGTTTCTTGATCCTAGCTCACCGTCTTCAACACGTCTAACTGTTTGTGTTCTTACCGAGGAGCGGATCGCACTTGGTATTTTAGGTCTGTAGAGTTTTCGATACAAGTAACTGAGTTTCCGATATCATTAGTCTTGGTACTTCAGCCAAGTCTAGAATATCTCATTTTCTCCGCAAATCAACAACTCGGTTGGAATCAGTAACTGAGCATTTTTAAGACCCAGAGAGAGAGAGACGGGAGGTCGGAGCTCGAGCACTTCCGGCCCACCGAAGCGCGGCAAGACGACGGCTCTGCAGCTGGTGACGAACGATCTCAATCCATACTCGCTCCCTGTTGCGGGTGATTCAAACTTGGAGGTTTTATTTTATGCTTTACCCTTTTTGTTTTTCATTTTCTTAATTAACTGAATAAACTATCCTTTTCTTGTCGACATCCATTTTCTATAAAAATAATACTCTAAATTTTTGAGTCATTTGCATCTGCAACTCTCTCTCTCTCTCTCAAGATTGAATTTTTACCATTCCCTTCCAGCGTTTCTGAATTTTTACTTCATTTGCATACGTAACTCTCTCTCTCTCTCCTCCTTTCTGCTTTCAAGATTCTTGTCATTGTGTCGTTCGTAGTTCTTGTAGAGATCTTGGAAAGACTGTTCGTAGTTCTTGTAGAGATCATGGAAAGACTATAAAGATCTTGACAACCATACGAAGAATGATATTCGTGAAATTATTTTTCTGTACTTCAATTAATATTTTGTCTTTTCTTTGTTATTGTGTTGAACATTGCGGTAATGTTATGGTTGTGTTCTGTTTTTCATTTGCGAGCAAAGAATCAATACGACATTAACGTAGGTTGAATGACCCAAATCATTGAATATTTTTCTGAGAAATTCTAAATATAAAAGACGTCTCATTTTCTGCATTTGATGAGTTTTTGTAGATTCTTCCAAATATTTATGATTTAATTTTAATTAATTTAAAAAAGATTGCAACAAAATTGATAAAATCATCTCTTAGTCCCTTTTATAATAAATTGATTCTTTTGTCCATACACGTTTTTTAAGTTCAGTCAAGTCTTTTCATGCAGTGAGTAACGTCAGAGAACACATTGTGTTTACGTCAGAAAGTGATCGACTCATTTCAACATTATGATTGAACAACTAATAAGCGTTGTGTTATTAAATAATAGACCAAAACATTATCTTTCCAAGTTTACTTTGAAAATAGCGAAGATAATGGAAGATATTTATTGTTTCTAAGCTTAAAATGAATTACTTTAATATGTTATATGTATAAGTTTTTTTGTTATCAGATTTTCTCATAAAATGATTTGAAAAATTGGTGATTTAATGAAAGATATGCATTTCAGTTCATAAAACTATAAATACTAAGCCTTAAGACATAATCTTCAAACAATACTAATATCTTCTAGTATTTTTGTTTCTCATATTTTCTAATCAGAAATATGGACATCGAATCGATTCCTGGCCTTCGATTTTCTCCTGACCGGGTAAAACTCATCAAGCTCCTCCACATTATGGCCAATGGTGGACGACTCCCTGCATACATTCCAATCAAGGAGTACATCGACGTGTACGAGAATGATAAAATATGGGAGTTGATGAAAGAAAAAGAGGAGCTATATTGTTTCATGAAGCTAAAGAACAAAACAAGTAAAAGTTCCAGAATAAATCAGGTCACACATCGTGGAACTTGGAAGGGCCAAAATGACGAGAAGATATTGAACAGACAGAATCATGTTGGATCGTACAGAAGTTTCTCTTTTATGCCGAAAATGGGTATTCGCATGGAAAATCGAATGGTCATGCATGAATATCGACTAGACGGGGACTTCAAAACATTAGTATGTCATTTTTCTTCTGTTTTTTCGATCCTCTTCTATCATGTGAACGCAAATTCTCTTCTATTATGTTAATAATCATCTTTTTAGCATACAATATCCTTAAAATATTTTTGAAACAGCATAGTGGCTACGTGATCGTTCATATCAAAAAATATGGAAAAAAAGATGCTAAAATCAACCGACAAGAAGATGAGCAGCACAACAATGAGCAAGTTACCACATCCATTCAGGCAAGTCAAACTCCTCAGTATCAACTTCAAGACGAGCAAGGTCCTCTTCAACAAATTCAGCCAAGTCAACCTCCTCAACAATATCAAGATGAGAAAATCCTCTTCAACAGTTTGCACGAGAAATGCATCCTCTTTGGGTAGGTATTGACTGGGAAGAGCTCGGACTTCCTGCAAATGGAGATATTGGAAACATGGATCTTCGCGAATGGGAAAAGGATGACTCATTGCAGTTGGTAGCAGATATGGATGAGCCGAACAATGAGTCATTGTCATTGTACGAAAGTTAGATTAAAATTATTAGCGTGGAAAGCTTCGGCTTGAGATCATGCACTCTTTTTCCTTGTTTGAATTTTTTCCCATTGGGTTTTATTCAAACAAGGTTTTAACGAGGCATCTTCTATTCTGTAGAAGAGTAGATCTCATGGTTTTCCATACCACGCTTTGTTTGTAACATTGATAACATATATTAGTTTTTTTTTTTAATTTATTTTTTTTGTATTTTGAAGTCCACTTCATCAAACTATTATTAAAATAAATAAAAAGTAACAATAATATTTCTCAAATATTCACAAATTGAATAGGTTTACTTTCCTCATAACCCACAAAACGTTTACCTCCTGCCCATCATTTATTATATACAATCCACTACCCAATAAAAATTAATAAAAGAAAAGAAAATGAGAAGTGGGTCTAGTCGATCTGAAGCGCCACCTTACGAGGTACAAGTTGCTTGTCCTTGGCCTCATGAGCTTCTCTCACTTGAGATAGAGGAAATGTCTTCTCCACTGGAATTTTAAGCTTTCCAGCCTCACAGAGCTTTCCAATTTCCCTTAAACCTTCTGAATCTGTCCTCATTTCATTAATTTACCAAGTCCCTGTCAAAATTTATAAAGGAAGTATCTACGTTCAACTTTAATTTTAATGTCTACTATGATATGTATGTATGTAAACTTAACATGTCATTGCCTAGTTTCTATTAAATTCATAAACTAACTTACAAGGTGTAACTCAAGTTCTTTATCATCAAATGCATTAAACAATCAACAATATTTTATATCTTACTTACATGATTCAACCTGTACTCATTATGCCAAACAAATGGAAAAGGGAAATCATCTACTAGTATTGTTTTAATGTAAAACCTTACTTTGACTTATCACAAGAGAGTATCTCTAACTTTTGATTTCAAAATATATTTCTTTCAAATTCTTTGAATTACTAACCGTAGTTTACCCCATCTATCCAACCTCAAAATTATACTAGATCTATACCGTCTATCATCATTGAGGTTCTAAGCCTCGAGATGTCAACCTCTCTGGCCTTCAATACATAAACATTTCTACAGTACATGCATCGAATTAAGAAGCTAACATTTAGTAAATGAAACCTACCACCATCTGTACCACTATTTCCATCATCTCTTTTGACTGGTTTATTAGACAACTTGATATCAACAATGTCTTTTTTTATTGGGATCTTACAGAAACGATTTTTATGTAACAACCTCTAAGATTTGTGAATTCATCTCATCCATTAGCGGTCTTCTTCCTAAAAAAAAGCCATTTATAGTCTCAAAGAAATCCTTCGAGCGTGGTACTATAAATTATATACTGCTCTTCTAGCATGGGCCTTCTCAGTATCAAAATTCGATACATCCTTGTTTGTATGATTATGCTGGTTTATGTCGATGACATCATTCTTACGGGTAACTCCTCTACACTTTTGGACCAGTGTCTCTCTTATCTTCTTAATTCATTTCAATTTGAGTCTTTATTAACTATGAGTAACTTTATTTTATTATTCCTTGTCACTCATCTATTTCACTTATTCTTATTTTTATTTTTCTAGAATTTTATAGCAATTTAATTTGATTCAGTATATCCTCGTTGGATTAACTTTTATTTACTCTATTACTTCGTTAGCGATATGTACAATTGCGTAAGGTGTAGAAAATCACTAACACTTGCCTCTTAGCAATTTCTTGTGTATCTGCACTTACATTTGTGCTTAATTTTTCATGACGACATGTCGATCCTGTCTATCTTTTTAAGGAAGAGAGACTATGTTCCTTCAATAAACTATTTGAGCAATCTCTTATATGGTAACGAGAATTGAATACAGTTTGTTCTTGTACTATTGAGATTTGGTTTATATTTTAATCTTTTGAGCAATGATCGATTAATGAGAGTTTAATTAATATAATAAATTTAAATAGTTAATTTATTATATCAATTGGATTAATCACTGTTTAACAGATCAACGAATATTTTAAAAGAACAAACGTAAAATTATTCATATTTAAAAGATAATAATAATTTAAATTTTCAATTTGGAGATCTTGATAGTTGATATTTTAAATTTGTTTTTTTTTTTTACTATTTAGACCATAAAATTAGACCTCTAGTCAAATAGGTTACTGCTGTTAACAATCTCTCCTCGTCTCCTCTCTCTCTAATCGAAATTTAGGAGAAAAGCCTAGAGAAGGAGTTGGATTTTTTAAATCCTGAGCTCGAAAAATTGATATTTTAAACAACTTTTTTTAATATTCCAACGTTAAAGCTAGATTCATTAACAAAAGTGTCTTTGGCACTCTCTCTCATCAAAATTTAGAATAAAAAAAAAAAAAAACTTAAATAAAGTGTATGTCTTACATTCAAGCAATATACGATAAATGATAGAATACGAGGGGTAGAACTTAATCCAAAACTCACCAAGCTACCACCTCGGACTATCCGACCTCAACATTATGGCATCGACGACTCGGTCATCTCAACTTCCGAAGTCTCAAAGAGCTATCTGACAAGAGCATAGTGCAAGGACTTCCTCACATAGAAGAGAAGCAGCACGTATGTGAAGGATGCGTGTTCAGAAAACAACACCGACTTCCATTCCCAAAAGGAGTATCATGGAGAGCTAAAGAAAAGCTGGAGCTTGTTCACACCGATGTCTGCGGACCGATGGACACTCTTTCTCATGCTCAGAATAGGTATTTCATTCTCTTCATCGACGACCACACCCGTATGACTTGGGTCTATTTCATGAGACAAAAGTCTGAAGTATTTACGATGTTCAAGAAATTCAAGAGTCTCGTCCAAAAACAGAGTGGATTCTTCATCAAAACTCTGCAAAGTGACAGAGGCAAGGAATACACTTCCAAGGAGTTCCACAAGTTCTGTGAAGATGAAGGAATGGAAAGACAACTAACGGTAAGGTACACCCCTCAACAAAATGGTGTTACCGAGAGAAAAAATCAGACAATCGTTGAGATGGAAAAATCGATGATACATGAGAAAGGTTTACCCAAGACTTTTTGGGCTGAAGCAGTTTACACCGCCATCTATCTATCCAATCGATGTCCAACCAAAGCCGTACTAAACAAGACCCCGTTTGAAGCATGGAGCGGTAGAAAACCATCAGTAAACCACCTCAAAGTATTCGGAAGCGTTTGCTACTCTCAAATTCCGAAGATGAAACGAAGCAAACTTGACGAGTCCAGCGAAAGATGTATTTTCGTCGACTACAGCACCATGAGTAAAGGCTATAGACTGTTTAGCCTGAAAGAAAACCAAGTCATTATCAGCCGTGATGTTCAAGTTGATGAAAATGCTTCTTGGAATTGGGAAGAAAGCAAAGTTGAGAAGAAAATCGTTCTGTTCAGCACTGGTCAGACTTCGACAAATGAAGAAGAAGAAGATAAGCCGATTCAAATAGAACCAAGCTCGTCATTGCCAAACTCAGATGGTTCGACCTCAACACATCACAGACCAGTAGAACAAGACTCAGTACAACCATGTTTTGAAGATAGTTCCTCATCTGAGAAATCAACTCCAAAAAGGTACAGATCAATGGATGATATATATGCTACGTGCAATTACTGTTCAATTGAACCTGAGAACTTTGACGAAGCGATCAAAGAAGAAGCGTGGAAGAAAGCTATGGAGGAGGAAATCCGTGTGATCAAGAAGAATCAAACATGGCAGCTTGTCGACAGACCAGCAGACAAAGAGGTCATAGGTGTAAAATGGATCTACAAAGTCAAGCACAATCCAGACGGATCAGTTCAAAGGAATAAAGCAAAACTCGTTGCCAAAGGCTATTCTCAACAGTCCGGAATTGACTACGGGGAGACATTTGCCCCAGTAGCTCGACTAGATACAATCCGAGCTATAATCATCTTCGCCGCCAGCAAAGGATGGAAGCTTTATCATCTCGATGTCAAGTCAGCATTCCTCAATGGCGAGCTAAAAGAAGAAGTGTATGTCAATCAACCTCAGGGTTTCATTCTCAAAGGAAAAGAAGAGAAGGTGTACAAGCTCAAGAAAGCGCTATACGGGCTAAAACAAGCACCTCGTGCTTGGTACAGTGAGATCGACAACTATTTCAGCCAAACAGGATTCGAGAAGAGCAAGAGTGAAGCAACCTTGTATGTCAAGCGTCAAGGTACCGATATTCTTATAGTCACTCTTTATGTTGATGATCTGATTTTCACTGGAAACAACAAGAAGATGATTGAAGGTTTCAAGGACAACATGACTCAAAAGTATGAAATGAGCGATATGGGTCTACTTCGACACTTCCTAGGCATGGAGATCTACCAAAAGGAAGAGACACTTTTTATCTACCAAAAGATCTATGTAGAAAAGATTTTGAAGAAATTCAACATGTTCGAATGCAATCCCATCCTCACACCACTAATTGTGGGGGAGAAATTGAAAAAAGAAGATGGAGGAGAAGCAGTAGATGTTACTCATTACCGTAGCCTCATCGGCAATCTGCTCTACCTCACAGCAACCCGACCTGATCTCATGTATGCAGCAAGTCTGCTCTCAAGATTTATGCAAAGTCCTAGCCATTTTCACCTTGCTGCAGCAAAGCGTGTTTTATGCTATGTCAAAGGAACTACCGATCTCGGGTTGAGCTATCAGAAAAATCAGGCAATTAACCTCCTTGGTTATTGTGACAGTGATTTCGGCAGATCCTTAGATGACATGAAGAGCACCTCAGGATACTGTTTCTCATTTGGTTCAACAATGTTTTCATGGCTGTCCAAGAAACAACACAGCGTTGCACAATCATCTGCTGAAGCAGAGTATGTCTCTGCATCACTAGCTACTTCGCAAGCAGTTTGGCTTCTAAGAATTTTGGCCAACCTCGATCATCATCAAAATGAAGGAACCGTGCTATACTGTGACAACAAATCTGCAATTGCTATGGCGAAAAACCCGGTTCACCATTGCCAACTCGACATATAGCTCTCAAGTATCATTTCATCCGACAAGCCATTGAAGATAGAGAAATTCAACTTGAGTTTTGCCGATCTGATGAACAATTGTCCGACATCTTCACAAAAGCACTTCCAAAAGAGAGGTTTCAATATCTTCGAGCTGAACTTGGAATCCGACAACACATTAAGGAGGAGTGTTAAAGTTAATGAGTTGTAACAGCTAACTTAAATGAAAGTTGTGTAACTGATCATACTCATCAAGATTGAGAGAACCGTTGAGTCCTCATCTTGAATACCAAAACGTTTTGTTTTTCCTTTCAGTTTTTTATCTAGCCTATAAATATAAAGGCTTTGTAAGATTCCAAAATAATAAAAAAGAGAAATAGATTTCTCAACAATAAACAAAATATCGATCTCACGAAGACCAAATTATTAAAATTTAAATCTTAAATTCTATTTAAGCAATTCTCCATTTTTTAAGTGTTGCGTCAAATTTGTGAAGGCAAAATCTTCAATCAAGGTTTGATCCCTCTACGAGTCTTCTGCATGTTCATCGCACACCTCCTTCTTGGGGTTTTCTTGAGAATTTCGATGAGAAAGAGGAATTAATTGATACTGTTAATGCAACGATGTGTTGGCATTATATTTTTGGCAAAAGATTATTTTTGGTTATATATCTTTTTGGAAATTATATTCTTTTGGAATATATATTATTCTATCCTTCTATTTTGGAGATAATATTTGGCAGAATATTTCGTCAATTCAAATGTGATTTGCTGGAAAAGGAATCGTAACAAACATGGTTCATATCCCTAATTATTTGGGATACTTTACTAAAGCGTCATTCAAAGTGTCACTGCGCTAAATTTGTGTTGCAGTGATTTTCGGATCCTTTGCTGATTTCGTGGGATATTATTATTTGAATGAATAGTCTGTTTCAAGAATATATTGTAGAGAGAAACAGAGCCGCACCTGCACTTAATATAAAAGTCTTCTCTTTGTATGTTAAAAGGTGTTGACGCTATTATTTTGTGTGTGCTGAATTTCTCTATTCATCTGGGCGTCTTTATTTCTTCACCCACGTTTCTGTGTGGTGTATGTGATTATTGATTCGGTCTTGTCAAAGACTGGTTTGTTGAAGCCTGTTCTGGGTGATCCTATCCTAAGACATTGTCAAGCGTCATAGACAGTGTCATAGGAGTTTATTCTTGTGATCTTCATTATTATCCAGTCTTGAGAGGAGATTGCCTTGGAACTCTGG
Source organism: Begonia masoniana (assembly GCA_022432975.1). Lineage (NCBI taxonomy): Eukaryota > Viridiplantae > Streptophyta > Magnoliopsida > Cucurbitales > Begoniaceae > Begonia > Begonia masoniana. Next base: position 44,926,568 of record CM039510.1, on the reverse strand, counting down.
GGGAGTTTTATTATTGACAAGGGGAGCTTGTCGTTCTTGATCGTGGGCGAGGGGATCTTGCCATAACACGGGTTTCGGGAGGAACCAACAACAAGGGGATCTTGTTGTTATCTAGATCTCGGGAGAGATCGTTTCAAAGTCGAGGGGAGCTCGCAAAACAGTTTCACTTGTGAAGGTTGAAGGAAGCGGCATCAAAGGTAAGAGGGAGTCTTATTTTGTTTTAGTCCGAGTGTCTTGTAACCTTGTTTGAACTTGTGAAATGTTTTCATATCTGGGCGTGGCCCCGCAGATGTAGGCTGATTGCCGAACTGCGTTAACAACCTCCTGTGTCGTTAATTTCCGCATTTTTAATATTGTCCTATATCGTATTTATAACCGGTGTCACACGAAGTGTTATAACACTTTATAACATCGGGTCACTAACCTTGATCTTTCAGATACCACAATTAGTATCAAACATGCATGGCCAGATCTAAGCTAAGAAAACAACGTACCTTTTTTGATCCTTTCCATATAAAGCTCAAAAATCAAACGGTGCAAACGTTTCTTTTATTTCCGAGGACAAAGATCAGACGGTTGAAAATCTTTTGATCTTTGTTTCCGGAACGGCTTCTTCTAGCATACCAAACAGAGATGGTCAGGCCATAAGCGTATAAAACAAGGCCACAGCAAACAGAAGGAAGCAATTTTCAGGCGGTGCTGTCAGCCATGGCCAAGTTTCTTCAAAGCTTCAGCTTTATCTTCGTCCTCTCCCTTCTTCTTTCCGGTAAACTAATCCTTCTAATCTTGTCTATAAATGCTGAGGTTGTGGAGTACACGCAACTAGTGATTTCAGTATAATATTCTCTGTTTTAGGTTGGAACTCACGCTAAATTTATTTTTAAGGTCAACACATAATAAAACATTCAATTTTCACTCAATCAATGGACGTAAGATTATGCACTCTACTTGAACAATCAAACAAAATCTTAAGTCGTGACAGCCGGGTTGCCACAGACGTTGTTAGAAGTTCAGAGTTGTTCATGATAAAAAACAGGCCGGTTATTATAGGTCTTATATAATTATTTTATATTATGTAGATATACTGGTGAATCGGGTTAATGGGCAATGCCAGAAAGTGATGGATGTGTATTGCCAGAATGCTAAATTCGACTCTCTCTGCGATAAACGCTGCTTGGAAGAGGATCAGTTTGGCAAATCCAGTTGCGTTAGTGCTCCTGGCTTGGCTGCTGGCTCTTTCTTGTGTGTTTGCACTTACCCTTGCTCTTGATTTTCCGTAACGTTTCTGGGTGTCTTTTAAGGGAGAGAGACTGTCTTCCTTCTATAAACTATATAACCTATCTCTTGTATGGTAATGAGAATTGAATAAAGTTAGTTCTTATACTCTTGGGATTTCGTTTATTTCTTTGAATATCTTAGAAAAGATTTATAATGTTGGTGGGACGTTGTTACGTTCTTTCGGAGGATGGTTTAGGCAGTTCTCATCTGACTCAACTTCAAAACAAATAAATATTGATTTGAGAAGTTGTATCTTAAAAATTAACAAACACGGTGATTACAGTAAAAATAAGATATTAATTGCACTAGTTAATTAGTATCACGTAAGATTACAATATATACCATCGGGTTCGGGATGGATTGGTGTAGTTCCTATACGCCTAGGACACTAGAATATCGAACAATGGACGAAAAAAGCTGTGAGAGAAAAACATATTGGTTTATTCTTGATTGACGGGACACCAAAAGCCTCTGCCCTTCTATCTTTTTGATAATTAGAGAGTAAAATTAAAATTAATTTTAAAGAATAATTAGCAATTTAAACTCTGAAAAGATTTCGACTGATATTTTAAACAATATTTTTTTTTTTATGATTCGTCGCATTTGTATCTGTCGACGTATCCACGTTTAAGAATCACTCTATGTACTCAAAGTCTTCATTTATAAGAGATCCTAGCTCTTGTGAATATTTACGACTTTCTATTGAGGCATTGATTCTTAGTGCACACTCTTGAAGAGAACCTTGCTCGGCTTCATCTTGACATTGATACTAACTCGGTTGAATGGGGATCATGACTCGATCATCTCCACGCTGCTCATCTTCATGTCGATCAACTTTGATGCCTTTTTTCAGATGTTTTTTTAACATGCACGATCACGTATCTCCCTATCATATTGTCATTTTCAAGTGCCATGTTGCGTGACTCGGCTTATTATCGAGCTTTTGCTTGTTTTATTCGTCAGTTTCATGAAACAATATATCTCTTCATTTTGCATCATCAATTCCCATAGCTTACTATCCTCCTCGTAGATTTTGATATACTCCGTTATCGGAATACATGTCGGTAGTAGTTAACCATTGACCACAAAACCGAACGCCGGGAATTGATATATTATCCATTTGATATTTGCCTGAGATATGATAGAAATATTATATTTGAATTGCAACGTCTCAATGTCTAAAACGATTACAATAATTAAAACATTTTCTATGTACCACTAGCACAGCCCATTTATAATGCCCAGCTCAATAAGAGTTCGCTCAGCGCAAGCCAGTTCCGTTGCCCATTCTGAATCCCCCGCGCTGTGCCCAAGCTCAAGCCTAGCTCATTCTGTTCTAAGCCCCCATTGAAAAGCTCAGACCCGTCCTCGAGCCCCTGCCAGGGTTTTTTTTTCTTAGTTTTCGATAATTTAAAGTTTTTTTTAGCATAAATATATTTTGAGGGCTTTTTTAAACTAAACTCATACTTTGAGGGTTAAAATGATTTTAACCCTAAGTTTTTTAGATTAATATATGAATTCTTATTAATCACAACATTCAATCATGAATTTACATATAGTAAATATGTGAGTATTTAATCTTTTAATTTTTTGTAACCAGTTCGGGTGAAGCTTGTAATTTTTAGAAGATTCTCGATCAACGCTAATTATTTTTCATTAAAAATTCCCACGTATTACAATCTACTAGTGAAAAAAACAATTTAAATAAGAAAAAAAATGTGTACAAGAATAAATAATCATATATTATTCAAGTTCAAAAAAATCTGGCTAATTTTTTGAGTTGCTCAGTAGACTTTGTAGATTGCCAAATTCATAGCGAATTTGATTCACTCTAAAAACTTTGAACTTTATTCAACTTAAATGTTGATTTTTTTAATAAAATAAATCTTGAAATTTGCACATTGAATAAAAAGATTTTCGAATCTGTCTTTTGATTTTAGTCTGTTTGATTATGGTTCAGTTTGAGTTTTAGATTTTTTTTGTTGAGCTTAGTTTGAGTCAGTTTGAGCTCCGTTTTGGGTCAAAATTAGTTAATTTTTTATAATTTAAAATTATAAAATATATAAATATCATAACATCGGTTCTATAATGATTCGGACCAAACCGAGAAAGATCTAATTTTAATACCAAGATTTAACAAGAATTTGAGGTTGTGAGGATTTAAATAGAAAGATTTACAAGATATTCTTAACAAAATGAATTTCAAGATTTATGATAATTAGAGTTTAAATTTGAGTTAGAGTTTAAATTTTAATTTCAACCGATCGTTTTTACTCCACACTTGCCTACAAGGAATCCCTCTACCTTCTTCATACCCCGCGCGCTCTCTCTCTCCTAAACATCTCCTTTTTCCCGCTCGTACCACTAACAACACCAGTTTCTTGATCCTAGCTCACCGTCTTCAACACGTCTAACTGTTTGTTTCTTACCGAGGAGCGGATCGCACTTGGTATTTTAGGTCTGTAGAGTTTTCGATATAAGTAACTGAGTTTCCGATATCATTAGTCTTGGTCCTTCAGTCAACTCTAGAATATCTCATTTTCTCCGCAAATCAACAACTCGGTTGGAATCAGTAACTGAGCATTTTTAAGACCCAGAGAGACAGACGGGAGGTCGGATCTCGAGCACTTCCGGCCCACTGAAGCGCGGCAAGACGACGGCTCTGCAGCTGGTGACGAACGATCTCAATCCATACTCGCTCCCTGTTGCGGGTGATTCAAACTTGTAGGTTTTATTTACTGCTTTACCCTTTTTGTTTTTCATTTTCTTAATTAACTGAATAAACTATCCTTTTCTTGTCGACGTCCATTTTCTATAAAAATAATACTCTAAATTTTTGCGTCATTTGCTTCTGCAACTCTCTCTCTCTCTCTCTCTCTCTCTCTCAAGATTGAATTTTTACCACTCCCTTCCAGCGTTTCTGAATTTTTACTTCATTTGCATATGTAACTCTCTCTCTCTCTTCTCCTTTCTGCTTTCAAGATTCTTCTCATTGTGTCGTTCGTAGTTCTTGTAGAGATCTTGGAAAGACTGTTCGTAGTTCTTGTAGAGATCATGGAAAGACTATAAAGATCTTGATAACTATACGAAGAATGATATTCGTGAAATTATTTTTCTGTATTTCGATTAATATTTTGTCTTTCTTTTGTTATTGTGTTGAATATTACGGTAACGTTACGGTTGTGTTATATTTTTTATTTGTGAGTAAAGAATCAATACAGCATTGACGTAACTTGAAGAACCCAAATCATTGAATATCTTTCTGAGAAATTCTAAATACAAAAAGACGCCTCATTTTCTGCATTTGATGAGTTTTTGTAGATTCTTCCAAATATTTATGATTTAATTTTAATTAATTTAAAAAAGATTGCAACAAAATAGATAAAATCATCTCTTAGTCCCTTTTTTAATAAATTGATGCTTTTGTCCATACACGTTTTTGAAGTTCAGTCAAGTCTTTTCATGCAGCGAGTAACATCAGAGAACACATTGTGTTTACATCAGAAAGTGATCAACCCATTTCAACGTTATGATTGAACAACTAATTAGCATTGTGTTATTAAATAATAGACCAAAACATTATCTTTTCAAGTTTACTTTAAAAATAGTGAAGATAATGGATAATGGAAGTTATTTGTTGTTTCTAAGCTTAAAATGAATTACTTTAATATGTTATATGTATAAGCTTTTTTGTTATTAGATTTGCTGATAAAATGAAATCTCTCTCTCTCTCTCTCTCTCTCTCTCTCTCTCTCTCTCTCTCTCTCTCTCTCTCTCTCTCGTCCATGCATGTATCAACTTTTTTGTTATTAGATTTTCTAGTAAAATGAAATATATTAGATAACATTTGAATTTAAAATAATTCGAACAATTAATGATTTAATGAAATATATGCATTTCAATAAGCCTTAAGATATAATTTTCAAACAATACTAACGTCTTCTAGTAATTTTTTTTCTTCATATTTTTTAATCAGAAATATGGACATCGAATTGATTCCTGGCCTTCGGTTTTCTCCTGACCGGGTAAAACTCATCAAACTCCTCCACATTATGGCCAATGGTGGAAAACTCCCTGCATACATTCCAATCAAGGAGTACATCGACGTGTACGAGGATGATAAAATATGGGAGTTGATGAAAGAAAAAGAGGAGCTATATTGTTTCATGAAGCTAAAGAACAAAAAAGTTCCCGAATAAACCGGGTCACACATCGTGGAACTTGGAAGGGCCAAAATGACGAGAAGATATTGAACGGACAGAATCATGTTGGATCGTACAGAAGTTTCTCTTTTATGCCAAAAATAGGAATTCGCATGAAATATCGAATGGTCATGCATGAATATCGACTAGACGGGGACTTCAAAACATTAGTATGTCATTTTTCTTCTTTTTTTCGATCCTCTTCTATCATGTGAATGCAAATTTTCTTCTATTATGTTCATAATCATCTTTTTAGCATACAGTATACTTAAAATATTTTTGAAACAGCATAGTGGCTACGTGATCGTTCATAGCAAAAGATATGAAAAAAAAGATGCTAAAATCAACCGACGAGAAGATGAGCAGCACAACAATGAGCAAGTTACGACCTCCATTCAGGCAAGTCAAACTCCTCAATATCAACATCAAGACGAGCAAGGTCCTCTTCAACAAATTCAGCAAAGTCAACCTCCTCAACAACATCAAGACGAGGAAAATCCTCTTCAACAGTTTACACGAGAAATGCATCCTCTTTGGGTAGGTATTGACTGGGAAGAGCCAGGACTTCCTGCAGATGGGGACATTGGAAACATGGATCTTCGCGAATGGGAAGAGGATGACTTATTGCAGTTGGTAGAAGATATGGATGAGCCGAACAATGAGTCATTGTCATTATACGAGCGTTAGATTAAGATTATTAGCGTGGAAAGCTTCGGCTTGAGATCATGCACTCTTTTTCCTTTTTTGAATTTTTTCCCATTGGGTTTTATTCAAACAAGGTTTTAACGAGGCATCTTCTATTCGGTAGAAGAGTAGATCTCATGGTTTTCCATACCACGCTTTGTTTCTAACATTGATTACATATATTTGTTTTTTTTTTTATTTATTTTTTTTTGTATTTTGAAGTCCACTTCATCAAACTATTATTAAAATAAATAAAAAAGTAACAATAATATTTCTCAAATATTCACAAATTGAATAGGCTTACTTTCCTCGTAACCAACAAAACGTTTACCTCATGCCCATCATTTATTATATACAATCCACTTGAGATAGAGGAAATGTCTTCTCCATTGGAATTTTAAGCTTTCCAGCCTCACAGAGCTTCCCAATTTCACTTAAACCTTCTGAATCTGCCCTCATATAAGTCCAGCAATACTCTGTAAACCATCACTACCAGTTACTATAAGTTGCTATACATTGGAGTAAACTTAAAGATGAATGTCTAGAAAAAAACAGTACGCTGACAAAGAAGAAAAACTGTTATTAAAATAAAGTACATAGCAAAAGTTTTCTATTGATATATATGTATGTAAAGGTAACATGCCATTGCCTAGTTTCTATTAAATTCATAAACTAACTTATGAGGTGTAATTCAAGTTCTTTTATCATCAAATGCATTAAACAATCAATAATATTTTATATCTTACTTACGTGATTCAACCTAAGTGTACTAATTATGCCAAACAATTGGAAAAGGGAAATCATCTACTAGTATTGTTTTAATGTAAAACCTTACTTTGACCTATCACAAGAGAGTATCTCTAACTTTTGATTGCAAAATATATTTCTTTCAAATTCTTTGAATTACTAACCGTAGTTTACCCCATCTATCCAACCTCAAAATTATACTAGGTCTATACCGTCTATCATCATTGAGGTTCTAAGCCTCGAGATGTCAACCTCTCTGGCCTTCAATACATTCTACTGTACATGCATCAAATTAAGAAGCTAACATTTAGTAAATGAAACCTACCACCATCCATACCACTATTTCCATCCTCATCTCTTTTGGCTGGTTTATTAAACAACTTGATATCAGTAATGTTTTTTTATGGAGATCTTACAAAAACAGTTTTTATGTAACAACCTCTAGGATTTGTGAATTCATCTCATCCATTAATGGTCTTCTTCCTAAAAAATGCCATTAATGGTCTCAAAGAATCCCTTCGAGCGTGGTACTATAAATTATATACTGCTCTTCTAGCATGGGCCTTTTCAGCATCAAAATTCGATACATCCTTGTTTGTATGTCGTAAGCCCTACTCCGTTCTGATTATGCTGGTTTATGTCGATGACTTCATCCTTACGGGTAATTCCTCTACAGTTTTGGACCAGTGTCTCTCTTATCTTCTTAATTCATTTCAATTTGAGTCTTTATTACTTCGTTAGCGATATGTACACTTGCGTAAGGTGTAGAAAATCACTAACACTTGCCTCTTAGCAATTTCTTGTGTATCTGCACTTACATTTGTGCTTAATTTGTCATGACGACATGTCGATCTTGTCTATCTTTTTAAGGAAGAGAGACTTTGTTCCTTCAATAAACTATTTGAGCAATCTCTTGTATGGTAATAAGAATTTAATACAGTTTGTTCTTGTACTATTGAGATTTGGTTTATATTTTAATCTTTTGAGCAATGATTGATGTAGCGAGAGTTTAATTAATATAATAAATTATAAATAGTTAATTTATTATATTAATTGGATTAATTACTGTTTGACAGATCAACGAATATTTTAAAAGAGTAAACGTAACATTATTCATATTTAAAAGATAATAATAATTTAAATTTTCAATTTGGAGATCTCGATAGTTGATATTTTAAATTTGTTTTTTTTACTATTTAGACCATAAAATTAGACCTCTAGTCCAATAGGTTACTGCTGTTAACAATCTCTCCTCGTCTCCTCTCTCTCTAATCGAAATTTAGGAAAAAAGCCTAGAGAAGGAGTTGGATTTTTTAAATCCTGAGCTCGAAAAAATGATATTTTAAACAATTTTTTTTAATATTCCAACGTTAAAGCTAGATTCATTAACAAAAGTGTCTTTGGCTCTCTCTCTCATCAAAATTTAGAATAAAAAAAAATTAAATAAAGTGTATGTGTTACATTCAAGTAATATACGATAAATAAAATATCGATCCCACGAAGACCAAATTATTAAAATTTAAATCTTAAATTCTATTTAAGCAATTCTCCTTTTTTTACGTGTTGCTTCAAATTTGTGAAGGCAAAATCTTCGATCAAGGTTTGATCCCTCTACGAGTCTTCTGCATGTTCATCGCACACCTCCTTCTTGGGGTTTTCTTGTGAATTTCGATGAGAAAGAGGAATTGATTGATACCACAATTAGTTTCAAACATGCATGGCCAGATCTAAGCTAAGAAAACAACGTACGTTTTTTGATCCTTTCCATATAAAGCTCAAAAATCAAACGGTGCAAACGTTTCTTTTATTTCCGAGGACAAAGATCAGACGGTTGAAAATCTTTTGATCTTTGTTTCCGGAACGGCTTCTTCTAGCATACCAAACAGAGATGGTCAGGCCATAAGCGTATAAAACAAGGCCACAGCAAACAAAAGGAAGCAATTTTCAGGCGGTGCTGTCAGCCATGGCCAAGTTTCTTCAAACCTTCAGCTTTATCTTCGTCCTCTCCCTTCCCCTTCTTCTTTCCGGTAAACTAATCCTTCTAATCTTGTCTATAAATGCTGAGGTTGTGGAGTACACGCGACTAGTGATTTCAGTATAATATTCTCCGTTTTAGGTTGGAACTCACGTAAATTTATTTTTAAGGTCAACACATAATAAAACATTCAATTTTCACTCAATCAATGTACGTAAGATTATGCACTCTACTTGAACAATCAAACAAAATCTTAAGTCGTGACAGCCGAGTTGCCACAGACGTTGTTAGAAGTTCAGAGTTGTTCATGATAAAAAACAGGCCGGTTATTATAGGTCTTATATAATTATTTTATATTCTGTAGGTATACTGGTGAATCAGGTTAATGGGCAATGCAAGAAAGTGATGGATGTGTATTGCAAGAATGCTAAATTCGACTCTCTCTGCGATAAACGCTGCTTGGAAGAGGATCAGTTTGGCGAATCCAGTTGCGTTAGTGCTCCTGGCTTGGCTGCTGGCTCTTTCTTGTGTATTTGCACTTACCCTTGCTCTTGATTTTTCGTTTCTGGGTGTCTTTTAAGGAAGGGAGACTGTCTTCCTTCTATAGACTATATAACCTATCTCTTGTATGGTAATGAGAATTGAATAAAGCTAGTTCTTATACTCTTGGGATTTCGTTTATTTCTTTGAATTTCTTAGAAAAGATTTATAACGTTGGTGGGACGTTGTTACGTTCTTTCAGGGGATTGTTTAGGATAGTTCGAAACAAATAAATATTGATTTAAGAAGTTGTATTTTAAAAGTTAACAAATGCAAATACGGTAATCACAGTAAAAATAAGATATTAATTACATTAGTTAATTAATATCACGTAAGATTACAGAGTTCGAGATAGATTGGTGTGGTTCTTATACGCTTAGGACACTAGAATATCGAACAATAGACGAAAAAAGCCGTAAGAGAAAAACCTATTGGTTTATTCTTGATTGACGGGACACCAAAGGCCTTTGCCCTTTCATCTTTTTGATAATTAGAGAGTAAAATTAAAATTAATTTTAAAGAATAATTAGCTATTTAAACTCTGAAAGATTCCAATTGATATTTTAAACGACATTTATTTTTTTTAATGATTCAGACCTTAAAATTAGACTCTGTTAACAAACAGTTCTCTGCAGTTAAAAATCTTTCTCCACGATCGAAATTCAGAAGAACAACCCAGAGAAGGAGAAGGAGAAGAGTTTTTCAAGCTCTAAATTCTTTTGAAAACCTACATCCCTAAATGACAATTAGATTGTAGACTAAACATGTAACACATTGTCCAGGGGGAATCAAAACTTGCGAAAATACCAAATTAGAAATGGAAAATAAAGGAAAAAACAAAGGAATTGATTTGGTCTTGAGAGGAGAGAGAGAGAGAGAAAGAGGTGAGATTCCTCAATGTTGACATCGTCATTTTAAATCTTCTTCGCAATTTCCTTTTTTACGTGTTTCGACAGATATGTAGGGTTTATTTGACAATTATTATATTGTTATAACGTGATGAACTTAGTTTCCGAGCTACGTCACCGTGACACAACCATCTATAATCTTACTTGAATCTTTCAAAGCAAGCATAGCACCATCAACACAATTAAAGGTAACAAATACATATCCCTTCGACCTACCGGTGTTTTTATACAAGATGACTATGGGTTCTTCTAGCTCCCCATACGCGGAGAAGAGGTCGCGGAGGTTTTCAGCCGAAGTGTCCCAACCAAGGCCACGAATGAAGAGCTTGCGCTGAGAGATATCGGGATCCGCTAGTGATCGGACAACGTCCAGAACATCAAAGTGATCGAACAACTTTGTAGTTTTTTTTAATGTTCATAAATTTCCAACATTTTTTATTTTAGATACGTAAATATGAACTCTACGAGTGCGCACCCGCGTATTATTGTGATGACCCGGATGCGTAAGTATGTGTACAATGGCTGCACGAACCGGAACCCGGATGGCGATACGTCTGCCCGGGCGAACCGGAATGACGGGTCGTAAAAAGGGGGTCGTCACAATCCTACATCGCTTGGGGAAGTATGTGGAAATGAAACATATGTAAAGAGACCCTCCCAAAATAGCAAGACGCATTTTAGAGCACAATTGACAACGGATCCCATAAGAACTCCGAAGTTAAAAGAGCTTCGGCGAGAATAGTACCAGGTTGGGTGATCGACTGGGAAGTTCTCGCAAACAAAGCCGTGAGGGGAGGATATTGGGCTACGGCCCAATCCCCAGAGCGGACAATATCTTGCTGGGAAAATGGGTCGTTACAAATGATATCAGAGCCTGTACCCAACCAGAAATGTGGCCAACGAGGACGTTGAGCCCCCGAGGGGGGGTGATTGTGATGACCCGGATGCGTAAGTGTAATATCCGGCCTGTACGGAATTTCATATTTTCATATATGAGGCATTTTTGGTAAATATGTCAAATCAAATTAGTTTCGCAAACGGTAAGCTTTATTACGATCCTAACGATTAATAGGAATTTTGAGGAATTTACGGGATTTTTCGGAGTAAGAACGCTATATTCTGAGTAATTAAGTTTCTCGTAATATAAATAACGTTTTAGTAAAAATAGTAAACGGGGTCCGATTTGCTAACGGACAGTTTTAATAAATCCCAAATAATGAGTTGGACTTATGGGTGAAATAAGAAAATTTGGAGAACCCGAATTGTTGATCAATTTACGAAACGAAGGACGAAACAAATAGAATTAAGTGTGAAGGGTAAAATGGTAATTTGCAAAGTTAATTTTTAATTAAAACATCACAACTCTTCTTCCTTCACCATTTCCACGCCAGTGAGCTCTGTGATTTTTCTCCCTTGCGATTTCCTCTCTGCCATCAACGATTCCGACCTCTGTTTCTCCTCCGATCGATTCGTTTCTTCCGTGTTTTCTCCTCCTCTCGCAACCCTAGGTATGAATCTATGGTTTTAGAGCATTAGTTTTCAATATTCGAGTTGTTTTGACGTTAGGGTTTCCATTAGGGTTTCCGTCGAAAATGCGAATTAGGGTTCGTAATTTATAGATTTGCCGTGATTAAGTATATATTGAACGTATGGGACGTTATTGGACGAATCTAACTGATTTAAGACAAATGTTAGATTTGTGAAATTCCTAGATTTAGGGAAAAACTCGTAATTTAGGAATTTAGGTGCCGAGCGTAAATTGCTCGAATAGATAGCTCAATAAATTGGATTAGAACTTTAGGAAGTTTCCTTAGTTAAGGTTTTGTAAATTTGGACGATCGATGACTTAAATTAGTTTTAACGTCAATGTTGTGTTTTACTTCAGACAAACAACGCTCGTGAACGGAGCTTGAGCTGCTTTGGACACGAGGTAAATTCTCGTGATCTTTTCTGGCCGATTGGCCTACACCGTACGTCGAATGTCGTCTCGAGGAGTTTTGGAGATGCGTCTATTTAATTTGGCTTGGTTTGGGTAGCTAGGTTTAGTGGTTTATAGGTTACGCTTTACGGTCTTGACGGTACATATTATTGTTTGTTTACTTTAAGATATTGAACTGTTCACGCATCACTTGTTTTAAAGAAAAACATGAAAACAAATTTCCGCACATTGTTTTAAAGATAATGCAAAGAATATAATCGGTCGTAAGGCTTACAGTTTACCGACCGAAAGGCTTACAGACCGAAAGGCATACAGTTTATAGGTCATGCGAGATGGGGCTCAGGCACGGCTGTACGAGTTGTAAGCGTGTACCCCCCTCCTCTAGCTGGAAAGAGTAGTCTGCCCGCTGGATGTGCTCTCTCTGGTTAGGGGGTCTGGATCTCGGTGACACCCACAGTAAAGTAAAGTAAAGAAAATGATGCATGATTTACAGATTCATATGCACAGCACGCATTGCATTTACGTAGAGCTTACTGAGATTTTTTCTCATAGTGTATTCGTATGGTGTAGGTGATTACGAGGAAACAGGTGAGGACGAGATTCCTCCTCCTAAGACATGAGTCCAGTTGACAAAGAATGGCTGCGGTGGTGTGCTGGCGCAGTCGACGCTTAACCGACCCGTGGGGACGTATGTATAGATTTTGGGGTTTTTAGAATGTTTTGGATTGATAAATGTATAGACATTTTAGGATGTTTGAGAACTGGTAGTTGATAGGTTTACATATCGATGTTTTGAAACGTATTGGAAATGGATTTTATAATCTTTTGTTGATTTCAAAACAGGAGGATTTGTTTAGTTTTTAAACAGAACCATGCAGTTTGTTTTCATGAAAATGTACTTCGTATTAATTGTATTTTGAATCGGTTTTAAGTGGAGTTACGAGAGCATATGAATATTGAGTTTTGGTTGGGTTTAAGTTTTATGATGAATGTGGTGTTTGTTGGTAAAGAAGTGTGAAGGAGATTGTGTTGTGTGTAATTTGCGCAGGTGAAAAGGAAAGAAAGAAAAAGGGAAGGAGGAAGTGTTTGGGGGAAGGGGAAACAGAGCGCTTGGCGAATAGTCGCCAAGCGCGGCGATCGAATCGCCTCCCTCTGGAGAAATCCAGAGGGTGTGGCGATTGATCGCCACAAACTGTGGTGATCAATCGCCACAGGCGTTTCGCAACAGGCAAACATTCGCCTGTTGCGAATCGCCAATGGCGATCAGTCGCCCCGTCTATGGGCGACTGATCGCCCCTGCAGAAACGGGGCGATTGCCCCTTTTGCCCCCTTCGGCCGATTATAAGTTTTATTTTAATTAATTAATAGTTTTAATTGATTTAATTGTTTTAAATTTCAATTGTTTTACTATTTGTTTTAAACAAACTTCGATTCTAATTTCAATTTAAATTTCCGATTTAGTTTCTGCGTAAAGTCCACTTAAGATTAAAAAAAAAAAAAATAGTACGGAAATTGGGTACAGTATTAGGGTCGTGACAGTAAGTATGTGTACGATGCCTGCACGAACCTGAACCCGGATGGCGATACGTCCACACGGGCGAACCGGAAGGTGACAGGCCGTAAAAAGGGGGTCGTCACAATCCCACATCGCTTAGGGAAGTATGTGGAAATGAAACATATGTAAAGAGACCCTCTCAAGATAGCAAGACGTGTTTTAGAGCACAATTGACAACGGATCCCATAAGAACTACGAAGTTAAAAGTGCTTCGGCGACAGTAGTACCAGGTTGGGTGACCGACTGGAAAGTCCTCGCCAAACAAAGCCGTGAGGGGAGGATATTGGGCTACGACCTAATCTCCAGAGCGGACAATATCTTGTTGGGAAAATGGGTCGTTACAATTATATTATATGTAGGAGCTTTTTTGCTACTAATAAAATGAAATCCAATTAAACCATTAGACAACATTTGAATTTCAAAGAGTTCGAAAGATTGGTGATTTAATTTCTCTATACTGCTTATATCTCTATACTGAAAGAGTAGTGATCTATTCTTCTACAAAAAAGAAGATGCCTCGTTAAAACTTTTTGTGAATAAAATTCAATAGAAAAAAATTCAAACAAAGAAAAAGAGTGCATGATCTCAAACCGAAGCTTCTCACGCCAATAATCTAAATCAAACTCTTGCTCAATGGCAATGGCATGAAGTGCTCGTCAATCGTCGCATTTGTATCTGTCGACATATCCATGTTTAAGGATCGCTCTATGTACTCAAAGTCTTCATGTGTAAGAGATCCTAGCTGTGACGCCCCGAGGTATCTGAACCCGGTTCGCTACACAAAATACTGAACCGACTTATGGCTTTTTGAAAAAATTTTAAAATTTCATTCAATGATCAAGATTTGACTCTTAAAATGTCGAAACTTGCAGCGGAAAAATAATCGTATAAAAACAATATTTATTAAATAGTTAAAATATTCAAGACAGTTGGTTGAAAGAGAAAAGAAAACGGAACACATTGATCGATCACTAAACGACAAAAGTCTTTTACTTACAAACAGAACAGAACATCTCGACCGGTCACTATACGAAAAAACACCTCTACCGCACAAATCACGTGATATCCATGCGATTGAAATAATTCGGCAGACGACGTCCACCGCTCACAAACGACAAACATTCTCAGCTCATATCTGCCGATAGAACAAACTACGTCTTCTGATCGCTAGACGACAAAAATCCTCACTTCACATCTACCGATCGCAAAATGACAAATTCCTTCCTACATCATCTTATTACCAAAACGCAAAGCTACTAAAGACTTATACCGAAGACATCTTCCGATGGCTTCTTCTGAAGACATCTTCCGATGGCTTCTTCTGAAGACATCTTCCGATTACAAAACGACAAATTCTAATACTCACATCCACCGATGGACTATATCAACCGATAGACAAAACTCTCGACTTCTACCGATAGACATCATCTATCGATAGATCAAAAATACTCAACATCTGCCGATAGACATCATCTACCGATAGATCAAAAATACTCAACATCTGCCGATAGACATCATCTACCGATAGATCAAAATACTCAACGAAAACAGCATAGCAACAATTTCACTACAAACAAAGAAAACTCCGACTACCAAAGAACTTGAGCATTTTACTAAAACCGTTCAAAACTACTTAAATTCATATACTATTCCAAAATTTGGTAAAAACTACTATTAAAAACTAACAGAGTATCATTATCAGGAAAAAAAATCTCAAATTGTATCCAGAACATCAAAACTACTACTGTCACTAAAACTCTCAATATATTTAAATTGAATTATGTTTCACTAAATCTTCTCATCTATTGACACCAGTTAAACCGCCCCATCAGTTCATCAAGTCGAGGCATGAATGTGCTCCCCCAACCAGCTTATTCCTCAACATGCTTAGAAAATACACCTGCAGTCACTTCTTCACCTACATCACAAAACTCATTTATTAGCCTAATGCTAAGTAAGTAAAGCAGTAATGAAATGAAATGCTGAAACATAAATTCCTAAACATGCAGTTTCTACTTTCTCATCTCAGTTGCATATGCATTCGTTTCTGATCTGATCCCCCTGTGAAATTGGGAGTTGGATCACTTCTCCCAAAGTCATACATCCTCTCTCTTGATTAAGGGGTGGATTAGTTCCCTTAACAACTGTTCAGATCCCCCTATGAAATTGGGATTTGGATCACTTCCCCCAAAGTCATACATCCTCTCTCTTGATTAAGGAGCGGATTAGTTCCCTTAACAACTGTTACAGTCTGTTCATTCCTTACCATGTCATTTCATGTAAATTCATTTTCGTATAGTTTTCAAAATATGATGCATGACATACAAACACATTCAAGCATGCACAACCCTACTGTTTTGTGATGTAGGCCCAAAGGCACAAGCATACTTTACTTACCTGGTCTCCTGGAAATCGCTCAGCTGTAAGCTACTTTAGAATCTCGCTCACTTAAAGTCATAACAGTACATTAATCAAACCTTCACTAATCTTCACTAAGAATCAATCAGAAGTTTGAGGAAACCAGTTTGAAACCCTGCTACCTGTGCATTCCCATTTATCACCAAAACCTGAACCTACTCTCAATCACAGCATCCTCGAAATTTCTCACATTGTACTCCCTCAGTTACCTAACTGCTAAAATACAAGAAAACGAGGAAAAACTTACCTAGGTTAAAAGAGAATCGCCAAAAGGGTTCTGCTGGAGAGCTGAAGGCCGAAAGAGGAATAATAAACAGAATAGTGGCGGCTACAGTGCATTAAACTCAAACCTCTCTCCTTAAATACGTTATCCACTTTTAAATTTTCAATTACCCGTATGCCCTTGCCTAGTCATCCATTAACCCTACTTTTATTATTGTCATTTAAAGTGTGCCATTAATTTTAAAAGAATTGAGAACTGGTTCGATAGAACCGGGTGTTACACTAGCTCTTGTGAATATTTATGACTTTCTATTTAAGGCATTGATTCTTAGTGCACACTCTTGAAGAGAACCTTGCTCGGCTTCATCTTGACATTGATACTAACTCAGTTGAATGGGGATCATGACTCGATCATCTCCACGCTGCTCATCTTCATGTCGATCAACTTTGATGCCTTTTTTCAAATGTTTTTTTTAACATGCACGATCACGTATCTCCCTATCATATTGTCATTTCCAAGTGCCATGTTGCGTGACTCGGCTTATTATCGAACTTTTGCTTGTTTTATTCGTCAGTTTCATGAAACAATATATCTCTTCATTTTTCATCATCAATTCCCATAGCTTATTATCCTCCTCGTAGATTTTGATATACTCCGTTATCGGAATATATGTCGGTAGTCGTTAACCATTGACCACAAAACCGAACGCCGGGAATTGATATATTGTCCATTTGATATTTGCTTGAGATATGGCTGTGAATTAGAAGATGATAGAAATATTATATTTGCCCAGCTCAGTAAGAGTCCGCCCAGCGCAAGCCAGTTCCATTGCCCATTCTGAATTCCCCACGCCGTGCCCAAGCTCCAGCCTAGCTCATTCTGTTTTAAGCCCCCATCGAAAAGCTCAGACCAGTCCTCGAGCCAAGCCCAGCCAGACATGATTCTTCCTCAATCAGGAGAGCTACGACTTCCTGCTGTTGGAGACATTAGGTTCACAGATCCATTCTTAAGCATGTACGTGCCATTGCCATCTCACCAGAGTTATATTCGGATTATTGGCATGAAAAACTTCTGTTTGAAATTATGTGTGGTTAAATAAATTAAAGTAATGTTTATTTTTTTATTATATTATTTAAATATATTTATTGATGTAACAAATAATAATGATGGAGTTCATATGATAAATTATAAATAATTAATTTATTATATTAATTATATTAAAATAAATCTTGGATTGCTCAATAAAGTTTGTAGATTGCCAAGTTTATAGTAAATTTGATTCATTTGAAAATTTTAAAATTTATTCAACTTATATGTTGATTTTTTTTAGTAAAATAAATCTTGAAATTTGCACATTGAATAAAAAGAATTTCGAATCGGTCTTTTGATTTTAGTCCGTTTGATTATGTTTCAGTTTGAGTTTTAAATTTTTTTGGTTGAGCTTAGTTTGAGTCAGTTTGAGGTCCGTTTTGGGTCAAATTTAGTTAATTTTTATAATTTAAAATTATAAAATATATAAATATCATAACATCGGTTCGATATTGGTTCGGGGCAAAACCGAGAAAGATCTAATTTTAATACCAAGATTTAACAAGAATTTGAGGTTGTAAGGATTTAAATAGAAAGATTTACAAGATATTCTTAACAAAATGAATTTCAAGATTTATGATAATTAGAGTTTAAATTTTAATTTCAACCGATCGTTTTTACTCCACACTTGCCTACAAGGAATCCACTCTACCTTCTTCATACCCCGCGCGCTCTCTCTCTCCTAAACATCTCCTTTTTCCCGCTCGTACCACTAACAACACCAGTTTCTTGATCCTAGCTCACCGTCTTCAACACGTCTAACTGTTTGTGTTCTTGCCGAGGAGCGGATCGCACTTGGTATTTTAGGTCTGTAGAGTTTTCGATATAAGTAACTGAGTTTCCGATATCATTAGTCTTGGTCCTTCAGTCAACTCTAGAATATCTCATTTTCTCCGCAAATCAACAACTCGGTTGGAATCAGTAACTGAGCATTTTTAAGACCCAGAGAGACAGACGGGAGGTCGGATCTCGAGCACTTCCGGCCCACTGAAGCGCGGCAAGACGACGGCTCTGCAGCTGGTGACGAACGATCTCAATCCATACTCGCTCCCTGTTGCAGGTGATTCAAACTTGTAGGTTTTATTTACTGCTTTACCCTTTTTGTTTTTCATTTTCTTAATTAACTGAATAAACTATCCTTTTCTTGTCGACATCCATTTTCTATGAAAATAATACTCTAAATTTTTGCGTCATTTGCATCTGCAACTCTCTCTCTCTCTCTTTTACCACTCCCTTCCAGCGTTTCTGAATTTTTACTTCATTTGCATATGTAACTCTCTCTCTCTCTCCTCCTTTCTGCTTTCAAGATTCTTGTCATTGTGTCGTTCGTAGTTCTTGTAGAGATCTTGGAAAGACTGTTCGTAGTTCTTGTAGAGATCATGAAAAGACTATAAAAATCTTGATAACTATGCGAAGAATGATATTGGTGAAATTATTTTTCTGTACTTCAGTTAATATTTTGTCTTTTCTTTGTTATTGTGTTGAACATTACGGTAATGTTAATGTTATGGTTCTGTTCTGTTTTTCATTTGCGAGCAAAGAATCAATACGACATTGACGTAGGTTGAATGACCCAAATCATTGAATATTTTTCTTAGAAATTCTAAATATAAAAAGACGTCTCATTTTCTTCATTTGATGAGTTTTTGTAGATTTTTCCAAATATTTATGATTTAATTTTAATTAATTTAAAAAAGATTGCAACAAAATAGATAAAATCATCTCTTAGTCCCTTCTATAATAAATTGATTCTTTTGTCCATACACATTTTGAACTTTGAAGTTCAGTCAAGTCTTTTCATGCTGCAAGTAACGTCAGAGAACACATTGTGTTTACGTCATAAAGTGATCAACCCATTTCAACGTTATGATTGAACAACTAATTAGCTTTCTGTTATTAAATAATAAACCAAAACATTATCTTTCCAAGTTTACTTTTAAAATAGTGAAGATAATGGATAATGGAAGATATTTGTTGTTTCTAAGCTTAAAATGAATTACTTTAATATTGTATAAGCTTTTTTGTTATTAGATTTGCTGATAAAATGAACTCTCTCTCTCTCTCTCTCTCTCTCTCTCTCTCTCTCTCTCTCTCTCTCTCTCTCTCTCCTCTCTCTCTCTCTCTCTCTCTCTCTCTCTCTCTCTCGTCCATGCATGTATCAACTTTTTTGTTATTAGATTTTCTAGTAAAATGAAATATATTAGATAACATTTGAATTTAAAATGATTCGAACAATTAATGATTTAATGAAATATATGCATTTCAATAAGCCTTAAGACATAATCTTCAAACAATACTAACATCTTCTAGTATTTTTTTTCTCATATTTTCTAATCAGAAATATGGACATCGAATCGATTCCTGGCCTTCGATTTTCTCCTGATCGGGTAAAACTCATCAAGCTCCTCCACATTAT
Source organism: Begonia masoniana (assembly GCA_022432975.1). Lineage (NCBI taxonomy): Eukaryota > Viridiplantae > Streptophyta > Magnoliopsida > Cucurbitales > Begoniaceae > Begonia > Begonia masoniana. The sequence continues at coordinate 44,906,594 of CM039510.1, read as the reverse complement.
GGCCAATGGTGGACGACTCCGTGCATACATTCCAATCAAGGAGTACATCGACGTGTACGAGGATGATAAAATATGGGAGTTGATGAAAGAAAAAGAGGAGCTATATTGTTTTATGAAGCTAAAGAACAAAACAAGTAAAAGTTCCAGAATAAATCGGGTCACACATCGTGGAACTTGGAAGGGCCAAAATGACGAGAAGATATTGAACGGGAAGAATCATGTTGGATCGTATAGAAGTTTCTCTTTTATGCCGAAAATAGGTATTCGCATGGAAAATTGAATGGTCATGCATGAATATCGACTAGACGGGGACTTCAAAACATTAGTATGTCATTTTTCTTCTTTTTTGTCGATCCTCTTCTATCATGTGAATGAAAATTCTCTTATATTATGTTCATAATCATCTTTTTAGCATACAATATCCTTAAAAATATTTTTGAAACAGCATAGTGGCTACGTGATTGTTCATTTCAAAAGATATGGAAAAAAAGATGCTAAAATCAACCGACGAGAAGATGAGCAGCACAACAATGAACAAGTTACGACCTCCATTCAGGCAAGTCAAACTCCTCAATATCAACATCAAGACGAGCAAGGTCCTCTTCGACAAATTCAGCCAAGTCAACCTCCTCAACAACATCAAGATGAGGAAAATCCTCTTCAACAATTTGCACGAGAAATGCATCCTCTTTGGGTAGGTATTGACTGGGAAGAGCTAGGACTTCCTACAGATGGAGACATTGGAAACATGGATCTTGGCGAATGGGAAAAGGAAGACTTATTGCAGTTGGTAGGAGATATGGATGACACAAACAATGAGTCATTGTCACTGTACAAGAGTTAGATTAAGATTATTAGCGTGGAAAGCTTCGGCTTGAGATCATGCACTCTTTTTCCTTGTTTGAATTTTTTTCCCATTGGGTTTTATTCAAACAAGATTTTAACGAGGCATCTTCTATTTTATAGAAGAGTAGATCTCATGGTTTTTCCATACCACGATTTGTTTGTAACATTGATAACATATATTTGTTTTTTTTTTTTAATTTGTTTTTTTTTGTATTTTGAAGTCCACTTCATCAAACTATTATTAAAATAAATAAAAAAGTAACAATAATATTTCTCAAATATTCACAAATTGAATATGTTTATTTTCCTCATAACCCACAAAACGTTTACCTCCTGCCCATCATTTATTATATACAATCCACTACCCAATAAAAATTAAAATATGTTTATAAAAAAAAAACAGAAAATGAGAAGTGGTTCTAGTCGATCTGAAGCACCACCTTACCAGGTACAAGTTTCTTGTCCTTGGCCTCATGAGCTTCTCTCACTTGAGACAGTGGAAATGTCTTCTCCACTGGAATTTTAAACTTTCTAGCCTCACAGAGCCTTCCAATTTCACTTAAACCTTCTGAATCTGCCCTCATATAAGTCCAGCAATACTCTGTAAACCATCACTACTATAATATGTACGTATGTAAACTTAATATGTCATTGCCTAGTTTCTATTAAATTCATAAACTAACTTATAAGGTGTAACTCAAGTTCTTTTATCATCAAATGCATTAAACAATCAACAATATTTTATATCTTACTTACATGATCCAACCTAAGTGTACTAATTATGCCAAACAATTGGAAAAGGGAAATCATCTACTAGTATTGTTTTAATGTAAAACCTTACTTTGACCTATCACAAGAGAGTATCTCTAACTTTTGATTTCAAAATATATTTCTTTCAAATTCTTTGAATTACTAGGTCTATACCGTCTATCATCATTGAGGTTTTAAGCCTAGAGATGTCAACTTCTCTGGCCTTCAATACATAAACATTTCTACAGTACATGCATGATTTAGTAAATGAAACCTACCACCATCCGACACCACATTTTCCATCGCCATCTCTTTTGGCTTGTTTATTAGACAACTTGATATCAGCAATGTCTTTCTTCATGGGGATCTTACAGAAACGGTTTTTATGTAACAACCTCCAGGATTTGTAGATTCATCTCATCCATTAGCGGTCTTCTTCCTAAAAAAAGTCCTTTATGGTCTCAAACAATCCATTCGGGCGTGGTTCTATAAATTAGGCACTACTTTTCTAGCATGGGGCTTCTTAGCATCCAAATATGATACATCTTTGTTTGTATGTCGAAAGCCCTCCTCCGTTCTAATTATGTTGGTTTATGTTGATGACATCATCCTTACAGGTAATTCCTCTACACTTTTGGACCAATGTCTCTCTTATCTGCATTCCAAGTTTGTGGTCTGAGATCTTGGCTCCCTCTCTTTTTTTCTTGGGATTTCGATTACTCCTATTGATCAAAGGATCTCTCTCACTCAATCACGGTACATCTCTGAGCTCCTCCATAAATCTCACATGACAAACTGCAACCCAGTTCCAACCCCCATGATTTTGGGGCCAACCTTGTCTAAGCACTCTCGTAAACATCTCAGTGACGACTCTTTCTACTGCAACATTGTTGGCGGTCTTTAATATTGTTGTCTCACTCCCCCAGATATTGTCTTTGTTGTGAACAAAGTCTCTCAATTTATGCATGTCTACACTGATGTTCATCTGCAAGCTGTCAAACGAATATTGCGCTACCTCCAAGGTACTTCCTCTTTAGGAATCCCCTTATCCAATTCAAAGTCTTTTAACCTAACTTGCTATACGGATGCTGATTGGGTCTCGTGCCCAGACGATCGAAAAAGTACAAGCGGCTTCTGTATATTCTTAGGATCAAATCTTATATCAAGATCTTCTGCCAAACAGAAAGTTGTTTCACGCTCTAGCACTAAATCAAAATACTGCAGTATAGCAAATGACGCAGCGAAAATTCTCTGGCTCCAATCACTCCTAAAAGAAATCGTCATTATGCCTTCCGAAATACCTCTAATATATTGTGATAATTTATGTGTCACATACCTTGCATCCAATTCGGTTCTACACTCCAAGTCCAAACACGTTGAGATTGATTTTCATTTCGTTCGGGAAAAATTGACAAACAAATCTATGATGATTCAGTTTACTCCATCACAAAATCAGATTGCTGACGCTCTCACAAAACCTCTCCCTCCCTCCACTTCCCAACATTCATCTCTAAGATCTTTGGTCTTCGTCCTTGCTCTTGAGGGGGGATGTTAACATATGTACTGTTCAATTGTAGTTTAGTTTGGTTAGTTTGTTGTCTTTGTCATTCTCTATGTTCATCATTTAACTTTCTGCTATATACATGTAAATTGAGTTTTACTAGAAATCAACGAAAATGGCTTACCTCTTTTTCTGTTCATCTTCTTCTTCCCTTGCTTCATCTTCTTTCGGTGTTCCTTGATGTTTACTAACTTTACTCTTAATCATTTCTTACTCTCTTTTAATATCTTCAATTCAATACTTTTTCCGATTAAATATTGGTGCGTCCACTATCAAGATGATAGCAAAAAAGGTATTAAGAGGTTATATTATAATCACTAGTATACAAATGTGCAATGAACATGCGTGTTGTCATACGATATACGTGCAATTGTCATGCGATACATAAGTACATTGTCATGCCAGGAATGATGCGTAAAAAAATATAAAGCCAAGTTCGGTAAAAATATTGGGTACAAACATTAACACATGGACTAAAAATCGATGAATGAAATGTGAAAAAAAAAAAAAAAAAAACACATTTTTTGGGTTCAGTCAAACAAACAAATGAAGATAGATGTAAAGAAGATGGAGATACATTTATGAATGAGTAGATATAAGACGAAGAGTGATGGTGAAAAACAAAGAGATTCAACCAAAAAGAAGTTCAATAGAACATTATTTATGAAATAAATAGAGTAGAAAAGGCAAGAAAAGTAAGAAATTGTGAGTGATATCGAAATTCACTAAGTGTGAATTAATGAGATTTAAAATTCTTGGGTAAAGTGCAATTTGGCCCCTACAACTAGGTGAAATGGACAATTTACACCGTAAACTTGGATAATGGGCAATTTGGCCCCTACTACTAGGATAAAGTGCAATTTGGCCCCTACCGTCATATTTTCTGTCAAAAAGTAACGTTTTTTTGCTTGTTTATTTTTTTTCCCAAAATGCCCCTCACTGGACCGAACCGGATAGGACCGGTTCGGCTAATTCTACTCTGGTTTTTTATTTTTAATTATATTCCTCTGTCTTCTTTTTTTCGAGAATTAAAAAAAAAAAAAAACAAGAGTGGAATTAGTCAAACCGGTCCTGTCAGGTTCGGTCCAGTGAGAGGCATTTCGGAAAAAAAAAATAAACAAGCCAAAAAACGTGACTTTTTGATGGAAAATATGACAGTAGGGGTCAAATTGCACTTTATCCTAGTAGTATGGGCCAAATTGTCCATTATCCAAGTTTACGGTGTAAATTGTCCATTTCACCTAGTTGTATGAGCCAAATTGCACTTTACCCAAAATTCTTTAACTCTTCATGAATTAATGATTTTTCACTCATAAAGTAAACGCTAATAATATTAAATGTAGAATCATGCTTTTTAATTCTTCGTCCTCTCGCTTCTTCTCGCCGGTAATCTCCCCATTTTCTGCAAACTCTGCAACTTTTCTCTGTGCGCGAAGGCTTTGAGCCCGTCTTTAAACACCCATTTCTGTTGTTTTTGTTGGTTTTATTCTTACGAGTCGATGGATCGACGAGCTAATCTGTATGTTATGATGCAGGAGTGATGGTGGGCAAGGGTCAAGAAAGAGACGTTTGCCAGAAAGTGGTGCTGCCATATTGCACGAATGAGTTGTACGACACTAATTGCAACGCCTGCTGTTTAAAAGAAGAAAGCAAGGAAGCAGTCTCCTTTTGTAAAAGTGTGCCTGGTTTGCCTGCTGGACAATACCTCTGCATCTGCTCTTATCCTTGTTCTTGATCTTCATCCTAACTTATTATGTACGACGTGTCGTTTTGTCTTCCTAGAGAAGACTCTCTCTCTCATCTTTTGTCTCAAGTGATCAAAATTAGAGGAGAATGAGTTGTAATTTCCGTCATAATATAAAATAAAAATGGTTATCATTGTCCATTTATCTTCTAAGTGAATTGAGATATACATCGAGTAATCAACCTAAGCAACCAATCCAAGATCAATGGACCGATCAAAGTTATGTCGGTTAAGGTCAAACCTTGGTCGGTCTGTTATTAAAATAATATCAAACTCGAACTAGTCTGACTCGACTTCATTCTTTTGAGTGTTTTATTTCTTTATTTTTCTTGGTAAAATACTTATTTATTTTTGCTCTTATCATTTTGGAATGTATAATTATAATTCGAGTTGGATATTTTATCGCTTGGTGCACTTCTTGATGTATTATCCTTTTATTCTTTGATCATTAGGTGAATTTTAAACTATTTTGTCCGTGTTATGACTTAATTTGAATTTTAAGTATTCCACTGCGAACCATAAAATGTGTTTTGGGCTAAACGGTCGTTCAACTCGACGTTTCTGTCTTAACCCACCCTCTAGTTGTGAAATTTTTTCTCTTATAATATATTTTAACATGTTATTAGTCAAAAGAAATACCATTTATCTTCTTTTCAAAGTCTAATTTAGATTCTTTCATAATTTTCTCGTAATTAAATTTCTTATTTGGCAAAAAAAAAAATACTTGTGAAAGTTTTAGACCTGCTTTAGGTTCCATTATTCATTACTATTTCTCCCAACATTCTATTTTACATGTAAGTGACAGTTTCTCAATATTTCATTTTCGGAATCGATGGCCTTGGGTGGCATGAGACAGCCTTGCATGGCGGCAAGCGAGGGTCGTGAGAGTGAGAGTGAGCGTGGGCGTGGTGGTCATTGTAATTTCTTGAATAGATTTGTATTTTTGAAAAAAAAAAAAAAAAAAAACCTTTTTCATGCAAGGTGAATAGATAAAACGGTCCAAACTTTTTTCTCTTTCAATGCATTTGAAGAAGACCTAATAGAAACAAACTATCCAAAATATGTTCTTGTAAAACTATTCTCATGCACTGTGGAGTCAACGGGTGCTACAAGTACTTAAAAGATAATAATAATTTAAATTTTCAATTTGGAGATCTTGATATTTAGTTTTTTTTTTTAAGAATTAAGCCTTAAAATTAGACCTCTAATCAAATAGGTTACTGCTGTTAACAATCTCTCCTTGTCTCCTCTCTCTCTGATCGAAATTTAGGAGAAAAGCCTAGAGGAGTTTGATTTTTTAAATCCTGAGCCCGGAAAAATGATAGTTTAAACAATTTTTTTTACTTTTCCGACGTTAAAGCTAGATTCATTAACAAAAATGTCTTCTCTCTCTCATCGAAATTCAGAATAAAAAAAAAACTTAAATAAAGTGCACGTGTTATATTCAAGCAATATATGATAAACAAAGTATCGATCCCATGAAGACCAAATTATTAAAATTTAAATCTTAAATTCTATTTAAGCAATTCTACTTTTTTTACGGCAAATTTATGAAGGCAAAATCTTCAATAAAGGTTTGATCCCTCAACTCTATGCATTTACTACGAGTCTTCTGCATGTTTCATCGCACACCTCCTTCTTGGGGTTTTCTTGTGAATTTCGATTAGAAAGAGGAATTAATTGATACCGCAATTAGTTTAGATAAACATTATAATGATAGAGATAAACTTAAATATTACTATGATTAAATGAAATATATGTGCGCACGCGAGTGTGTAGATAAGTAAAAGTGGAAGTTCAATTTGTCTAGAAAAATAGCTTAAGGTATAATTTGTAAACAACATAATCATTAGGATCTAAATTACAGTTTACATATAATAACTATTTATTATTTTGATAATTATCGATTTTAACAATGTACTATGCAATTTATTTTAGTTAGTCCATTGTACTAAAAAAATCGACAAATAAATCTTTGTACTTTGATTTTATTATTAGTTTTAACCTTCTATCAACAATTTTGTTAAACACTCATTTAAAAAATTATCAAACGATATTGGATTTACTTGAAATTTTTATCACTCAAATATATTTCACACTATCACAAATAGGCACTCTTGCGTTGACTTTTCAAACATGCATGGCCAGATCTAAGCTAAGAAAACAACGTACCTTTTTGGATCCTTTCCATATAAAGCTCAAAAATCAAACGGTGCAAACGTTTCTTTTATTTTTGAGGAAAAAATCAGACGGTTGAAAATCTTTTGATCTTTGTTTCCGGAACGGCTTCTTCTAGCATACCAAACAGAGAGGGTCAGGCCATAAGCGTATAAAACAAGGCCAAAGCAAACAGAAGGAGCAATTTTCAGGCGGGGCTGTCAGCCATGGCCAAGTTTCTTCAAAGCTTCAGCTTTATCTTCGTCCTCTCCCTTCTTCTTTCCGGTAAACTAATTCTTCTAATCTTGTCTATAAATGCTCAGGTTGTGGAGTACACGAGACGATTGATTTACATTGTACTAGGTAGAGTGAAAAAATCTACTTATAAAACATTACGTGAGATTATACATTCCTACTTGAACAATCGATCAAAATCTTAAGTGGTGGCAGCCTGGTTGACACAGACGTTGTTAGACGTTTAGAGTTGTTCATGATAGAAAACAGGCCGGTTATTATAGGTCTTATATAATTATTTTATATTATGTAGGTATACTGGTGAATCAGGTTAATGGGCAATGCCAGAAAGTGATGGATGTGTATTGCCAGAATGCTAAATTCGACTCTCTCTGCGATAAACGCTGCTTGGAAGAGGATCAGTTTGGCGAATCCAGTTGCGTTAGTGCTCCTGGCTTGGCTGCTGGCTCTTTCTTGTGTATTTGCACTTACCCTTGCTCTTGATTTTTCGTTTCTGGGTGTCTTTTAAGGAAGGGAGACTGTCTTCCTTCTATAGACTATATAACCTATCTCTTGTATGGTAATGAGAATTGAATAAAGCTAGTTTTTATACTCTTGGGATTTCGTTTATTTCTTTGAATATCTTAGAAAATATTTATAATATTGGTGGGACGTTGTTACGTGCTTTCTGGGGATGGTTTGGGGCAGTTCTCATCTGACTCAACTTCGAAACAAATAAATATTGATTTGAGAAGTTGTATCTTAAAAGTTAACAAACACGGTGATCACAGTAAAAATAAGATATTAATTGCATTAGTTAATTAATATCACGTAAGATTACAATGTATACCACCGAGTTCGGGATGGTTTGGTGTGGTTCCCATACGCCTAGGACACTAGAATATCGAACAATGGATGAAAAAAGCCGTGAGAGAAAAACATATTGGTTTGTTCTTGATTGACGGGACACCAAAAGCCTCTGCCCTTCTATCTTTTTGATAATTAGAGAGTAAAATTAAAATTAATTTTAAAGAATAATTAGCAATTTAAACTCTGAAAAATTTCGACTGATTTTTTAAACAATGTTTTTTTTTTTTTATGATTTGTCGCATTTGTGTTTGTCGACGTATCCATGTTTAAGAATCGCTCTATGTACTCAAAGTCTTCATTTGTAAGAGATCATAGCTCTTGTGAATATTTACGACTTTCTATTAAGGCATTGTTTCTTAGGGCTAACTCTTGAAGAGAACCTAGCTCGGCTTCATCTTGACGTTGATAATAACTCGGTTGAATGAGGATCATGACTCGATCATCTCCACGCTGCTCATCTTCATGTCGATCAACTTTGATGCCTTTTTTCAAATGTTTTTTTTTTAACATGCACGATCACGTATCTCCCTATCATATTGTCATTGCCAAGTTCCATGTTGCGTGACTCGGCATAATATCGAGCTTTTGCTTGTTTTATTCGTCAGTTTCATGAAACAATATCTCTTCATTTTGCATCATCAATTCCCATAGCTTATTATCCTCCTCGTAGCTTTTGATATACTCCATTATCAGAATATGCGTCGGTAGTCGTTAACCATTGACCACAAAACCGAACGCCTGGAATTGATAAATTGTCCATTTGATATTTGCTTGAGATATGGCTGTGAATTAGAAGATGATAAAAATATTATACTTGAATTGCAACCTCTCAATGTCTAAAACTATTACCAATAATTAAAACGTTTTCTATGTACCACTAGCACAGCCCATTTATAATGCCCAGCTCAATAAGAGTCCGCTCAGCGCAAGCCAGTTCCGTTGCCCATTCTGAATCCCCCGCGCTGTGCCCAAGCTCAAGCCTAGCTCATTCTGTTCTAAGCCCCCATTGAAAAGCTCAGACCCGTCCTCGAGCCCCCGCTAGGGTTTTTTTTTCTTAGTTTTCTATAATTTAAAGTTTTTTTGAACATAAATATACTTTAAGGGTTTTTTTAAATCAAACTCATACTTCGAGGGTTAAAATGATTTTAACTCTAAATTTTTTAAGTTAATATATGAATTCTTATTAATCACAACATTCAATCATGAATTTACATATAGTAAATATGTGTTGAGTATTTAATCTTTTAATTTTTTGTAACCAGTTCGGGTGAAGATTGTAATTTTTAGAAGATTCTCGATCAACGCTAATTATTTTTCATTAAAAATTCCCACGTATTACAAATCTATTAGTGAAAAAAACAATTTAAATAAGCAAAAAAATGTGTACATGAATAAATTATTCATATGTTATTCAAGTTTAAAAAAATTTGTCAAATTTTTGGGTTGCTCAGTAGACTTTGTAGATTGCCAAGTTTATAGTGAATCTGATTCATTTTGAAAACTTTGAAATTTATTCAACTTAAATGTTGATTTTTTTTTTTTAATAAAATAAATCTTGAAATTTGCACATTGAATAAAAAAATTTTCGAATATGTCTTTTGATTTTAGTCTGTTTGATTATAGTTCAGTTTGAGTTTTAGATTTTTTTTGTTGATCTTAGTTTGATTCAGTTTGAGCTCCGTTTTGGGTCAAATTTAGTTAATTTTTTATAATTTAAAATTTAAAATTATAAAATATATAAATATCATAACATCGGTTCGATATTGATTCGGAGCAAAACCGAGAAAGGTCTAATTTTAATATCAAGATTTAACAAGAATTTGAGGTTGTAAGGATTTAAATAGAAAGATTTACAATATATTCTTAACAAAATGAATTTCAAGATTTATGATAATTAGAGTTTAAATTTTAATTTCAACCGATCGTTTTTACTCCACACTTGCCTACAAGGAATCCACTCTACCTTCTTCATACCCCGCGCGCTCTCTCTCTCCTAAACATCTCCTTTTTCCCGCTCGTACCACTAACAACACCAGTTTCTTGATCCTAGCTCACCGTCTTCAACACGTCTAACTGTTTGTGTTCTTACCGAGGAGCGGATCGCACTTGGTATTTTAGGTCTGTAGAGTTTTCGATATAAGTAACTGAGTTTTCGATATCATTAGTCTTGGTCCTTCAGTCAAGTCTAAAATATCTCATTTTCTCCGCAAATCAACAACTCAGTTGGAATCAGTAACTGAGCATTTTTAAGACCCAGAGAGAGAGAGAGAGACGGGAGGTCGGAGCTCGAGCACTTCCGGCCCACCGAAGCGCGGCAAGACGACGGCTCTGCAGCTGGTGACGAACGATCTCAATCCATACTCGCTCCCTGTTGCGGGTGATTCAAACTTGGAGGTTTTATTTTATGCTTTACCCTTTTTGTTTTTCATTTTCTTAATTAACTGAATAAACTATCCTTTTCTTGTCGACGTCCATTTTCTATAAAAATAATACTCTAAATTTTTGCGTCATTTGCTTCTGCAACTCTCTCTCTCTCTCTCTCTCTCCCAAGATTGAATTTTTACCACTCCCTTCCAGCGTTTCTGAATTTTTACTTCATTTGCATATGTAACTCTCTCTCTCTCTCTCCTCCTTTCTGCTTTCAAGATTCTTGTCATTGTGTCGTTCGTAGTTCTTGTAGAGATCTTGGAAAGACTGTTCGTAGTTCTTGTAGAGATCATGGAAAGACTATAAAGATCTTGATAACTATACTAAGAATGATATTCGTGAAATTATTTTTCTGTACTTCAGTTAATATTTTGTCTCTTCTTTGTTATTGTGTTGAACATTACGGTAATGTTATGGTTGTGTTCTGTTTTTCATTTGTGAGCAAAGAATCAATACGACATTGACGTAGGTTGAATGACCCAAATCATTGAATATTTTTCTGAGAAATTCTAAATATAAAAAGACGTCTCATTTTCTGCATTTGATGAGTTTTTGTAGATTCTTCCAAATATTTATGATTTAATTTTAATTAATTTAAAAAAGATTGCAACAAAATAGAGAAAATCATCTCTTAGTCCCATCTATAATAAATTGATTCTTTTGTCCATACACTTTTTTGAACTTTGAAGTTCAGTCAAGTCTTTTCATGCTGCAAGTAACGTCAGAGAACACATTGTGTTTACGTCATAAAGTGATCAACCCATTTCAACGTTATGATTGAATAACTAATTAGCTTTGTGTTATTAAATAATAGACCAAAACATTATCTTTTCAAATTTACTTTTAAAATAGTGAAGATAATGGATAATGGAAGATATTTGTTGTTTCTAAGCTTAAAATGAATTACTTTAATATTGTATAAGCTTTTTTGTTATTAGATTTGCTGATAAAATGAATTCTCTCTCTCTCTCTCTCTCTCTCTCTCTCTCTCTCTCTCTCTCTCTCTCTCTCTCTCTCCTCTCTCTCTCTCTCTCTCTCTCTCTCTCGTCCATGCATGTATCAACTTTTTTGTTATTAGATTTTCTAGTAAAATGAAATATATTAGATAACATTTGAATTTAAAATGATTCGAACAATTAATGATTTAATGAAATATATGCATTTCAATAAGCCTTAAGACATAATCTTCAAACAATACTAACATCTTCTAGTATTTTTTTTTCTCATATTTTCTAATCAGAAATATGGACATCGAATCGATTCCTGGCCTTCGATTTTCTCCTGATCGGGTAAAACTCATCAAGCTCCTCCACATTATGGCCAATGGTGGACGACTCCCTGCATACATTCCAATCAAGGAGTACATCGACGTGTACGAGGATGATAAAATATGGGAGTTGATGAAAGAAAAAGAGGAGCTATATTGTTTTATGAAGCTAAAGAACAAAACAAGTAAAAGTTCCAGAATAAATCGGGTCACACATCGTGGAACTTGGAAGGGCCAAAATGACGAGAAGATATTGAACGGGAAGAATCATGTTGGATCGTATAGAAGTTTCTCTTTTATGCCGAAAATAGGTATTCGCATGGAAAATCGAATGGTCATGCATGAATATCGACTAGACGGGGACTTCAAAACATTAGTATGTCATTTTTCTTCTTTTTGTCGATCCTCTTCTATCATGTGAATGAAAATTCTCTTATATTATGTTCATAATCATCTTTTTAGCATACAATATCCTTAAAAATATTTTTGAAACAGCATAGTGGCTACGTGATCGTTCATATCAAAAGATATGGAAAAAAAGATGCTAAAATCAACCGACGAGAAGATGAGCAGCACAACAATGAACAAGTTACGACCTCCATTCAGGCAAGTCAAACTCCTCAATATCAACATCAAGACGAGCAAGGTCCTCTTCGAAAAATTCAGCCAAGTCAACCTCCTCAACAACATCAAGATGAGGAAAATCCTCTTCAACAGTTTGCACGAGAAATGCATCCTCTTTGGGTAGGTATTGACTGGGAAGAGCTAGGACTTCCTACAGATGGAGACATTGGAAACATGGATCTTGGCGAATGGGAAAAGGAAGACTTATTGCAGTTGGTAGGAGATATGGATGACACGAACAATGAGTCATTGTCACTGTACAAGAGTTAGATTAAGATTATTAGCGTGGAAAGCTTCGGCTTGAGATCATGCACTCTTTTTCCTTGTTTGAATTTTTTCCCATTGGGTTTTATTCAAACAAGGTTTTAACGAGGCATCTTCTATTTTATAGAAGAGTAGATCTCATGGTTTTTCCATACCACGATTTGTTTGTAACATTGATAACATATATTTGTTTTTTTTTTTAATTTATTTTTTTTTGTATTTTGAAGTCCACTTCATCAAACTATTATTAAAATAAATAAAAAAGTAACAATAATATTTCTCAAATATTCACAAATTGAATAGGTTTATTTTCCTCATAACCCACAAAACGTTTACCTCCTGCCCATCATTTATTATATACAATCCACTACCCAATAAAAATTAAATTATGTTTATAAAAAAAACAGAAAATGAGAAGTGGTTCTAGTCGATCTGAAGCACCACCTTACCAGGTACAAGTTTCTTGTCCTTGGCCTCATGAGCTTCTCTCACTTGAGACAGCGGAAATGTCTTCTCCACTGGAATTTTAAACTTTCTAGCCTCACAGAGCCTTCCAATTTCACTTAAACCTTCTGAATCTGCCCTCATATAAGTCCAGCAATACTCTGTAAACCATCACTACTATAATATGTACGTATGTAAACTTAATATGTCATTGCCTAGTTTCTATTAAATTCATAAACTAACTTATAAGGTGTAACTCAAGTTCTTTTATCATCAAATGCATTAAACAATCAACAATATTTTATATCTTACTTACATGATCCAACCTAAGTGTACTAATTATGCCAAACAATTGGAAAAGGGAAATCATCTACTAGGATTGTTTTAATGTAAAACCTTAGTTTGACCTATCACAAGAGAGTATCTCTAACTTTTGATTTCAAAATATATTTCTTTCAAATTCTTTGAATTACTAACCGTAGTTTACCCCATCTATCCAACCTCAAAATTATACTAGGTCTATACCGTCTATCATCATTGAGGTTCTAAGCCTCGAGATGTCAACCTCTCTGGCCTTCAATACATTCTACTGTACATGCATCAAATTAAGAAGCTAACATTTAGTAAATGAAACCTACCACCATCCATACCACTATTTCCATCCTCATCTCTTTTGGCTGGTTTATTAAACAACTTGATATCAGTAATGTTTTTTTATGGGGATCTTACAAAAACAGTTTTTATGTAACAACCTCTAGGATTTGTGAATTCATCTCATCCATTAACGGTCTTCTTCCTAAAAAATGCCATTAATGGTCTCAAAGAATCCCTTCGAGCGTGGTACTATAAATTATATACTGCTCTTCTAGCATGGGCCTTTTCAGCATCAAAATTCGATACATCCTTGTTTGTATGTCGTAAGCCTTCCTCCGTTCTGATTATGCTGGTTTATGTCGATGACTTCATCCTTACGAGTAATTCCTCTACAGTTTTGGACCAGTGTCTCTCTTATCTTCTTAATTCATTTCAATTTGAGTCTTTATTACTTCGTTAGCGATATGTACACTTGCGTAAGGTGTAGAAAATCACTAACACTTGCCTCTTAGCAATTTCTTGTGTATCTGCACTTACATTTGTGCTTAATTTGTCATGACGACATGTCGATCTTGTCTATCTTTTTAAGGAAGAGAGACTTTGTTCCTTCAATAAACTATTTGAGCAATCTCTTGTATGGTAATAAGAATTGAATACAGTTTGTTCTTGTACTATTGAGATTTGGTTTATATTTTAATCTTTTGAGCAATGATTGATGTAGCGAGAGTTTAATTAATATAATAAATTATAAATAGTTAATTTATTATATTAATTGGATTAATTACTGTTTGACAGATCAACGAATATTTTAAAAGAGTAAACGTAACATTATTCATATTTAAAAGATAATAATAATTTAAATTTTCAATTTGGAGATCGCGATAGTTGATATTTTAAATTTGTTTTTTTTTACTATTTAGACCATAAAATTAGACCTCTAGTCCAATAGGTTACTGCTGTTAACAATCTCTCCTCGTCTCCTCTCTCTCTCATCGAAATTTAGGAAAAAAGCCTAGGGAAGGAGTTGGATTTTTTAAATCCTGAGCTCGAAAAAATGATATTTTAAACAATTTTTTTTAATATTCCAACGTTAAAGCTAGATTCATTAACAAAAGTGTCTTTGGCTCTCTCTCTCATCAAAATTTAGAATAAAAAAAAATTAAATAAAGTGTATGTGTTACATTCAAGTAATATACGATAAATAAAATATCGATCCCACGAAGACCAAATTATTAAAATTTAAATCTTAAATTCTATTTAAGCAATTCTCCTTTTTTTACGTGTTGCTTCAAATTTGTGAAGGCAAAATCTTCGATCAAGGTTTGATCCCTCTACGAGTCTTCTGCATGTTCATCGCACACCTCCTTCTTGGGGTTTTCTTGTGAATTTCGATGAGAAAGAGGAATTGATTGATACCACAATTAGTTTCAAACATGCATGGCCAGATCTAAGCTAAGAAAACAACGTACGTTTTTTGATCCTTTCCATATAAAGCTCAAAAATCAAACGGTGCAAACGTTTCTTTTATTTCCGAGGACAAAGATCAGACGGTTGAAAATCTTTTGATCTTTGTTTCCGGAACGGCTTCTTCTAGCATACCAAACAGAGATGGTCAGGCCATAAGCGTATAAAACAAGGCCACAGCAAACAAAAAGAAGCAATTTTCAGGCGGTGCTGTCAGCCATGGCCAAGTTTCTTCAAACCTTCAGCTTTATCTTCGTCCTCTCCCTTCCCCTTCTTCTTTCCGGTAAACTAATCCTTCTAATCTTGTCTATAAATGCTGAGGTTGTGGAGTACACGCGACTAGTGATTTCAGTATAATATTCTCCGTTTTAGGTTGGAACTCACGTAAATTTATTTTTAAGGTCAACACATAATAAAACATTTAATTTTCACTCAATCAATGTACGTAAGATTATGCACTCTACTTGAACAATCAAACAAAATCTTAAGTCGTGACAGCCGGGTTGCCACAGACGTTGTTAGAAGTTCAGAGTTGTTCATGATAAAAAACAGGCCGGTTATTATAGGTCTTATATAATTATTTTATATTCTGTAGGTATACTGGTGAATCAGGTTAATGGGCAATGCAAGAAAGTGATGGATGTGTATTGCAAGAATGCTAAATTCGACTCTCTCTGCGATAAACGCTGCTTGGAAGAGGATCAGTTTGGCGAATCCAGTTGCGTTAGTGCTCCTGGCTTGGCTGCTGGCTCTTTCTTGTGTATTTGCACTTACCCTTGCTCTTGATTTTTCGTTTCTGGGTGTCTTTTAAGGAAGGGAGACTGTCTTCCTTCTATAGACTATATAACCTATCTCTTGTATGGTAATGAGAATTGAATAAAGCTAGTTCTTATACTCTTGGGATTTCGTTTATTTCTTTGAATTTCTTAGAAAAGATTTATAACGTTGGTGGGACGTTGTTACGTTCTTTCAGGGGATTGTTTAGGATAGTTCGAAACAAATAAATATTGATTTAAGAAGTTGTATTTTAAAAGTTAACAAATGCAAATACGGTAATCACAGTAAAAATAAGATATTAATTACATTAGTTAATTAATATCACGTAAGATTACAGAGTTCGAGATAGATTGGTGTGGTTCTTATACGCTTAGGACACTAGAATATCGAACAATAGACGAAAAAAGCCGTAAGAGAAAAACCTATTGGTTTATTCTTGATTGACGGGACACCAAAGGCCTCTGCCCTTCATCTTTTTGATAATTAGAGAGTAAAATTAAAATTAATTTTAAACAATAATTAGCTATTTAAACTCTGAAAGATTCCAATTGATATTTTAAACGACATTTATTTTTTTTAATGATTCAGACCTTAAAATTAGACTCTGTTAACAAACAGTTCTCTGCAGTTAAAAATCTTTCTCCACGATCGAAATTCAGAAGAACAACCCAGAGAAGGAGAAGGAGAAGAGTTTTTCAAGCTCTAAATTCTTTTGAAAACCTACATCCCTAAATGACAATTAGATTGTAGACTAAACATGTAACACATTGTCCAGGGGGAATCAAAACTTGCGAAAATACCAAATTAGAAATGGAAAATAAAGGAAAAAACAAAGGAATTGATTTGGTCTTGAGAGGAGAGAGAGAGAGAGAAAGAGGTGAGATTCCTCAATGTTGACATCGTCATTTTAAATCTTCTTCGCAATTTCCTTTTTTACGTGTTTCGACAGATATGTAGGGTTTATTTGACAATTATTATATTGTTATAACGTGATGAACTTAGTTTCCGAGCTAGGTCACCGTGACACAACCATCTATAATCTTACTTGAATCTTTCAAAGCAAGCATAGCACCATCAACACGATTAAAGGTAACAAATACATATCCCTTCGACCTACCGGTGTTTTTATACAAGATGACTATGGGTTCTTCTAGCTCCCCATACGCAGAGAAGAGGTCGCGGAGGTTTTCAGCCGAAGTGTCCCAACCAAGGCCACGAATGAAGAGCTTGCGCTGAGAGATATCGGGATCCGCTAGTGATCGGACAACGTCCAGAACATCAAAGTGATCGAACAACTTTGTAGTTTTTTTTAATGTTCATAAATTTCCAACATTTTTTATTTTAGATACGTAAATATGAACACTACGAGTGCGCACCCGCGTATTATTGTGATGACCCGGATGCGTAAGTATGTGTACGATGGCTGCACGAACCGGAACTCGGATGGCGATACGTCTGCCCGGGCGAACCGGAATGACGGGTCGTAAAAAGGGGGTCGTCACAATCCTACATCGCTTGGGGAAGTATGTGGAAATGAAACATATGTAAAGAGACCCTCCCAAAATAGCAAGACGCATTTTAGAGCACAATTGACAACGGATCCCATAAGAACTCCGAAGTTAAAAGAGCTTCGGCGAGAATAGTACCAGGTTGGGTGATCGACTGGGAAGTTCTCGCAAACAAAGCCGTGAGGGGAGGATATTGGGCTACGGCCCAATCCCCAGAGCGGACAATATCTTGCTGGGAAAATGGGTCGTTACAAATGATATCAGAGCCTGTACCCAACCAGAAATGTGGCCAACGAGGACGTTGGGCCCCCGAGAGGGGGTGATTGTGATGACCCGGATGCGTAAGTGTAATATCCGGCCTGTACGGAATTTCATATTTTCATATATGAGGCATTTTTGGTAAATACGTCAAATCAAATCAGTTTCGCAAACGGTAAGCTTTATTACGATCCTAACGATTAATAGGAATTTTGAGGAATTTACGGGATTTTTCAGAGTAAGAACGCTATATTCTGAGTAATTAAGTTTCTCGTAATATAAATAACGTTTTAGTAAAAATAGTAAACGGGGTCCGATTTGCGAACGGACAGTTTTAATAAATCCCAAATAATGAGTTGGACTTATGGGTGAAATAAGAAAATTTGGAGAACCTGAATTGTTGATCAATTTACGAAACGAAGGACGAAACAAATAGAATTAAGTGTGAAGGGTAAAATGGTAATTTGTAAAGTTAATTTTTAATTAAAACATCACAACTCTTCTTCCTTCACCATTTCCACGCCAGTGAGCTCTGTGATTTTTCTCCCTTGCGATTTCCTCTCTGCCATCAACGATTCCGACCTCCGTTTCTCCTCCGATCGATTCGTTTCTTCCGTGTTTTCTCCTCCTCTCGCAACCCTAGGTATGAATCTATGGTTTTAGAGCATTAGTTTTCAATATTCGGGTTGTTTTGACGTTAGGGTTTCCGTCGAAAATGCGAATTAGGGTTCGTAATTTATAGATTTGCCGTGATTAAGTATATATTGAACGTATGGGACGTTATTGGACGAATCTAACTAATTTAAGACAAATGTTAGATTTGTGAAATTCCTAGATTTAGGGAAAAACTCGTAATTTAGGAATTTAGGTGCCGAGCGTAAATTGCTCGAATAGATAGCTCAATAAATTGGATTAGAACTTTAGGAAGTTTCCTTAGTTAAGGTTTTGTAAATTTGGACGATCGATGGCTTAAATTAGTTTTAACGTCAATGTTGTGTTTTACTTCAGACAAACAACGCTCGTGAACGGAGCTTGAGCTGCTTTGGACACGAGGTAAGTTCTCGTGATCTTTTCTGGCCGATTGGCCTACACCGTACGTCGAATGTCGTCTCGAGGAGTTTTGGAGATGCGTCTATTTAATTTGGCTTGGTTTGGGTAGCTAGGTTTAGTGGTTTATAGGTTACGCTTTACGGTCTTGACGGTACATATTATTGTTTGTTTACTTTAAGATATTGAACTGTTCACGCATCACTTGTTTTAAAGAAAAACATGAAAACGAATTTCCGCACATTGTTTTAAAGATAATGCAAAGAATATAATCGGTCGTAAGGCTTACAGTTTACCGACCGAAAGGCTTACAGACCGAAAGGCATACAGTTTATAGGTCATGCGAGATGGGGCTCAGGCACGGCTGTACGAGTTGTAAGCGTGTACCCCCCTCCTCTAGCTGGAAAGAGTAGTCCGCCCGCTGGATGTGCTCTCTCTGGTTAGGGGGTCTGGATCTCGGTGACACCTACAGTAAAGTAAAGTAAAGAAAATGATGCATGATTTACAGATTCATATGCACAGCACGCATTGCATTTACGTAGAGCTTACTGAGATTTTTTCTCATAGTGTATTCGTATGGTGTAGGTGATTACGAGGAAACAGGTGAGGACGAGATTCCTCCTCCTGAGACATGAGTCCAGTTGACAAAGAATGGCTGCGGTGGTGTGCTGGCGCAGTCGACGCTTAACCGACCCGTGGGGACGTATGTATAGATTTTGGGGTTTTTAGAATGTTTTGGATTGATAAATGTATAGACATTTTAGGATGTTTGAGAACTGGTAGTTGATAGGTTTACATATCGATGTTTTGAAACGTATTGGAAATGGATTTTATAATCTTTTGTTTATTTCAAAACAGGAGGATTTGTTTAGTTTTTAAACAGAACCATGCAGTTTGTTTTCATGAAAATGTACTTCGTATTAATTGTATTTTGAATCGGTTTTAAGTGGAGTTACGAGAGCATATGAATATTGAGTTTTGGTTGGGTTTAAGTTTTATGATGAATGTGGTGTTTGTTGGTAAAGAAGTGTGAAGGAGATTGAGTTGTGTGTAATTTGCGCAGGTGAAAAGGAAAGAAAGAAAAAGGGAAGGAGGAAGTGTTTGGGGGAAGGGGAAACAGAGCGCTTGGCGACTATTCGCCAAGCGCGGCGATCGAATCGCCTCCCTCTGGAGAAATCCAGAGGGTGTGGCGATTGATCGCCACAAACTGTGGCGATCAACGCAACAGGCGAACATTCGCCTGTTGCGAATCGCCGATGGCGATCAGTCGCCCCGTCTATGGGCGACTGATCGCCCCTGCAGAAACGGGGCGATTGCCCCTTTTGCCCCCTTCGGCCGATTATAAGTTTTATTTTAATTAATTAATAGTTTTAATTGATTTAATTGTTTTAAATTTCAATTGTTTTACTATTTGTTTTAAACAAACTTCGATTCTAATTTCAATTTAAATTTCCGATTTAGTTTCTGCGTAAAGTCCACTTAAGATTTAAAAAAATAAATAAATAAATAGTACGGAAATTGGGTACAGTATTAGGGTCGTGACAGTAAGTATGTGTACGATGCCTGCACGAACCTGAACCCGGATGGCGATACGTCCACACGGGCGAACCGGAAGGTGACAGGCCGTAAAAAGGGGGTCGTCACAATCCCACATCGCTTAGGGAAGTATGTGGAAATGAAACATATGTAAAGAGACCCTCCCAAGATAGCAAGACGTGTTTTAGAGCACAATTGACAACGGATCCCATAAGAACTACGAAGTTAAAAGTGCTTCGGCGAGAGTAGTACCAGGTTGGGTGACCGACTGGAAAGTCCTCGCCAAACAAAGCCGTGAGGGGAGGATATTGGGCTACGACCTAATCTCCAGAGCGGACAATATCTTGTTGGGAAAATGGGTCGTTACAATTATATTATATGTAGGAGCTTTTTTGCTACTAATAAAATGAAATCCAATTAAACCATTAGACAACATTTGAATTTCAAAGAGTTCGAAAGATTGGTGATTTAATTTCTCTATACTGCTTATATCTCTATACTGAAAGAGTAGTGATCTATTCTTCTACAAAAAAGAAGATGCCTCGTTAAAACTTTTTGTGAATAAAATTCAATAGAAAAAAATTCAAACAAAGAAAAAGAGTGCATGATCTCAAACCGAAGCTTCTCACGCCAATAATCTAAATCAAACTCTTGCTCAATGGCAATGGCATGAAGTGCTCGTCAATCGTCGCATTTGTATCTGTCGACATATCCATGTTTAAGGATCGCTCTATGTACTCAAAGTCTTCATGTGTAAGAGATCCTAGCTGTGACGCCCCGAGGTATCTGAACCCGGTTCGCTACACAAAATACTGAATCGACTTATGGCTTTTTGAAAAAATTTTAAAATTTCATTCAATGATCAAGATTTGACTCTTAAAATGTCGAAACTTGCAGCGGAAAAATAATCGTATAAAAACAATATTTATTAAATAGTTAAAATATTCAAGACAGTTGGTTGAAAGAGAAAAGAAAACGGAACACATCGATCGATCACTAAACGACAAAAGTCTTTTACTTACAAACAGAACAGAACACCTCGACCGGTCACTATACGACAAAACACCTCTACCGCACAAACCACGTGATATCCATGCGATTGAAATAATTCGGCAGACGACGTCCACCGCTCACAAATGACAAACATTCTCAGCTCATATCTGCCGATAGAACAAACTACGTCTTCTGATCGCTAGACGACAAAAATCCTCACTTCACATCTACCGATCGCAAAATGACAAATTCCTTCCTACATCATCTTATTACCAAAACGACAAAGCTACTAAAGACTTATACCGAAGACATCTTCCGATGGCTTCTTTTGAAGACATCTTCCGATGGCTTCTTCTGAAGACATCTTCCGATTACAAAACGACAAATTCTAATACTCACATCCACCGATGGACTATATCAACAGATAGACAAAACTCTCGACTTCTACCAATAGACATCATCTACCGATAGATCAAAAATACTCAACATCTGCCGATAGACATCATCTACCGATAGATCAAAAATACTCAACATCTGCCGATAGACATCATCTACCGATAGATCAAAATACTCAACGAAAACAGCATAGCAACAATTTCACTACAAACAAAGAAAACTCCGACTACCAAAGAACTTGAGCATTTTACTAAAACCGTTCAAAACTACTTAAATTCATATACTATTCCAAAATTTGGTAAAAACTACTATTAAAAACTAACAGAGTATCATTATCAGGAAAAAAAATCTCAAATTGTATCCAGAACATCAAAACTACTACTGTCACTAAAACTCTCAATATATTTAAATTGAATTATGTTTCACTAAATCTTCTCATCTATTGACACCAGTTAAACCGCCCCATCAGTTCATCAAGTCGAGGCATGAATGTGCTCCCCCAACCAGCCTATTTCTCAACATGCTTAGAAAACACACATGCAGTCACTTCTTCACCTACATCACAAAACTCATTTATTAGCCTAATGCTAAGTAAGTAAAGCAGTAATGAAATGAAATGCTGAAACATAAATTCCTAAACATGCAGTTTCTACTTTCTCATCTCAGTTGCATATGCATTCGTTTCTGATCTGATCCCCCTGTGAAATTGGGAGTTGGATCACTTCTCCCAAAGTCATACATCCTCTCTCTTGATTAAGGGGTGGATTAGTTTTCTTAACAACTGTTCAGATCCCCCTGTGAAATTGGGATTTGGATCACTTCCCCCAAAGTCATACATCCTCTCTCTTGATTAAGGAGCGGATTAGTTCCCTTAACAACTGTTACAGTCTGTTCATTCCTTACCATGTCATTTCATGTAAATTCATTTTCGCATAGTTTTCAAAATATGATGCATGACATACAAACACATTCAAGCATGCACAACCCTACTGTTTTGTGATGTAGGCCCAAAGGCACAAGCATACTTTACTTACCTGGACTCCTGGAAATCGCTCAGCTGTAAGCTACTTTAGAATCTCGCTCACTTAAAGTCATAACAGTACATTAATCAAACCTTCACTAATCTTCACTAAGAATCAATCAGAAGTTTGAGGAAACCAGTTTGAAACCCTACTACCTGTGCATTCCCATTTATCACCAAAACCTGAACCTACTCTCAATCACAGCATCCTCGAAATTTCTCACATTGTACTCCCTCAGTTACCTAACTGCTAAAATACAAGAAAACGAGGAAAAACTTACCTAGGTTAAAAGAGAATCGAGCAAGAGAATCGCCAAAAGGGTTCTGCTGGAGAGCTGAAGGCCGAAAGAGGAATAATAAACAGAATAGTGGCGGCTACAGTGCATTAAACTCAAACCTCTCTCCTTAAATACGTTATCCACTTTTAAATTTTCAATTACCCGTATGCCCTTGCCTAGTCATCCATTAACCCTACTTTTATTATTGTCATTTAAAGTGTGCCATTAATTTTAAAAGAATTGAGAACTGGTTCGATAGAACCGGGTGTTACACTAGCTCTTGTGAATATTTACGACTTTCTATTTAAGGCATTGATTCTTAGTGCACACTCTTGAAGAGAACCTTGCTCGGCTTCATCTTGACATTGATACTAACTCAGTTGAATGGGGATCATGACTCGATCATCTCCACACTGCTCATCTTCATGTCGATCAACTTTGATGCCTTTTTTCAAATGCTTTTTTTAACATGCACGATCACGTATCTCCCTATCATATTGTCATTTCCAAGTGCCATGTTGCGTGACTCGGCTTATTATCGAACTTTTGCTTGTTTTATTCGTCAGTTTCATGAAACAATATATCTCTTCATTTTTCATCAGCAATTCCCATAGCTTATTATCCTCCTCGTAGATTTTGATATACTCCGTTATCGGAATATATGTCGGTAGTCGTTAACCATTGACCACAAAACCGAACGCCGGGAATTGATATATTGTCCATTTGATATTTGCTTGAGATATGGCTGTGAATTAGAAGATGATAGAAATATTATATTTGCCCAGCTCAGTAAGAGTCCGCCCAGCGCAAGCCAGTTCCATTGCCCATTCTGAATTCCCCACGCCGTGCCCAAGCTCCAGCCTAGCTCATTCTGTTCTAAGCCCCCATCGAAAAGCTCAGACCAGTCCTCGAGCCAAGCCCAGCCAGACATGATTCTTCCTCAATCAGGAGAGCTACGACTTCCTGCTGTTGGAGACATTAGGTTCACAGATCCATTCTTAAGCATGTACGTGCCATTGCCATCTCACCAGAGTTATATTCGGATTATTGGCATGAAAAACTTCTGTTTGAAATTATGTGTGGTTAAATAAATTAAAGTAATGTTTATTTTTTTATTATATTATTTAAATATATTTGTTGATGTAACAAATAATAATGATGGAGTTCATATGATAAATTATAAATAATTAATTTATTATATTAATTATATTAAAATAAATCTTGGATTGCTCAATAAAGTTTGTAGATTGCCAAGTTTATAGTAAATTTGATTCATTTGAAAATTTTAAAATTTATTCAACTTATATGTTGATTTTTTTTAGTAAAATAAATCTTGAAATTTGCACATTGAATAAAAAGAATTTTGAATCGGTCTTTTGATTTTAGTCCGTTTGATTATGTTTCAGTTTGAGTTTTAAATTTTTTTGGTTGAGCTTAGTTTGAGTCAGTTTGAGGTCCGTTTTGGGTCAAATTTAGTTAATTTTTTATAATTTAAAATTATAAAATATATAAATATCATAACATCGGTTCGATATTGGTTCGGGGCAAAACCGAGAAAGATCTAATTTTAATACCAAGATTTAACAAGAATTTGAGGTTGTAAGGATTTAAATAGAAAGATTTACAAGATATTCTTAACAAAATGAATTTCAAGATTTATGATAATTAGAGTTTAAATTTTAATTTCAACCGATCGTTTTTACTCCACACTTGCCTACAAGGAATCCACTCTACCTTCTTCATACCCCGCGCGCTCTCTCTCTCCTAAACATCTCCTTTTTCCCGCTCGTACCACTAACAACACCAGTTTCTTGATCCTAGCTCACCGTCTTCAACACGTCTAACTGTTTGTGTTCTTGCCGAGGAGCGGATCGCACTTGGTATTTTAGGTCTGTAGAGTTTTCGATATAAGTAACTGAGTTTCCGATATCATTAGTCTTGGTCCTTCAGTCAACTCTAGAATATCTCATTTTCTCCGCAAATCAACAACTCGGTTGGAATCAGTAACTGAGCATTTTTAAGACCCAGAGAGACAGACGGGAGGTCGGATCTCGAGCACTTCCGGCCCACTGAAGCGCGGCAAGACGACGGCTCTGCAGCTGGTGACGAACGATCTCAATCCATACTCGCTCCCTGTTGCAGGTGATTCAAACTTGTAGGTTTTATTTACTGCTTTACCCTTTTTGTTTTTCATTTTCTTAATTAACTGAATAAACTATCCTTTTCTTGTCGACATCCATTTTCTATGAAAATAATACTCTAAATTTTTGCGTCATTTGCATCTGCAACTCTCTCTCTCTCTCTTTACCACTCCCTTCCAGCGTTTCTGAATTTTTACTTCATTTGCATATGTAACTCTCTCTCTCTCTCCTCCTTTCTGCTTTCAAGATTCTTGTCATTGTGTCGTTCGTAGTTCTTGTAGAGATCTTGGAAAGACTGTTCGTAGTTCTTGTAGAGATCATGAAAAGACTATAAAAATCTTGATAACTATGCGAAGAATGATATTGGTGAAATTATTTTTCTGTACTTCAGTTAATATTTTGTCTTTTCTTTGTTATTGTGTTCAACATTACGGTAATGTTAATGTTATGGTTCTGTTCTGTTTTTCATTTGCGAGCAAAGAATCAATACGACATTGACGTAGGTTGAATGACCCAAATCATTGAATATTTTCTTAGAAATTCTAAATATAAAAAGACGTCTCATTTTCTTCATTTGATGAGTTTTTGTAGATTTTTCCAAATATTTATGATTTAATTTTAATTAATTTAAAAAAGATTGCAACAAAATAGATAAAATCATCTCTTAGTCCCTTCTATAATAAATTGATTCTTTTGTCCATACACATTTTTGAACTTTGAAGTTCAGTCAAGTCTTTTCATGCTGCAAGTAACGTCAGAGAACACATTGTGTTTACGTCATAAAGTGATCAACCCATTTCAACGTTATGATTGAACAACTAATGAGCTTTCTGTTATTAAATAATAGACCAAAACATTATCTTTCCAAGTTTACTTTTAAAATAGTGAAGATAATGGATAATGGAAGATATTTGTTGTTTCTAAGCTTAAAATGAATTACTTTAATATGTTCTCTGTATAAGCTTTTTTGTTACTAGATTTGCTGATAAAATGAAATCTCTCTCTCTCTCTCTCTCTCTCTCTCTCTCTCTCTCTCTCTCTCTCTCTCTCTCTCTCTCTCTCTCTCTCTCTCTCTCGTCCATGCATGTATCAACTTTTTTGTTATTAGATTTTCTAGTAAAATGAAATATATTAGATAACATTTGAATTTAAAATGATTCGAACAATTAATGATTTAATGAAATATATGCATTTCAATAAGCCTTAAGATATAATCTTCAAACAATACTAACGTCTTCTAGTAATTTTTTTTTCTTCATATTTTTGAATCAGAAATATGGACATCGAATTGATTCCTGGCCTTCGGTTTTCTCCTGACCGGGTAAAACTCATCAAGCTCCTCCACATTATGGCCAATGGTGGAAAACTCCCTGCATACATTCCAATCAAGGAGTACATCGACGTGTACGAGGATGATAAAATATGGGAGTTGATGAAAGAAAAAGAGGAGCTATATTGTTTCATGAAGCTAAAGAACAAAACAAGTAAAAGTTCCAGAATAAACCGGGTCACACATCGTGGAACTTGGAAGGGCCAAAATGACGAGAAGATATTGAACGGACAGAATCATGTTGGATCGTACAGAAGTTTCTCTTTTATGCCGAAAATAGGTATTCGCATGAAATATCGAATGGTCATGCATGAATATCGACTAGACGGGGACTTCAAAACATTAGTATGTCATTTTTCTTCTTTTTTCGATCCTCTTCTATCATGTGAATGCAAATTTTCTTCTATAATGTTCATAATCATCTTTTTAGCATACAGTATCCTTAAAATATTTTTGAAACAGCATAGTGGCTACGTGATCGTTCATATCAAAAGATATGAAAAAAAAGATGCTAAAATCAACCGACGAGAAGATAAGCAGCACAACAATGAGCAAGTTACGACCTCCATTCAGGCAAGTCAAACTCCTCAATATCAACATCAACATCAAGACGAGCAAGGTCCTCTTCAACAAATTCAGCAAAGTCAACCTCCTCATCAACATCAAGACGAGGAAAATCCTCTTCAACAGTTTGCACGAGAAATGCATCCTCTTTGGGTAGGTATTGACTGGGAAGAGCCAGGACTTCCTGCAGATGGAGACATTGGAAACATGGACCTTCGCGAATGGGAAGAGGATGACTTATTGCAGTTGGTAGAAGATATGGATGAGCCGAACAATGAGTCATTGTCATTATACGAGAGTTAGATTAAGATTATTAGCGTGGAAAGCTTCGGCTTGAGATCATGCACTCTTTTTCCTTGTTTGAATTTTTTCCCATTGGGTTTTATTCAAACAAGGTTTTAACGAGGCATCTTCTATTCGGTAGAAGAGTAGATCTCATGGTTTTCCATACCACGCTTTGTTTGTAACATTGATTACATATATTTGTTTTTTTTTTTTTTTTTTTTGTATTTTGAAGTCCACTTCATCAAACTATTATTAAAATAAATAAATAAGTAACAATAATATTTCTCAAATATTCACAAATTGAATAGGCTTACTTTCCTCGTAACCCACAAAACGTTTACCTCATGCCCATCATTTATTATATACAATCCACTTGAGATAGAGGAAATGTCTTCTCCATTGGAATTTTAAGCTTTCCAGCCTCACAGAGTTTCCCAATTTCACTTAAACCTTCTGAATCTGCCCTCATATAAGTCCAGCAATACTCTGTAAACCATCACTACCAGTTACTATAAGTTGCTATACATTGGAGTAAACATAAAGATGAATGTCTAGAAAAAAACAGTACGCTGACAAAGAAGAAAAACTGTTATTAAAATAAAGTACATAGCAAAAGTTTTCTATTGATATATATGTATGTAAAGGTAACATGCCATTGCCTAGTTTCTATTAAATTC
The DNA here is from genome assembly GCA_022432975.1 of Begonia masoniana. Classification (NCBI taxonomy): domain Eukaryota; kingdom Viridiplantae; phylum Streptophyta; class Magnoliopsida; order Cucurbitales; family Begoniaceae; genus Begonia; species Begonia masoniana. The sequence continues at coordinate 44,878,537 of CM039510.1, read as the reverse complement.
ATAAACTAACTTATAAGGTGTAACTCAAGTTCTTTTATCATGAAATGCATTAAACAATCAACAATATTTTATATTTTACTTACATGATCCAACCTAAGTGTACTAATTATGCCAAACAATTGGAAAAAGGGAAATCATCTACTAGTATTGTTTTAATGTAAAACCTTACTTTGACCTATCACAAGAGAGTATCTCTAACTTTTGATTTCAAAATATATTTCTTTCAAATTCTTTGAATTACTAACCGTAGTTTACCCCATCTATCCAACCTCAAAATTATACTTGGTCTATACCGTCAATCATCATTGAGGTTCTAAGCCTCGAGATGTCAACATCTCTGGCCTTCAATACATAAACATTTCTACAGTACATGCATGAAATTAAGGAGCTAACATTTAGTAAATGAAACCTACCACCATCCGCACCACTATTTCCATCACCATCTCTTTTGGCTGGTTTATTAGGCAACTTGATATTAGCAATGTCTTTCTCCATGGAAATCTTACAGAAACGGTTGTTATATAACAACCTCCAGGATTTGTGGATTCATCTCATCCATTAGCTATCTTCTTCTTAAAAAAAAGCTATTTATGGTCTCAAACAATCCCCTCGGGCGTGGTACTATAAACTATACACTGCTCTTCTAGCATGGGGCTTCTCAGCATCCAAATCTGATACATCCTTGTTTGTATGTCATAAGCCCTCCTCCGTTTTGATTATGCTAGTTTATGTGGATGACATCATCCTTACGGATAACTCCTCTACACTTTTGGACCAATGTCTCTTTTATCTGCATTCTAAGTTTGTGGTCCGAGATCTTGGCCCCCTCTCGTTTTTCCTTGGGATTTCGGTTACTTCTATTGATCAGGGGATCTCTCTCACTCAATCACGGTAAAATCTCTGAGCTCCTCAATAAATCTCACATAACCAACTGCAACTTATTCCAACCCCCATGATTTTGGGGCCAACCTTGTCTAAGCACTCTGGTAAACCTCTTAGTGACAGCTCTTTCTACAGCAGCATTGTTGGTGGTCTCCAATACTGCTGCCTCATTCACCCAGATATTGCCTTTACTGTGAAAAAAGTCTCTCAATTTAAGCATGTCCCCACTTATGTTCATATGCAAGCTGTCAAATGAATATTGCGCTACCTCCAAGGTACTTCCTATTTAGGAATCTCCTTCTCCAATTCAAAGTCTTTTAACCTAACTTGTTATACGGATGACCAATTGGCCTCGTGCCTAGACAATCAAGAAATTACAAGCAGCTTCTGCGTATTCTTAGGATCAAATCTTGTAACGATCCATTTTTCCGAGTAAGATCTTATCCGCTTTGTAACAATCAGAGTTTTGTCTATACTCGGCTTCGGGATTTGCCTATACTTCTTCTTAGATCCCTAAGATTTGCCCCGCAATCGTACTCACTGATTTGTTTTCAACGAGGACTTCTCAAGTGATCACCCAACTTGATACCGCTCTCGCCCGAACACTCTTAACTTCAGAGTTCTGATGGGATCCGGTGCAATTGTGCTACAAAACGCGTCTTACTTTCTAATGGAGACATTCTTTACGTATGTTTTATTTCCATCTTCCCCCCAAGCGATGTTGGATTGCGCCCAACCCATTTTTCAAGTCGTCACAAATCTTATATCCTGGTCCTCTGCCAAACAGAAAGTTGTTTCACGCTCTAACACTAAATCAAAATACTGCAATATATCAAATAACACAGCAGAAATTCTCTGGCTCCAATCACTCCTAAAATAAATCGTCATTACGTCTTCCGAAGTACCTCTAATCTATTGTGATAATTTAAGTGCCACGTACCTTGCATCCAATTCGGTTCTGTAGGATCGAGATTGTCTAAGAGAGGGGTGAATTAGACCCTTTTTAATTTTTTTAATGCTATAGGCAGACAAACACAATAATAAAAATAACAGGGAGAGAGAGGAAAACCAACACAAGAGTTTTTACGTGGTTCAGCCAAATCTTGCCTACATCCACGCTTCAAGCTTCCCCCTTGAAGATCCTTAACCTTCTCCTCAACGAGAAAACAAGATCGAACTTCCGGGCATCGATCTACTGCCTTTTACAATACTGGATTATTCTCCGGCGTTCACGGGCGCCATCGGCAGATGCAGCTTGAAAACGCCATCGGCAGATGCAGCTTGAAAACGCCATCGGCAGATGCAGCTTGAAAACGCCATCGGCAGATGCAGCTTGAAAACGCCATCGGCAGATGCAGCTTGAAAACGCCATCGGCAGATGCAGCTTGAAAACGCCATCGGCAGATGCAGCTTGAAAACGCCATCGGCAGATGTATCTTAAAAATTCATCGACAGATGTATCTTAAAAATTCATCGACAGATGTATCTTAAAAATTCATCGACAGATGTATCTTAAAAATTCATCGACAGATGTATCTTAAAAATTCATCGACAGATGTATCTTAAAAATTCATCGACAGATGTATCTTAAAAATTCATCGACAGATGTATCTTAAAAATTCATCGACAGATGTATCTTAAAAATTCATCAGCAGATTCATCTTCAAACGCCATCGGCAGATGCAGCTTGAAAACGCCATCGGCAGATGCAGCTTGAAAACGCCATCGGCAGATGCAGCTTGAAAACGCCATCGGCAGATGCAGCTTGAAAACGCCATCGGCAGATGCAGCTTGAAAACGCCATCGGCAGATGCAGCTTGAAAACGCCATCGGCAGATGCAGCTTGAAAACGCCATCGGCAGATGCAGCTTGAAAACGCCATCGGCAGATGCAGCTTGAAAACGCCATCGGCAGATGCAGCTTGAAAACGCCATCGGCAGATGCAGCTTGAAAACGCCATCGGCAGATGCAGCTTGAAAACGCCATCGGCAGATGCAGCTTGAAAACGCCATCGGCAGATGCAGCTTGAAAACGCCATCGGCAGATGCAGCTTGAAAACGCCATCGGCAGATGCAGCTTGAAAACGCCATCGGCAGATGCAGCTTGAAAACGCCATCGGCAGATGCAGCTTGAAAACGCCATCGGCAGATGCAGCTTGAAAACGCCATCGGCAGATGCAGCTTGAAAACGCCATCGGCAGATGCAGCTTGAAAACGCCATCGGCAGATGCAGCTTGAAAACGCCATCGGCAGATGCAGCTTGAAAACGCCATCGGCAGATGCAGCTTGAAAACGCCATCGGCAGATGCAGCTTGAAAACGCCATCGGCAGATGCAGCTTGAAAACGCCATCGGCAGATGCAGCTTGAAAACGCCATCGGCAGATGCAGCTTGAAAACGCCATCGGCAGATGCAGCTTGAAAACGCCATCGGCAGATGCAGCTTGAAAACGCCATCGGCAGATGCAGCTTGAAAACGCCATCGGCAGATGCAGCTTGAAAACGCCATCGGCAGATGCAGCTTGAAAACGCCATCGGCAGATGCAGCTTGAAAACGCCATCGGCAGATGCAGCTTGAAAACGCCATCGGCAGATGCAGCTTGAAAACGCCATCGGCAGATGCAGCTTGAAAACGCCATCGGCAGATGTATCTTAAAAATTCATCGACAGATGTATCTTAAAAATTCATCGACAGATGTATCTTAAAAATTCATCGACAGATGTATCTTAAAAATTCATCGACAGATGTATCTTAAAAATTCATCGACAGATGTATCTTAAAAATTCATCGACAGATGTATCTTAAAAATTCATCGACAGATGTATCTTAAAAATTCATCAGCAGATTCATCTTCAAACGCCATCGGCAGATGCAGCTTGAAAACGCCATCGGCAGATGCAGCTTGAAAACGCCATCGGCAGATGCAGCTTGAAAACGCCATCGGCAGATGCAGCTTGAAAACGCCATCGGCAGATGCAGCTTGAAAACGCCATCGGCAGATGCAGCTTGAAAACGCCATCGGCAGATGCAGCTTGAAAACGCCATCGGCAGATGCAGCTTGAAAACGCCATCGGCAGATGCAGCTTGAAAACGCCATCGGCAGATGCAGCTTGAAAACGCCATCGGCAGATGCAGCTTGAAAACGCCATCGGCAGATGCAGCTTGAAAACGCCATCGGCAGATGCAGCTTGAAAACGCCATCGGCAGATGCAGCTTGAAAACGCCATCGGCAGATGCACATTTCATCGGCAGAAGCATCTTGACATTCCATCGGCAGAAGCATCTTAAAATTCCATCAGCAGATTCATCTTCAAACGCCATCGGCAGATGCAGCTTGAAAACGCCATCGGCAGATGCAGGCCTTGAACCCCTTCGACAGATGCAAGCCTTGTACTCCATCGGCAGATGCAAGTTGAAGTTCCATCGGCAGATGCAAGCTTTAAACGCCATCGGTTTGAGCGAGCGATCGACAGGTGTAGCTTTGTCTTTTGTCGTTTAGCGATCGGCATGTGTGGTTCTTTAAAACTCCACTGTTTTTGTAGTTTACCTATCGGTGGATGCCATTCTTTTCTTCAACCGGTGGATGTCTTCTTTGTCTTTTAGCTATCGGTTAATGTGAACATTTTATACAATTTCAGCTCTGTACACTTAACCAATATTGTTAGAAAACTAAAATACCCTTTCTAAGGGTATTTCCAAAACGATTAATTTCAAAAGCAAAACACATTATTCTCATTTAATAAACATAATCAAATATATTACTCATCATATAAACACATCATCAAAAACATAGTTAGACTTAAACACTAATTAAGTCAACAATCTCCCCCTTTTTTATGATGACAAAATATTAATGTAAATTTGATTAAGTGTTACTCTCCCCCATAATTCTAGCTCCCCCATGGCAAATGCATATATCCAGATTTTCAGATTTCCAAAATTGTCAGATTTCCAAAATATGCATACAATCATAGTAACTAATTCCACATACATGTCCATCATCAATCAAATATATTCTCCCCCATTGACATTATCAAAAACAATCAGAGAGACAACAGAAGCATTCAACACAATTCAAAAACACATCAGAGTAATTGCATTAAAAAATGAAGAAAAGTGTAGACATTAAAGAGAGTATCAGCTACTTAAAAAAGGCTATAAAATGATTCCAAAAAGCTTGGTTAATCCAAGAAGGCACTGCAAGGTCTGAGGAGAAGTAAGCCTCCACGAGTGTTTGGAGGGAAGCAATAACTTGAGGGACGGGTGGATGATGGAGCACTAAACCCTGGCATGGAGTAGGCTCTGGCTGAGGAGCAGCAGAGGTAGAGGGGCCTTGATATACCACCACATCGAAGCAGAGAGCCGGAGATGGAGAAGGTTCTGAGTACACCACCATGTCCATACATGGAGGAGGCTCGACAGAAAGACCAGCAGTAGGAACAACAGGAGAAGAGAACAGGAGCTCAGCTTCATGAATATGTAGGGACATGAACCGCACATCTTCTTCAATTGCAGGCCTGGAAAATGGAAGAAGGAGATCTTCATAGCAAGCCTCGGAGACATTGATTGAACTGGATGGTGCAGGTGCTGGTTCGGGAGTCAGATTGTCAATTGAGGATTTGAGTGACTCAAGTTCCCGGACAACAAGGCGGCGGTGACCATCCACTTTGGTTGCCAGCAGACCAAGACCAGTATCAAAATCTGTGCTCATGTCTTTTTGAGTCTTAGCTAGCTTGGCATCTAGAGTCAGTTCAAATCCTACTTTCAATGGAACTGAGAGCTGTCCCAATGCTGTCAATAGAGGCCTTCAGCTCATTATACTGAGCCTCACTCAACGAGAATCTCCTCTAATAAGTTAGAGGAGTGGCAGGAGTATTGGATAGGATGGGTGATGAGGCTTGGACTTGAGGAGTGGGGAGGACTGGAGAGTTAGGTGGAAGGGCAGGTAGTGAGGGCATCAAAAGTGCAGGTGGAGGAGGTGAAGAGATTGGGACTGGAGAAGCAATTAGACTTGAAGGAGGTAATTGGTCTGTAGGAGGTGGTTGGACTGGTGGAGGCAGAGAAGGCAATAGGAGTGCAGGAGGAGGAGAAGGAAGATTCTCTGGAAAGGGAAGGGGCACAGATTAGGGAGTAGAGATTGCCTCTGAAACATGGGCTCGTGAGGAAGGGGCACGACGCCTTCGCACTAGAGGAAGAGGTTGGAAACTAGAAGCCTGAGATTGAGAAGGGGAATTATCAAATGCTGGTATCTCAGAGTCATCCCCTCCTTCAGCAATGGACTCCTCTGGCAGGATAAGTTTTCTCTTCCCCTTTTTGGCAACTGCTGCCTTAGCAGTATTTTGCTTAGAAGCTTCAAAAACAAGGTTCCCTGTTCTTGTTCTCTTTATTCCCATTTTCTTCAAGGTGGTTTGGGAGTAATAACTTGAAGGTTGAAGACGGAAGGGGTCTTCATCCTCTGGAAAAACAATCTCAAGCTGCATAAAAATCTTCATGAGGAGCAGATTGTAAGGAAAAGAGGTAGCCATGGATGACACTGCCTGAATCATCCTTCGAACAACAACATATCCAATATTGAAGGGGGCCTTGTAGTAAAGTGCAAACAGAACAAAAAGTTCCATTGCACTCACCTCGTCATGATGACCACCTTTAGGGACAATATTGTACCCTATCATCTGATGAAATAACCTGGCCCTTGCGGTCAGGTGTTTGCCTTTAAGATGATCAGTGGAATGATTTGGGTCAAGAGCTATAATCTGAAGAAAACTTTGGCCGTCAGAGGTTCCAAAGAACGGTGGCTCAGTGCCGGACACATACTTGTAGGGGCAGCTATCTAAATGGGAGACCTCCAAAAGGGAATTAATGAACTGTGGAGTGATATCAATGTGCTTTCCATACACAAAGCTCTTAATAGTGGAAAGATCAGAAGTAAAACTCAGATTGGCATAAAACATTCTGATCGCTTCCGGGTAATAGAAGGATTCTACATCAAAAAGTCCTAATAACCTGAGATCCTTCAAGGGTTCTATGATATCCATGCCAGCTAAGTCATCAAAGTAAATACCTCGACTGGGAATTAAAGATTTAAACTTAAAGTCGTCATGGTACTTAACTCAGCAGCTTGAGAGAGAAAGAAGAGAGATGACCACTCTTTTGCACGAGGAATCTCTCGTGGAGGACGAGCTGATACTTTGGCCTTCTTCTTGGCTGGTTTAGGAACAGCGAAAGACGATGAAGCCATTGGAGCGATTTAAAGAAGGAAAAACCTAGAGAGAAAGAGGTTTGAAAGCCGAGGTTTTTTGTAAGGGCGCGAAAGATGAAGCGTCTCGGAGAAGAAATAGAGTTTAAATGGAATAGGGCATCGCCCGACGAGAGGAAGTCACACGTGTAAGACCGATCAGCCCGATGGGTCACACGTGTCGGCAGATTAAGAATGCATCTTCCGATGCCTTCAGACAATATGCATCTGTCGATACCTATCGGTATCAATGCATCAGCCGATGCCTTCACAGACAGAAATGTTCTAACACTCAAGAATTGTCCAAATAGAAGAAGAATCTTAGATTTTCTCAACCCGAATGAGACCTAGTCTTATTCTAATATTATTGAAGGTCTTTTCATCCAAGGGTTTTGTAAAGATGTCGGCTAGTTGATCTACTGAATTAACAAATTCTAACGATATATCACCTCTTTGAACATGATCACAGATGAAGTGATATCTTACATCTATATGCTTAGTTCTAGAGTGCTGAATAGGATTTTTAGAAATGTTGATAGCACTGGTGTTATCACACCGAATAAGAATTCTATCATAAAACAGATTATAATCTTCCAAAGTCTGTTTCATCCAAAGCATTTGTGCACAACAACTGCCTGCAGCAATATATTCACTCTCAGCAGTTGACAATGCAACAGAATTCTGTTTCTTATAATACCAGGAGACAAGAGATTCACCAAGGAACTGACATGTTCCACTGTTGCTTTTCCTATCAACTAGACTACCAGCATAGTCAGAATCTGAATATCCAATCAGATCAAAGGAAGTGCCTTTAGGATACCACAATCCAAGATCATAAGTTCCACTCAAATATTTGAATATTCTCTTGACTTCATTTAAGTGGGATTCTTTAGGGGCAGTTTGGAATCTAGCATACAGACAAACACTAAAGAGTATATCTGGCCTACTTGCAGTCAGATATAACAATGAACCAATCATACCACGATATTTTTTAATATCAACACTAATTCATTTTTCATCTTTATCCAATTTAGTTGTGGTACTCATGGGAGTCTTGGAAGACTTAGATGATTCTAATCCAAATTTCTTTAGAAGATCCTTGATGTATTTTTCTTGACAGAAGAAAATTCTATCAGGAGATTGACAAATCTGAAACCCTGAGAAGAATTTCAACTCCTCCATCATACTCATCTCAAATTCACTTTGCATGAGGGAGGAAAATTCATTACACATGTTGACATTAGTTGATCCAAAAATAATGTCATCGACATAAATTTGAACTAACAAAATGTCTTTATCCTTTTGCTTGGTAAATAGAGTTGAATCAGTATTTCCCTTTTTGAAATTCCTTTCCTCAAGAAAGTTCTTCAATCTATCATACCAAGCTCTAGGAACCTGCTTAAGTCCATAGAGGGTCTTTCTTAGTTTGTAAACAAAATCGGGTTTTTCAAAGTCTTCAAATCCTAAGGGCTGTTCTACATAAACTTCTTCCATGATATATCCATTTAAAAAGGCACTCTTTACATCCATTTGAAAGAGTGTGAAGTTTTTGTAGCAAGCATAGGCTAAGAGCATTCTAATGGATTCTAGCCTAGCTACAGGTGCAAAAGTTTCCTCAAAATCAATTCCTTCTTCTTGATTGTAACCTTTGGCAACTAACCTAGCTTTGTTTCTTACTACAATCCCATTTTCATCCATTTTATTCTTATAAACCCATTTAGTTCCAATAATAGGATGATCAACAGGTTTTGGAACAAGTTCCCAAACATTGTTCCTTTCGAATTGGTTTAGTTCATCTTGCATTGCAACAATCTAATTTTCATCAAATTCGGCTTCCTCAAACTTCTTAGGCTCTATCTGAGAAATAAATGTCACATTGACACAGAGATTCCTAAGAGAGGATCTGGTCTTAACACCTAATGAGGGATCACCTAAGATTTCATCTATTGGATGGTTTCTAATATACTTCCAATCTCTAGGAAGATCTGCAGATTCATCTTTAACAGGAACAATTTCTAGAGAACTTAAAGATGGTTCTAAAGATTTTTCTACTAGAGAAGTATCTGTAGGCTTTTCTAAAGAAAGAGAATCGAGTTGTTCATCCAAGGTAACATCCTCATCCACATAGATTGTGGGCTGAGGGGACTCATCAAAGTTGACATGGACCGACTCTTCAACAACTAGAGTTCTCTTGTTGAATACCCTATATGCTTTACTGGTCAGAGAATAACCAAGAAAAATTCCTAGATCAGATTTGGAATCGAATTTTCCTAAGTTATCCTTAGTATTTAGAATGAAGCATTTGCTACCAAAGACTCTAAAATATTTAACAGAATGAGTTTTTCCATGCCAAAGATCATAAGGAGTTTTCTCAAGAATAGGTCTTATAGAGACCCGATTGAGTACATAGCATGCTGTAGAGACAGCTTCAGCCAAGAAGTATTTAGGAAGAGAATTCTCATTGAGTATAGTCCGAGCTAACTCTTGGAGAGACCTATTTTTCCTCTCAACAACACCATTTTGCTGAGGGGTTCTAGGGGAGGAAAAATTATACTCAATTTCATGCTTGAGACACAAGAGTTCAAATCTCTCATTTTCAAATTCTCCACCATGATCACTACGAATAGCAACAATGGTGAGCTCCTTTTCATTTTGAACTCTTTTCCTAAAGCTAGAGAAGGTATCAAAAGTCTCATCCTTAGACTTCAGAAAGTATACCCAGGTGAATCTAGAGAAGTCATCTACAATAACAAAGGCATAAAATTTGCCTCCTAAGCTGGCTATATTGAAAGGACCGAAGAGGTCCATGTGAAGAAGTTGGAGCGGTTTAGAAGTAGAAATTGCATTCTTCGATGCAAATGAACTTTTGATCTGCTTACCCATTTGGCAGGCATCACAGACCTTATCCTTCTCAAAGGATATCTTAGGGATTCCTCTAACTAAATTCTCCTTAGTAGTCTTAGCTAAGGTATCCATCCCTACGTGTCCTAATCTCCTATGCCAGATCCAACTATCATTTGAAGAATTAACAGCAAAACATTTCACACTATCACAAACAATATTATCTAAGTCAATGATATAGATATTCTCTTTCCTGAAACCAGTAAAGAGAACCTTGCAATTGGTTATATCCTTAATTATACAGGAATTTTTCTTGAAAACTACTTTATAACCCTTATCACATAATTGACTGATGCTTAGTAGGTTATATTTTAAACCTTCAACTAACAGAACATTTTCTATAATGAGGTTATCAGGATTACCTATGTTGCCGATGCCAACAATTTTACCCTTCTGGTTTCCACCAAAAGTGACGTTTCCTTTCTTCTTGTTGACAACAGCAAACATGGATGCATCTCCAGTCATGTGCCTAGAACAGCCACTATCCAGGTACCACTGATTCCTTATTGGAGACGCATCATCCTGCAAGACAAAGATCAAGTAGTCTTCTTAGGTACCCAAATCTTTTGGGTCCTAGCGTTAGTCTTGGTTCCTTTAGGAACCCACTGTAGTTTACCATTTGATCTCTTATTAGATTTTAAAAGACATTCATAAGATTTATGTCCTGCTTCATTACATGCATGACAAGTGGTAGATTTGACAAAGTAATTCTTGTAAACTTTCTTTTTACTAGATTTATCATAACCTATTCCTGCTCTGTCAAAATTTACTCTCTATTTACCTAATAACATTTTATATAACATGTTGCCATTAGTAAATTTCAAACTAATATTATTTAAATCCTCATTTCTGCTTTTAAGTTCATTTATTTCCTTTTTCTGCATAATACACTCCTTAGCATGCAAGTCAACTTCTTTAACATGCTTCTCTACTAAACCTGCGTTTTCTCTTTTCAACAAGTTATATTTACTTTTAAGCATACTAAATTGCTTAACTAAGTCATTAAAGGCGTCAATTAGTTCTCCTTCTTCATTATCACTTTCGCTATCACTTAAAATACTTAAAGAAGAAATACTAACATTTTCCTCGTGTGCCATGAAGCACAGATTTGCAACTTCCTTATCTTCTGAAGAGGAGGTGTCCTCTTCACGGTCATCCCAAGTGGCCTTCATAGCCTTCTTCTTAAACTTCTTGGGATTCTTCTTCGCTTGTGGACAGTCTGCCTTCATGTGACCCTACTTTCCACACCCGAAGCATGTGATTTCCTTCTCCTTGTGAGATTTCTCAACCTTTGGAAATCTCCTTCCTTGCATTCTTTTTCTTTAGAGGAATTTGCTGAACCTCCTTGTAATGAGGGCAATGTCCTCATCTTCCTCAGATTCATCTTGTTTGCTAGAGGAAGCCTTAAGTACTATATCCTTCTTTTTACTGATCTCCTTTTCTTTGAGATCTTCCTTGTCATTGGCTCTCATGGTTATCTCATGAGTCATCAGTGAGCCAATGAGCTCTTCAAGTTTGAGAGCTTTGAGATCCTTTGCTTCCTGAATTGCAATCACCTTTGGCTGCCAGCTTCTTGGAAGACATCTGAGGATCTTCCTGACCTGTTCTTCACTAGAATAAGATTTACCAAGAGCTTTCAAACCATTAGTTATGTTAGTAAATCTTGTAAACATGGAAGAGACAGACTCATCCTTAGGCATAGAAAATAATTCATATTCATGTATGAGCATATTCAGTTTGCTCTCATTCACTTGGTTTGTGCCCTCGTGTGTGATCTCTAATAAGTGCCAAATTTCTTGAGCACTTTCACACCCTTGTACCCTATTAAATTCATCTCTATTCAGAGCACAGTACAGAGTGTTTATTGCTTTGGCATTAAGGCTCAGATTTCTCTTATCGGAATCAGATAATTCAGTAGAGTCCTTAGGAATACTTTTCCCATCTACAGTTTTCATGACCTTAAAATGACCATTCTCTATTATACACCAAGTCTCATAGTCCATGGCTTGAACGAATATTTTCATTCTAGCCTTCCAATAAACATAATCACTACCATCAAAGAAAGGAGGTCTATTCGTAGCTTGACCTTCTACGTGTGTGAAGTTAGTGTTGAATGTCATTGTAAATATATATTTCACAGAGTGTTATAACTTAGACAGTGACAAACCTCGCTCTGATACCAATTGTAGGATCGAGATTGTCTAAGAGGGGGGTGAATTAGATCCTTTTTAATTTCTTTAATGTCATAGGCAGACAAACACAATAATAAAAATAACAGAGAGAGAGAGAGGAAAACCAACACAAGAGTTTTTACGTGGTTCGGCCAAACCTTGCCTACATCCACGCTTCAAGCTTCCCCTTTGAAGATCCTTAACCTTCTCCTCAACGAAAAAACAAGATCGAACTTCCGGGCGTCGATCTACTGCCTTTTACAATACTGGATTATTCTTCACGGGCGATAATTCACTGCCTTATACAGATATTTGAGTTTGTAAATTTCAAGCTCAGACTACACTCTCAAAGATTAAAATCTCAAGTTATCGAATCGAGAGGTGTAGAAGAGTAATACAGAGTATGCTCAAATTTGCAGGTTAGGGCTCAAGAATAAAATTGGCAAAAGTTGTTTCTTCGTGCTCTAACCTCAGCTTAAATACTCTGTCTGATTTTGCTTCACAGAATTGAATGCTTCTTTCTTCAAATGGAAAATGTTACCGTTGGGAAGCATCCGTACTGAAGCAGATATCCGTTGCATCTGAAATTGCTGCTTCGTCGTCGCCATTAAAGTTTTGGAGTTAATGCTGAAAACGACGTCACTGTAGCTTCGCGGTTATATTCAAATTTGGCGGAAGATCACCGGTGGAAGCAGCTTTCAAAAATCGGAACGTCATCGGTGGATGCAACTTGAAAAGCCATCGGCAGATGTATCTTCATACGCCATCGGCAGATGCAACATGATAGGCTATCGGCAGATACAACTTGGAATGCTATCGGCAGATGCACCTTAAAAATTCATCGGCAGATGTATCTTGAAATTTCATCGACAGAAGCATCTTGACATTCCATTGGCAGAAGCATCTTGACATTCCATCGGCAGATGCATCTTCAAACGCCATCGGCAGATGCAGCTTGAAAACGCCATCGGCAGATGCAGGCCTTGAACTCCTTCGGCAGATGCAAGCCTTGTACTCTATCGGCAGATGCAAGTTGAAGTTCCATCGGCAGATGCAAGCTTTAAACGCCATCGGTTTGAGCGAGCGATCGACAGGTGTAGCTTTGCCTTTTGTCGTTTAGCGATCGGTTGTGGTTCTTTAAAACTCCACTGTTTTTGTAGTTTACCTATCGGTGGATGCCATTCTTTTCTTCAACCGGTGGATGTCTTCTTTGTCTTTTAGCTATCGGTTAATGTGAACATTTTATACAATTTCAGCTCTGTACACTTAACCAATATTGTTAGAAAACTAAAATACCCTTTCCAAGGGTATTTCCAAAACGATTAATTTCAAAAGCAAAACACATTATTCTCATTTAATAAATATAATCAAATATATTACTCATCATATAAACACATTATCAAAAACATAGTTAGACTTAAACACTAATTAAGTCAACAGGTTCTACACTCCAAGTCCAAATACGTTGAGATTGATTTTCATTTCATTCGGAAAAAAATGGCAAACAAATATATGATGATTCAGTTTACTCCATCACAAAATCAGATTGCTAACGCTCTTACGAAACCTCTCCCTCCCTCCACTTTCTCAACATTCATCTCCAAGATCTTTGGTCTTCGTCCTTGCTCTTGAAAGAGGATGTTAACATATATACTGTTAAATTGTAGTTTAGTTTGTTGTCTTTGTTATTTTCTTTGCTCATCATTTAACTTTCTGCTACATACATGTAAATTGAGTTTTACTAGAAATCAACAAAAAGGGCTTATCTCTCTCTCTCTCTCTTCATCTTCTTCTTCCCCTGCTTCTTCTTCTTCTTCTTCTAGTGTTCCTTCACGTTTTCTAACTTTACTCTTAATCATTTCTTACTCTCTTTTAATAGCTTTAATTCAATACTTTTTTTGATTAAATATTGGTGCGTCCACTATCAAGATGATAGCAAGAAATGTAATAAGAGGGTATATTATAATTACTAATATACAAACGTGCAATGAACATGCATGTTGTCATACGATATACGTGGAAGTCTTCATGAGATACATAAGTACATTGTCATGCCAGGAATGATGCGTAAAAAAATATAAAGCCAAGTTCGGTAAAAATATTGGGTACAAACATTAATACATGGACTAAAAATCGATGAATGAAATGTGAAAAAAAAAAAAAAAACACATTTTTTGGGTTCAGTCAAACAAATGAAGATAGATGTAAAGAAGATGGAGATACATTTATGAGTAGATATAAGATGAAGAGTGATGGTGAAAAACAAAGAGATTCAACCAAAAAGAAGTTCAATAGAACATTATTTATGAAATAAATAGAGTAGAAAAGGCAAGAAAAAAAGTTGGAAAAGTAGAATGAAAGTAAGAAATTGTGAGTGATATCGAATGAAGAATTCACTAAGTGTGACTTAATGAGATTTAAAATTCTTTAACTCTTCAAGAATTACTGATTTTTCACTCATAAAGTAAACGCTAAAAATATTAAATGTAGATTCATGCTTTTTAATTCTTCAACGCTGTAGCTTTCACTTCGTCCTCTCGCTTCTTCTCGCCGGTAATCTCCCCATTTTCTGCAAACTCTGCAACTTTTCTCTGTGTGCGCAGGCTTTGAGCCCGTCTTTAAACACCCATTTGTTTTTGTTGGTTTTATTCTTACGAGTCGATGGACGATGGATCGGCGAGCTAATCTGTATGTTATGATGCAGGAGTGATGGTGGGCAAGGGTCAAGAAAGAGACGTTTGCCAGAAAGTGGTGCTGCCATATTTGCACGACTGAGTTGTACGACACTAATTGCAACGGCCGCTGTTTAAAAGAAAGCAAGGAAGCAGTCTCCTTTTGTAAAAGTGTGCCTGGTTTGCCTGCTGGACAATACCTCTGCATCTGCTCTTATCCTATCCTTGTTCTTGATCTTCGTCCTAAACTTATTATGTACGACGTGTCGTTTTGTCTTCCTAGAGAAGACTCTCTCTCATCTTTTGTCTCAGGTGATAGAGGAGAATGAGGTGTAATTTCCATCATAATATAAAATAAAAATGGTTATCATTGTCCATTTATCTCCCAAGTGAATTGAGATATACATAGATTAATCAACCTAAGCAACCAATCCAAGATCAATGGACCGATCAAAGTTTCATCTGTTAAGGTCAAATTGTGGTCAGTCTGTTATTAAAACAGTATCGTACTCAAATTAGTCTGACTCGATTTTAAACCGTGTATAGGCCTAAATTATGAATGATGGATTGGGGCCGACCTTTGTGTAACGAAGGCGAAAAATAGAGGCATTGCGACGTTGTTGCTACAGGTGAAAAGGATTAGTAGGAGCAACATCCAATCAATATTGACCTAACTTTTTTTTATGCAAAAATTGTGATTAGGTCTCTTTGAAGGCCAAACAATGAGTGCACATAATCCACAATTTAAGCAACCCAAAGATTGCTTTTTTCTTTTTAATTCATTAATAGTCAACCAATAATGTTACTTTGTAGTGCACTAGGAACTAAATTTCCCATATGTAAATGAACCCTAGAGACGTTTCACGCCCATTCATTCTGGATAATGCTTGCATCCTCTGTATTATCGTGGCTACCAGCACAGAGTCAGCCGATGTTTATTTCTCAGATACCGTCAATGCTTCTTCTCTAGGAAAAAGAAGTTCTCGAGTCGTAGACCTTCAACCTCCACATGACATTGCTCCATTATGCTTTCGCTCATTGCGGAAAATTCTCCAATGTTGCTTCTTGTAGGAGTAATACTACGTTTACTCTTTAATCTTACTATTTAATCCTACATCATGACATGACAAGTATTGATTGATGCAATTAATATAATAAATTATAGATAATTAAAATATGTTATTAATTAAATCAATTAATATTTAACACTTAGCATTATTCATGCTATTATATGCTTTAAAAAAAATTACATAATCACATATTCATATTGCATTATGGAAAATTGAAATCTGAAGGCACGTGGTTTGCACGTGTCATGCTGACTTGAAGACAAACTAGAGTTGTAGAATGCGAATATCCTTCCAAATCATCAGTTTCTTTTCTCTCGAGAGCTTGATTTGTCAACAACTCAGTGAGTCCGTTCCGAGTCGACTTCATTTCGACGCGCCCGTCATCGCTAAAACCTCCTTATATCCTTCTTTTATTTTATTTTCTTTAATCCCTGCAAGAAACCCGTCTTCCTCTCAGCTAGAAAGCCATACAGCGCTAATCCCTCTTTCTATCTCTGAAAATCTGAGCAGCGGATACAAATCTTGTCCTATTTTGTCTCTCCTTTTGCTGGGGTAAAAATCTCTCTGTATCCCTCTTTGTCTTTTCCTATTTTTTTCCCGAGGGTAGTTATCTATGTTATTTGGTGTATAAATTCGTTTCAAATTGCTTGGGTTCTTTCTTGATTTCGATTTCAGTTAGTACCCATTTTTCGCATCAATTGTAATACGATGTGGTTGTATTGTTGAAATAAGAAATTGGAGGCAATTCTTTGTTTGTCTTAGTTTTGTGTGTAAATCAGTGTAGGTTGTTGAACTTTCGATTGGGTTTCCTTTTTTTGATCCTTTTATCTAGCTATATACCAATTGGCATACTGGTTTCTTATTTTTCTGAATTTTTTTCGTGTATCGAAGATGTGTAATATTGATGATTGAGGAGGAAATTTTAGCATCATGAATGATTTATCTTCTTCCGCACAATTATCTTGAGCTTCTTTTTATCTATGGCAGTGTTCTTTATTCGTGTTTTCTTTTGTCGCATAGAAATATGGAAGAACTTGTGAGCGATGTATTATCATTTTAACATTGCTATTCAAGAAGTAACTCTAATCTGAATGAAGATCTGTTATGGTGCTTGAATCTTTTTACAAGAGAGATCTGAACATTTGGAGTTGATGTAATATTCAAATTTTTCTGGTGTGATGATGAAACTTTTCCTTTATTGAGTTAACTTACAATACGCTGCAGGTATATTTTTTTTCTGGCATCTGCCCTTTTGCCTGCACATATAAATCTTGTTTATCTGATCTTACATTTAGTTGTTAAGAAAGTTCATTGCACTTTGAGATTGGATGATACTTGAAACTGGTCTTTCAACGTGTGGCTGTTGTGTGTGCACAAGTTCGAAGGTGTAATTTACTGGAAATCGAATTCTTGCAGTGTGCGAGGAAAAAAGGAAACTTCAAATAAGCAAATCGAACGTTGTTATCTTTATTTTTGTGTGTCTATCAATGTAGATGTCAAGAATTTTAATCACATCTCTGACCTTGCCATTAACTAACTCTTAGTAGAGCACTCTTGACTTGTAAATCACTTCTATCCAATTGCTTGCGGTATTCCCTTATCTGGCAGGAAAAATTTAAGAGCGTTCGAAATATTTCCCGTCGATCTCCTCTCCTGTTTCGTTTGAATGGTTTTGTGACATTATTTAGTATCTAATAAAGTAATTGGATGGTGTCAGTCGGGTTTTTTATCTCCTTTGAACTTGTTTAAATCACGTTTTAAATTCATTACAAGTTTCTAATGCTTCCTCATTTTGATATCTTTCTTGCCGTTTCAGATTTGGTGCCTAATTTGTAGGAACCAGTTAGCGGCCAAGCACCTTATATCGAAATCAGATGAACATTGAATATTATGTCTGGATTGATTGAAGGTCTCCCCGACGCAGTTGCTCTTCAGTGCCTTGCACGTGTACCTTTCTACCTCCACCCCAAGCTAGAGCTTGTTTCTCGCTCCTGGCGAGCTGCTATTCGAAGTCGTGAATTTTTTAGAACAAGAGACGAGATTGGCTCATCCGAAAACTTATTATGCACCTCTGCATTTGAGCCCGAGAATTTATGGCAGATTTACGACCCGATCCACGATCTTTGGATGACTCTCCCAGTGCTTCCCTCAAAAGTCAGCCATCTTGCACACTACGGTGCAGTCTCCACTGCAGGAAAGTTGTTTGTTCTTGGCGGCGGGAGTGAGGCCGTTGACCCATTGACAGGAGATCAAGCTGGAAACTTCGCGACCGATGAAGTTTGGTCGTACGATCCGGTAATGCGGCAGTGGATCCTGCGTGCATCTATGTTGTTGCCTCGTGCTATGTTTGCCTGCTGCGTATTGGATGGGAAGATCATTGTTGCCGGTGGGTTCACCACTTGCCGGAAATCGATTTCCAAGGCTGAAATGTATGACCCGGATAAGGATGTGTGGATTCCGATACCGGACCTCCATCACACGCATAATTCGGCATGTACTGGCGTCGTGATTGGGGGAAACGTCCATGTCTTGCACAAAGGATTATCGACCGTACAAGTTCTCGACAATGTAGAGCTTGGATGGAGAGTTGTCGATTATGGTTGGCTTCAAGGTCCGATGGCTGTTGTTCATGACTCGCTCTATGTTTTGAACCATGGACTTGTATTGAAGCAGGATAGAAACTCAAAAAAAGTCATGGCTTCGGCTTCTGAAATTCGTCGGAGAATTGGATTTGCGATGATTGGTTTGGGAGACGAAATATACATCATCGGTGGAATCATGGGACCAGATCGATGGAATTGGGACATTAAGCCAATGTCTGACGTAGATGTTCTGACAATCGGGGGAGGAGAGAGATCAACTTGGCACCGAGCAGCACCGATGACGAGATGCCGGGGAACCATTCTTGGGTGTACTCAGTTGAGAATTTAGGCGTTAGTTCTATCGAGTTTTTCTGCCGGATTGCAGGAATTATGCACCTTGTAAGGTCGTGATCTCTAAAAGTGGAAAGAAAGAAATGAACTTTGTGAATTACTGTCCTGAATGATGATGCTCTGTTTTGGATCTTTGAATCAAACATAGTTTGTTTTGTCTGAAAATTCTTTGCTCCAGTTCTTTGAGGCCTTGTACTGATGGATAAAAAGAAGTCTAAATTACGATTTATACCCTAAATTTAAAGTTATTTACAAATTGTACTTTAAATTGTTTGTAAATAACTTATTTAAATTGTTTATGATAAAGTTAAAAAAAAAACCTCTTAAGCAATGTGAGTAATGACAAATTGATCTTTCAACTAATTTCGTTAACAATTCAATCCTTAGTTTAATTTTTCATTAAAATTTAGGGTGGACGTTCGGATATATAAGAGTTGGAAAAAAATTTCGGGAGCTGATTTTCGAGATTCAAGACGGACAACCCGAAATGAAAGAGTGAGAAAACTGGGCGCAGACGACCTCAGGAGCAAGCAAACGGCCTATCCAAACTCTCGCTCTTATTTTCGGACGCTTGCCATCAATGTTAACGGAAATCAAATAGAAGACAACTTTGTTAACGTATAATAATTTAGGGTTAATTTGTTAGTAAAATTAATTTAAGGGTCTATTTATCAGTGTCCATTATTTAAGAATTTTTTTGAATTTCATCCAATAGTTTATTAATTGTGACAAATATTTGTATAAGATAAAATAATAAATCCTTGACATTAACTAATAAAACACGTCAATTTAAATTAATTTTGTGATTGGAAATCGCCATGTCGTCTGACGCCGTTTTCAATCAAGTGGGCCCCACTACTTCACCGCTCCCGTGCAAGTCGCTCATTTCGCTGTTTTAAGTGGGGCCCGTTAAGGAGCATACGTTGTTGATAAATTGGGTTTGGGGCCCACTTTCAAAGTGGTGGGTCCCAAGCATTGCCTAAAACTAATTATCAAAATGATTCGCGACTTTCAAGGGGACCAACCATTGTCCCGGCCCCACAACCCATACCTTATTTTTTCTTTTTTTTAAAATAATTTTTAATTATTATTTATAAATTTATTAAATTATGTTTAATTATTTACGTTAAGGCCGTAAGTGTCACGATCTTATTCTTTTTTTTATAAATATTAATTTTATTAAAATATTAAATTTGATTTTTGTGGGACCCCCAGATTTAATTATTTAACTGATAAGTTGTCAATAAATAATGGAAAATAGTTTATTAAAAAAAAATGAAAAGTGAAAAGATAACAAACACATCGGGCAAGGAAACAATTATTTATATTCCAACAACTTCACTTAATTTATATTAATTTATGTGACGAAAATTATGAGTTATGAGTTGTACTTAATCATTGATTACTATGCGTTACCTAACTTTGATTAGGCCCTGAATTGACTTTCAAACATAATAGTGATCCCTTAATACTATATTCTAAATAATACCTCTTATTTATTTTGGTTGAAAATCTTCTTCATTGAGTTGTTTTTAGTAAAATAATAATACACCCATTTGAAATAATTCGCTCAAGTAACTTTTATGTGTATGTGTAACGTTACATTTTGTTTCTAATCCTACACCTGACGATAATATATCACAAATT
Source organism: Begonia masoniana (assembly GCA_022432975.1). Classification (NCBI taxonomy): domain Eukaryota; kingdom Viridiplantae; phylum Streptophyta; class Magnoliopsida; order Cucurbitales; family Begoniaceae; genus Begonia; species Begonia masoniana. The sequence continues at coordinate 44,858,028 of CM039510.1, read as the reverse complement.
ATTAAAATATATTATTAATTACATTAATTAATGTTTATCACGTCAGAATATAAAATTAAATAAAAAAATTATAGAGTAAACATAGTATTACTTTATCTTTATATACACACACAATAATTATATGTTTATTATCTATTATTACTCTATATTGTTTTTTTATGTGTCAAAATATAATTAATAATTTATTTTAATTATTTATAATTTATTAAATTAATTAATCTTAGTGTAAGAATTAAAGATTATAAATAGAGAGTAAATATAACATTAATTTTATATATATATATATATATATATATATATATATATATATATATATATATATATATATATATATATATTATAATAAAATTAGATGAATAAATTTTTATGCAGTAAATGTACCTCCTACGAAAACAACCAAATATAAGAGGCGAAATAAATTAAAAAAAAAAAATCAATTCAACATCATTTAGAATTTATTAATTGCAGAAAATCGCATTAAAACCTCTGAAAATATTAAACTATTAACTTGGGTCAAAGTTTGAGTTCATCCATCTTCGTTAAGTATTTTAAGGTAATAATCAATTTAAACTTTAAAATATGTGATTTGTTTAAAATACTCCTTAGAGTATCAAATTTAACAAACTAAATATCAAACTATCTAAATAACAATCAGACCTTGCTGAAACCCCGATTTCCAAAAAACGGGGGGCTATTTTAATTTTTCACCTAAAACGGGGGGCCGGTTTAATTTACCAGCCCCCCCTTTTGTCACGTAGGAAACAGGAGTTGATGTGGGGGTGGAGACTCCCCCTTAAACGTGCAGTGCACGTGCATTTAAAATGGGGTCTGTTTCTAGAATCTAGCCCTCATTTTTGGTTATTGTTGGTAACTTCAGTCACGGGCCAACAGTAATGGATAAAATAGGGTCTTGTATTCCCAAATCAAGACCCCATTTTCTATTATGCCCGTGACTGTGACTGAGATGGAGAAAACAGGGGGCCTTCATGGAACGGCCCCTTGTTTTCTCCATTATTTACTGATAATGAGGGGTCGTTTTTTAAAAGGGGAGACCGATTTCTGAAATTATATAAGGAGTCGGCCCTCTATTCTTCACCACCGACCCTTGAAAACTCTACAAACTCTACACTATTTTCTTGTTCTCTCGTATTTTCTCTGTATTAGCGACATTGATGGATTTTGATTCAAGAAAATCGGTTGATTTAAACGAGACGACAATCTTTGATACAAATATAGATTGGTATGCAGATGTCACGCTCATATATGGTGATCTTCGGGCATTCAATCATACAGAAGGTAACGAAGAAATAGAGGTGGATTCGACCTCGAAAACTCTAGACGATGAGCTTCAAACACCGGTCAACTCGGATGATGACGAGGTGGAAAACATACTGGTAATGAAAGAAATTTCTATGGGTTTTTTTTTTTGGAGAAAATATAGTTCATTAAGTGAAATTAAAGATGAAATAATAGATTATGCACTAAAAAATGATTATGAGATCAAATTCACTAAAAGAGAATCTCAGCGACTGACGGCAGTCTACGAAGACGGATATGATTGGCGATTGCATGCTTCGAATATGCAAAACGAACTTACGTTTCAAATAAAGAGTTTCACCAATTATGATAATTATGCAAGGAAAATGGAGAATCGACACGCTACTGCAAAAAGAGTAGTAAATAATTATTTAGATAGGTTCAAAAGTCAACCTACGTGAGAAATTCCTTCCATTATCGAGACAGTGAAGAAGGATTTTAATGTGAACAATACACCGAGTCTTGCAAGAAGAGCAAGAAATGAAACTCAAAAACTTAATGATGGGATGAGCGACGAACAATTCAAGCTACTGCATTCGTACGCAACAAACATACTTAGATCAAATCCAGGTAGCACATTGAAAATACATGGTTACCTGGTGGGCTCTGGCTAGAATCAAGCATGTGTTTTTGAAATAATATACATGTGTATAGCTGCTTGCAAGGCGGGTTTACTGCAGTATGGTAGACGTATTATCTGTTTGAATGGTGTTTATCTGAAGGGTTCGTGTCCCGACCAATTACTCACAGCTGTCAGTATTGATGGCAACGATGAAATATTTGCAGAGACTCATGGACCTGGTTTTTGCAAATATTGAAGCAAAAATTAGACAATCAAGATGGACATAGATAGACAATTGTATCGGATCGACAAAAGATATAATTCATTTACGGCATTGAATCGCATCTGATATTGTTTATTGTACTGCTTATTTAGTAGTGTAATTATACTGTATAAGGAAGTTTTGTCTAGGAGATTGGATTTTAAGTGGGACCGTTTGTGACCCTTCCAGCCTTTACTGGGAACTTATTTGGAAAGGTAATTCTATCTAAGAGATTATCTAGTACAGTATTTTTTGAGAATTATCTTGATCAGTACTCTCCACGTTTTGTAGTAGCGGTATTATTATTATTGTTCCCACCAATTTTATTATTTGTTCAACACAAATATTGAGGCGCTGTGAACATTATATTGTTTTACGTTGACTTTGTTTTTCTTTCTAATATCAGAGTTTGGTGTCTGCTGTGAATGATGAATTAGGTTTAGCCGAACACCGCTACTGTCTCACGCATATGTACTCAAATTTCAAAAATCAATCTCGGGACAGAACGTGTAGAGATGCAGTGTAGAATGCAGTCAGGGCAACCACAAGTTATCATTTCAATATAGAAATGAGGAAACTGCGTCATATTAACCCGGATGCCTATGCATGGCTTCGACGAATAGAGCCTAGCTATTGGGCTGGTCATGCATTTTTCTCGATTTCCAAATGTGAAATGGGCTTGAACAATTTATGTGATTCATTCAATGCAGTTCTATTGCCAGGCAAGAACAAACCAATCCTTACCATGTTCGAGATGATCTGAAATTGCTTGATGACTCAGATAGTGAAAAAGTATGAGAAGTTGCCCTCCTCAACGGACTTTTTGTGTCCGCAAATAAAAAAGAAGCTTAGGAAGCTAGAACGTGCGGCTCTAAATTGGAGCCCTATGTTTGCGGGAGTTGGACGATTTGAGGTTAGCAACGACAACAAACAATACATTGTCGACATGAATGTTGATGTGTGCAACTGTAACAGACGAGAGCTTGTTGGAATCCCGTGTGTCCATTCTATTATGTGCATGCATTTCTTGAGAGTAGCGCCGAAAAATTACTTGCATCCATATTATCACCAGCAATTTACTTGCAAATGTACTCAAACTATATTTAGTATCTTAACAACCATGTGGCTGTGCATCGGAGATGTGGCCTCAATATTTCCGCCCATAAGACAATGCTAACTAGGTAGGCCGAAGAAGACAAAAATGTGATATGTCAATGAGCTGCCAAGTTTGACAATTAGTAGGAAGAACTCAACGATGTCGTGTCGTATATGTCAGCGACGGAGGCATAATAGTCGCACTTGTCCTAACAGGAGATCCTCTTCAGGCGCTGCTTCTAGTTCTATTTTCCCAGACACATTTATGGGGTTCCATACATTTGAAGGGACGCAGATACATTTCAACATGTTTCGCTCTTAATGACACTAACATTCTTTTTGTTTACTATAGTTTTCATTATGTACATGAATCTTCGACACGCAGCAAAAATTAATGAATATTCGAGATGTAATTTATGGATTTATTTTAATGTTTAATTTATACCCAATGTGAAATGTGTAATATATGAATTTATTTTAATACTTAATTTATTATTAGTGTAATGTGTAATGTGTAACATATGGATTTATTATAATTTGTAATGTGTAATATATGTATTTATTTTAATGTTTAATTTATTATTATTATAATGTGTAATTTATGGATATAATATAATTTGTAAATTCTTTATATATTATAGGGTAAAAATTAATTTAAACCCCAAGCTATGAGGTTTTTTTTAAAGCACTCCCTAAAATGCCAAATAATATTGGATTTATTTGAAAATTTTACCACATGTACAATTGTAATTTTAGTTAATTATTTTATAAAATAGACGTAAAACAATTACAATAAATCTTACAAGTGTTAGAAAATCACGAATATCGTTTGATATTTTTTTTAAATTAATTTATAAAATAAAGAATGAACTAGGGGTATTTAAAAAAATATCAAACGATATTGAATTTAGTTGAAAATATTTTCACATTTTCACCACATCATGGAAAGATGATTTGAAAATTTTCGCGATTTTCCAATATTTGTATGATTTATTATAATTATTTTACATCTATTTTAGAAAATAATTAACTAAAATTACAATAAATCGTACAAGTATTGAAAAATCACGAAAATTTCAAGATTATCTTCCCATGATGTGGTAAAAGTTTTAAGTAAATCCAACATCGTTTAGTTTTTTTTTAATTAATTTATACAATTTAACATTTGGGTTTAAATTGATTATTATCATATATTATAATATGTAATTTAGTGAGATAAAATTGAAAAAATAGACAGAGTTTCGTTTGTTTGATGACTCTTCCATCGCTATCTTCAAATAATTTCTGCATATTCAAATCACAATTGTATACCTAACTGCCAGATCCAGATAATTATTATGTCCAACCATCTAGTAAAAGCGTTTAGTAAAGTACAACCATACAGAAAGTATGGTTACATACAAAACCTAAAGTTACAAACAGAAAGTACAGTACATAAAATTAAAAATAAAACATAAACTACACTACGGTGGTGAGACATCGTCGTCAGTGTCAGCGATCCAACGCGAGAAGTTGACACTCAGCTTTATATGTGACATTCTGACCTCATCCATTCTATTTGCGATGAACTCCATCCTCTGGTCCCTCCTAGACCACCTCTCCTCCATCCTCTGCTCCATCATGGCCAACCTCCGGTCCATCCTAGCCCACCTCTTCTCAATCCTCTGCTCCATCATGGCCAACCTCGGGTCTATCCTTTCCCACCCAGTAGCCTCCTGGGGGCCTCCTAAGGGGACAATTGCACTGTCGTGGCATCCTCCATGGGAACATCGCCTGCTGATGTGGAGGCCCCCTGATCGGACTTGAACACCCAAGTCTTGTCGACTTCGACTAGGGCCATCCGAGTCAAATAAAGCCTATCAAATATATCGACGGATCTCAGTGCTCTCCTCGGCTCTCCCAGCTTTAGCTGAATCCCAACTCGCTCAACGATCTTCTAAATTAATGTGTTGTACACCAAATTCTTATTGGATGTCCGACCTATCTCGAGCATGTGACCTAAAATCAAGTACCTAGGGTCAAACCTCCTGCCGCTGTATAATTTCTCCATCACATACAAATTCATGCAGCTCATTAGATCTCTATGTCCATCGCGAGGTAAAATAGTGTGGGTTATCATATTATGAATAACCCGACCTTTGAGGTTTAAGTCCTTCGATATTGGTTTCACGAACCCGATGATGTTAGAATTGCGGTGAATTGTCCTGAGGAACTCGAGTCCCTCTGCCAATCTGAAAAATTCACAGTCTTGATGGACGTGGTAGTATCTGTCTACGTCCATCCCTCCTGCAGAAAACCCGATAATTTTATTAATCGCATCTGTAGTGTGACCATCTCTGTACCAATTACGTACGTCTTTAGCGTCTCAAACCCCCCAGAAGCATTCAAGTTCACATAAAACAAGCAAACAATTTTGTTGCAGTTATCGCCCTTCATTTCGTACACTCCGTGCAAGCGAACATATCTTGGATCTCCAACGACTCCCAATCTTTAAAATTGACAATCTTCTCATAAATCATCAATCGACTCGACATACCCTGCTCAAACCGATCTTGACACAATTGATTTCAAAATTTATTTGATAAATACCCAGTTGCCGCTAACGGCGTTTGTGATGGACTTGTTTGTGACGGGGTAACCTTTCATTTGAAGACAATTTTTTTTTTTGGGGGGGGGTTGGGGGTTGAATATAGATCAACCTACTATATATATCTTCATATTCATATAAATTAATTTCATATAGATTAATTCCCTATATCTAATGTTAATGTACATGGTATCCCAATTCTATTTCTTTCCTTCATCTATTGATTTCATTTATGTTTATCTCGATTCTAATCAATCTCGATTCATTTTAATATGAGTAACAATTTTCAAAATTCAATTAGATTGACTACAAAAAGTACAGAACAAGGGAAATCTATTGGTAATAGATCGAAAAAAAAAAAAGAAATTTGATAGAAACAATTTTCAAAAATAAGGGGGGCATTTTTTGTGGAATTTGGAAAAAAAATCACGAAAAGTGCTCAGATTTTGGGATTATGGTCGATTTAGGGCTCGATTTTCTCAGATTGTGGATAATATTGGTCGAAACTAATTAAGGATAGAGAAATCAACGTAAAATGGTTGAATTTTGGAGTGAAATGATCGGATTTTAGGGTTGGAAAATCGAGTGGGCATTTCTTATATACAATCGAGAATTGGTCCCTTGATTTGGAAATCGGTCCTCCGTTTTGATCCTAATTTAAAAACTGGGGCCTGTTTACAAAAAACGTTCCCTGTTTTCAAGAACAATTGTAAAACGGGGGACCGTCTCTATAAAAACAGCCCCCCATTTTATCCATTACTGTTGGCCCGTGACTCCCGATTCTGGAAACATACCCCCATTTTAAATGCACATGCACCGCACGTTTAAAGGATGGTCTCCACCCCCCACATCAACCCCATATTTCCTATGTGGCAAAATGGGGGCCTGATAGTCGGTCCCCTGATTTGGGAATCGGTCTCTCGTTTTGAGCCTAATTTTAAAACAGGGGGCTATTTTCGAAAAAAGGTCCCCCGTTTTAAAGAGCAATTGTAAAACAAGGGATCGTCTCTGTAAAAACGGCCCCCGTTTTATCCATTACTGTATGCCCGTGACAACAAAAAACGGGGGTCTCATTCTGGAAACGGAACTCCGTTTAAATGCACATGCACCGTGTCAAGGTCCGGGCTTGTCCAAGGCATGTTGCCTATGGGCGCCCATGCTGCTAGGTAAATTTATTTCCTTTTTTAGTAATTCTGTTGTACTCTTTTCTTTCTATTTTTAGCAAGAGTGACTCCTCGCCCACATAGCATGTCTACTCCTGTTAGAGTAGAGATGGTCCAGATTGCTCTTTAGGGGGAGAGGCATGACTACACGTAGACCCCCCTACCAACTGATGTAATTTGCTGCCAATCAATGAACAAGCTTTTTACATACGCTCTCTTTATGCACACTATGCTCAATGATGCTCGTTTCGATTAATCTCGCTCGCTCGTTGCTTACTCGTTAGACACAAGCGCTCTAACGAAGTGGGCACTCGGTGCCGTTGGCACACTCGTTGGCTGACCCAGTATGTAACGCCCCGAATTATCTAAACCCGGTTCGCTACTTCATACTCGTACATGACTAAAACTTCTACCTTATTTTTTTTTTAAAAAAAAAAACTTACAGCGGAAAATCATATAAGTAAAACAAAACCATGAAAATGATATTTGGATAGTCAGTTGGAATGTTAAAAGTAACCGGATAAAAGAAAATAGAGTTTAGATGGCAAAATACTTTAAGAGTTGTAAAAGTCAAATGCATCTGCCGATGAATAGAGTCAACGGATGAAGCAGAAACAAAAGATTCATCCGATAACCAAAACGACAGCACTTCGGCTACGTCATCCGGTGGAATTAACACAAAACCTCCGCCGGAGACTAAACGACAAAACACTTTCTAAGTCATCCGGTGGATCAAATACACGACATCCACCGATCACTAAACGACAAATCACCATTTACATCATCCGGTGGAGGAATGCACTTCATCCACCGAACGCTAGACGACAAAATATTTTCTACATCTTCCGATGACGTCAGCCGGTTGATTCCCTTCATCCAGTCGACTTTGCTCTACAACCACCGATGACTAAACGACAAAACCTATTCTACATCTTCCGATAGAATTAAACATACATCATCCGATGGCTTTTCTGAAGATATCTTCCGATGGACTTAAACCTACAACATCTGATGGCTTTTCTGAAAGCATCATCCGATAGACAGCATAACTCAACACTTACCGATAGACATCATCTACCGGTAGAAAACAGAGTACATTTCATCTACTCCTCATTATACATACAAATTACTAATTACAGAACGAAATTTGCTTACTTTTCCAAGACCATTCAGAAACAACTCAAACCCCTACATTAATCAAATCCAGTAAAAATAACATTTAAAACTCAACAGGTCACCGTTATCAGAAAAATCTCAAAACGTGTTCAAAGTACTGAAACCACTACTGTTATGGGAACTTAACATTTCCAAATTTAAACACTGTCGACTAAACCTTCTCACCAACAGACATCAGTTAAATCGCCTCATCAGTTCATCAGGTCCGTGGCATGAGCGTGCTCCCCCAACCAGTCTATCCCTCAATGAACTCAGAGGATTCACCTGCTGTCATTTCTTCACCTACATCACAAAACTCATCTATTAGCCTAATGCTAAGTAAGTAAAGCAAGAAATGAAATGTGTACTGAGATGTAAATCCTAACATGCAGTTTCTACTTTCATTCCTCAGTTATGTTGCTTTCGTTCACTGGTCTGATGATCCCTGATACAATGGGAGGTGGATCAGTTTTCCCAGGGTATGAATCCAAATACTCAATTAAGGGGCGGATTAATTCCCTTAACAACTGAATCGATCCCTGATACAATGGGAGGTGGATCAGTTTTCCCAGGGTATGAATCCGTATGTACGATTTAATGGGAGGATTAATTCCCTTAAAAGTATGCTGTCACAGTCTGTTCGCATCTCACCATGCTACTTCATGTAAATTCATTTTCGTTTTCTTTCAAAATATGATGCATGGCAAATGAAATGAAACATACATTCATGCACATACAAATCCTACTGTTTTGTGATATAGGCCCGAAGGCACATGCAAACTCTACTTACTTGGGCTCCTTTGCAAATCCCGTGTCTTCACTTGAATCCTTCCTCACCTAGACATTTCACAATTCAATGTTAAATGCACCCAGAATAACCTAAACCCAAAGCTGGTAAAATCCTAACTAAAGAAATCATTCATGGATATTAGTTCAATCCTCTGAGTCATATAGTCAAGCACCTAGTGTGCGTAGCTTAACCCTCACCGGCCCTGATGGCATTAGTGTACTAAAGCTACCAGACTCATACTAATGTCAGATTCTCAATCCTAACATTAACAACACCTAGAATCCTATCACCAATGCCATAAATCAGAAAACTCAATAATATCATCATTCTAGCATTTGTCCGATTCTAAATCTCCAAGCACCAACCAATATTCATTCAGAAATCTAAGGAAGTTAGTTAGGAATCCTGTTCTTCGTGCATTCTCCGATTCAACACTAAACTCGAACTCCACTCACTCACAACATTATCAAAAATACACACATTGCACTCTCTCTGCTATCTAGCCACTAAGATCTTCAGAAAACGAAGAGAAAACTTACCTAGTTTGAGGAATGAAGATCAGAGAGGGAAATCGCCTGGAGCTCTGCTGTGCTTGAGCTGAATACCGAGTAGGGAAATGAGGAAAACAGTGGCGGCTAAACCTCACTAAACCATCCATTAAATACGTTATCCATTTATAAAATTGTTAATTACCCTTTTGTCCTTACATAGTTATTAACTAACCTAATCACTTTCTCCCTCAATTCTTCCATAAAATTAACACATTAAAATTGGCAATTAAATTTGGTTTAATAGAGCCGGGTGCTACACAGTATAAGTGCAATATTGGGTGCCGCACGGTCTCGTTAAGCCCCTCGAAAGTAGGACCGTGACAGTTGGTATCAGAGACCTAGGTTGGCTCAAGATCGTGAGAAATCATGCTGAAGAAAAGTTCGATGGAAAGGCCAAGTGGTCCATCGGATCAACTCGAGCGCCTCGTCGAGTTGGAAGAAGAACTACGGTATTTGCAAGACATACCGGATAACATTCGATTCATAGAAGAACGAATGAGGGAAATGTCTGAATTCCCTACTGAGATAGCGTTTATTCACAACAGGATAGATGCCATACCGATTCCAGAGCTGCTGAATCGGGTGGAGACCCTCGAGTCCCGACAAGAAAAGGGAAAGGGAGTCTACACAGGAGAAAGTTCTACAAGTGCAATGATCGGGGTCCTGGAGCGCGTCGATGAGATCGAGCTCGCTCATACCCGATTGTCAGAAACAGTTTCTCAAGTAACCGAAGACTTCATAATAATGTTTGATTCTCTCAGGGCTGAGATTGTCGAGATCAACGTTAAACTGAACCTTACTATGAGAGCCATGGGGAGCCAAACTCAGATTACTGCTGCTACTGAGTTTGGTCGGGTGAAAATCCCAGAGCCAAAACCTTTTGGGGGAGCCCGCGACGCAAAAGAGATAGAGAACTTCGTCTTCGATATGGAACAATATTTCAAGGCCACTAAAACAGATGAAGAATCGAAAGTGACCTTGGCCACAATGCATCTTATTGATGATGCAAAACTTTGGTGGAGATCAAAATACAATGATATCAGTAACGGCGAATGTGTGATTGATACTTGGGAAAAATTAAAAAGGCAACTAAGTGATCAATTCTTTCCAGAGAATGTTGAGTTCAACGCCCGCAGACTGCTCCGAGAGCTAAAGCAGACTGCAAGCATTCGCGAATATGTCAAAGAATTTTCGGGACTTATGCTGAATATTAAAGATATGTCAGAAAAAGATAAGATCTTCACTTTCATCGAAGGTCTTAAACCGTTGGCCAGAACAAGATTATATGAACAGAGGGTGCAAAATCTTTCAAGTGCACTTGCAGCCGTAGAACGATTGTTCGATTATAACATCGAGGACCCTGGGCCAAAGAAGAACACTCACAGTGACTCAGACGACAACAACTTTCAGAAACCGAACACAGGAACTGATGAAAGGAAATCATTTGTCCAAAGAGAAGGTCGTGAAACATCAAGAAATGCTAACAACCAACGACAAACAAATAGGCCTATGTCATGTTTTCTGTGCAAGGGACCCCATCGAGTAGTCGAATGTCCACATAGATCGGCCTTAACTGCTTTGCAAGTTGCAATTCGGGATGACGATTCAACTAAGGAAGCTGTTGAAGAAAAGTCTACCGAGATTGCTGCAGTTGGGACTATGACTTTCTTGTCGGCTATACAACATCAGATGGAAGAGCTGAGGAAGACCCCAGATAAAGGTCTCATGTATGTGGAGTCATTCATCAATAACAGATCTGCTAAAAGTACGATGATTGACTCGGGAGCTACTCATAACTTCATTACAAAGAAAGAAGCTCTCCGTCTGGGTCTGGAGCTAGAAAAGAATGGTGGTAGGATGAAATCGGTGAATGCGAAAGTGGTGCCAGTGCTCGGGATTGTAAGGAGAGTCGAGTTGAAACTTGGCTCATGGACGGGACTCATTGACTTCGTCGTAGCACAGATGGATGACTTCGATATTATTTTGGGGATGGAGTTCTTGATAAAACACAAAGCCATCCCAATACCCTCAACGAAATGTTTAGTAATCACGAGTAACAACTCAACTGTTGTTCCGGCGATTCTTAAACCACCAAGTTCTATCAACATGAAGATGATTTCTGCTATGCAATTCAAGAAAAGATTGAAGCACAATACAGAGACAGATCGCGCTTATTTGGAGCGAACTTCTAAGCACATGAAGAGGTGGGTAGCTAAGAAACCACAGCCAATGGAGTTTAAGGTCGATGACTTAGTACTGGTTAAGTCGTTACCCGAACAATTTTGCTTGAGGAATAAGAAAGACAAGCGGCTCTTCAGAAAGTATGAAGGTCCTGTTGAAGTCATCGAGAAGGTCGGGAGAGTGTCCTACCGAGTTAATCTTCCAGCATGGCTTAGAGTTCACCCTGTCATCCATGTCAACAACTTAAAGCCCTATCATCCAACCGACGAGAACCAAGAAAGGAATGACATCTCTAGACCAAGCATCTCCACCAGCAACCAGAAGAAGAAAGAAGTTGCCAGCAGCAACAAAAAGAAGAAAGAAGTTGCCAGCAGCAACCAAAAGAAGAAAGAAGTTGAAGAAGGCCTTACAGATCGAAAGGTCAGAATAGGTCGACGAAAGTACCAGGATTATCTCAACAGGTGGAAAGGACCAGGAGCTGATGATGTATCTTGGAAGAAAGCAAAAGACTTGGAGAACTCATCACAGAGGATCGAGGAATTCAAGCAGAAGTAGAGTTGACGAGGACGTCAACAGTTTAAATAGGGGAGAATGTCAAGGTCCGGGCTTGTCCAAGGCATGTTGCCTATGGCCGCCCATGCTGCTAGGTAGATTTATTTCTTTTTTTAGTAATTCTGTTGTACTCTTTTCTTTCTATTTTTAGCAAAAGTGACTCCTCGCCCACATAGCATGTCTACTCCTGCTAGAGTAGAGATGGTCCAGATTGCTCTTTAGGGGGAGAGGCATGACTGCACGTAGACCCCCCTACCAACTGATGTAATTTGCTGCCAATCAATGAACAAGCTTTTTACATACGCTCTCTTTATGCACACTATGTTCAATGATGCTCGTTTCGATTAATCTCGCTCGCTCGTTGCTTACTCGTTAGACACAAGCGCTCTAACGAAGTGGGCACGGCACGCTCGTTGGCTGACCCAGTACAAGTGCAATATTGGGTGCCGCACGGTCTCGTTAAGCCCCTCGAAAGTAGGACCGTGACACACCGCACATTTAAGGAGGATTTCTACCCCCACATCATCCTCATATTTCCTACGTAGCAAAACGGGGACCCGATAAATTAAATCGGCCCTCCCTTTTATGCAAAAAAATGAAAACGCCCTCTCGTTTTTTGAAATCGGGGTCAGGCAGAATTTGACTTGTTAGTTTATAGATAGTTTGAGGTTTATCTATGTAAATTTGATACTTTATAGGATGTTTAAAAAAAAATGTAATAGTTTAGTTTTAAATTGTATATTATTTAATATTTTAAATAATCCCTATCAATGATTTCATGAAAGCAACCTATTTAAATACTAAAAAAATCAGTTTTGAAAATAAAAACTAACGCAGAAAACAGATTTACAGATAAATAATTTATAATTTTGGATTCGAGCAGAAGGATCCAGCAGCTAGTAGGAGATCCAAGACGAATTGCCTGAGAGTGAGTGCGTTGATTGTCTGGACTCATAACTGCAGAGTTGCAGAAGCTTAACTCAGATCAGAAATGGCGGTTCAGACGACAATGAATGAGAGAATGAAGACAAATTTCTGGAAGATGATGATATCAGCAATAGCATGAATGAGGCTAAGCTACCCCATGAGAAGACAGCAATGCATCACTACCAATAATAGAGATAGAGAGGGAGAGGAGGGAGAGAGAGAGGGTATTCTTTAATTTTAGAGAGAGATTGAAGAAAAATATTAAATTGAAAATTAGTAGATAATGAATTTAGATATAGATGTTTTCTTGATGTTTGTCTTTATAAACCAAACCCATATCCAATTGTTTGTTCATCTTCTTTCCCCTCTCTCGCAATAATCCAGTTGATTTGCAGGCTTTTGTAGTTGAATAAGTAGCCAAAAAATTGAAACCCATTTGCCAAAAGTTGCTTTAATGGATTCTGTCTGAGGAACCAGAGGATCAAGATACAGTTCTTCTACTACAAATGGCGGAAAACCCTCTAGTTCACGTGGGTTTCACGCCACTTCTTCTGGTTTCTGAAGAAAGGAAGTCTGCTGGATTGTAATGGAGGCTACGGAGGTGTGGGAGGAGGCATCGTGTCGTCTTTCAGAGAAACACTCTTTTGATTTTTGAGCTTCTGAAACAATCCATGGCGGTTTTTGGTAGCCATTAAAGGTATTTTTTATTTTTGTTGCTTCTTTTGCTGCTACTGTCTTCGATCCAATCTTTGATTTATTTTTGCTTCCACTTTTTAGCAGAGCTATCGAACTTAGCTTTTAGTGCGAGTTATGTTGAGGAACAGATCAAGGGCAGTGACCAAGAAGCAACCTCTAATGGCGGATCATGCCTCTCAATCTCAGTCACAGTCATCTCCGATTCAAAATTATCCGAATTCCACCGTCGCATCCTTCTTCGATTCTCCGAGGTTCAGGGCTTTTCCCGGCAAGGCTCTGTTCGAAACTGAATCTGTATTGAGCCCTACCTCAATCCTCGACCCCAAACCATTCTCTGCTTTCAAAAACCCGTTCTCCGGCGACGGCAACGGACCCAAATCACCAAGAAATTTCTCAGACAACAAACAGTACTCGAAAAACTCAGATTCAGACGGCATCGGTCTTGCTCTCATCAGCAAACCACCCTCCGAAGGGAAGGTTTTGTTCGGCGCGAATCTGAAAATTCAAATCCCTCCTCTTTCTTCCTCGATTTCTCCATCTGGGTCGCCGAGTTCTGGGTCGTTGTTAAATGGGTCCTCTAATTCCGCCATTATAACGAAAACTTCTTCTCCTTCTTCGTCTCCCAAAGCTGTCGAGTTCATCTCTGTGAGTGAAATGAAGCTTTCTGAAGAATACACCTGCGTTATCTCCCATGGACCTAATCCTAAAACCACTCATATATTTGATAATTGCATCGTGGAAAGCTTCTGCGCTTTCTCTGATCAACCAAATCCACTCTCCAAAAGTTTCCTCAGTTTCTGTCACACTTGCAAGAAGGATCTCGAGCAGAACAACGACATCTTCATTTACAGGTCATCTTCGTCTTCGTCTTCATCTTCATCGTCAATGAAAAGTTGAAATGAAATCTGAACAGAATTTCCATTGATTTGCAGAGGGGACAAAGCTTTTTGCAGCGCAGAATGTCGCCACCGTGAAATGATCTTAGATGGGCTGGAGAATTCAGACTTTTTCTGATTCCTTCCTGGGTTTTGTTCTTTTCTCGATTCAGAGCTCTGCTGCAATTTTCCAATTCTTGCATATAATTTGGAGGTGGTAGATTTTGCATAACATTATAGCCAGTTCATTATTTTGTTTTTTTTTTTTTTCTTTTTTTTCCCTCTCATCTGCAGATATAATAGATTATCAGAGAGGAGACTGTAGAGTTTCTGTTCTTATGTTCAATTAATAATAACCTTGATCTCATCTTGGCTGATTTCTCATTTCTGCAATTAAACTCTTGAGAATCGAACATCTAATAATCGAAAAAAAGAAAGTGAACCCAGAAAAACAGGGATTCTAAAATTGGAAGTAGGAAATCTTTTTCGTGAAAAAATCAGATAAATCAGAAATAAATCTACAATTGAGTTTTATAATTTAAATATTAAAAAATATAAAATTTTAATTTTGATATTTGGGTCACGTACAAGCATTTAATATTTCCAAGTCTAACAACCACATTATTTTTAATAATAAAGTACAAGATATAAAGCTCGAGTCACTTTCCTAATCAATAATGGATAGGGCATGTAATTGTCTAAGCCTATGACCAAAAAAGTTGGCTAAAATAATGTACCAGTCCAAAGCATTTAGCCTCTTTTTGTATCCATCATCGTTGTAGACAGGACCGATGCTGCAAGAATATCCATCATCGTCTTTGTCCTCTTCCTTTTCTCTTTTCAAAAACAAACCCTAAATACAAGGCCAACAAATTTCAACTGTGGGTACGTCAAGATCCTTACGTTATTTTATCTTGGGTTTACCTCCAAAAACAACGAAATTTGGTGTTAGATATCAACAAGAATGAGCGAGAGGCTTAATTTGATTGATTCTTGAATGTTCACAGTCGGGGTTTCATTACTATTCAATTCGTAAATAATTTAGGGTATTTGAAATAAATTGAAAACTAGGAGAGTCTTCGGTTTTTGTGGTCCAAATAATTAGTCGTTAAGTAGAGATGGGTTATGATTAAGAGTCTTAAGACGTTGATCGAAGTTTGTTAAAATGAGAAAAATCCAATCCGCCATTGATGCACCAGAGCTTAAAAACTGCTCAGTGTAGAGTCAGGAGAGCAACGAGAGAGAGTCGCTAGTCAGCTACCATGGGAACCGACGGCGTCATTGTATGAAAAGCCATAGTCGCCGGCGACAGGATCATCTCCGAATCTGTCCCGGCGGCCAAGTAAAATAAAAACTCCAACTTTTAGAAGAAGGAAAGTGATCAAACAAAGAAACTTTCCGATATTTAGGTTTATTATTTCCATGTTTACTAGGTTGTTGGCTGATATTTATGGCTAATTATTTCGATGACAGTAGTGTTAAAGTCGCACGCCATTAAAATCGGAGAAGCTCTAGAGACGATGACTCTTCTGGAAAAGAGCAATGAAATTATCCTCAGTGAAATACGCCACCCGCTCGTAGCGCTGACACTCAACCTCGATCGCAGCCAGCGAACCTCCGCTTGATTCCGGCAGGCCTCGACGGACTTCCAGTGGGTCTCGTTGGATTCCGGTGGAAGTTTTTTTCGTGGGCCGGAATATACAAAACCTATACCATTCTCTCAAAATCATAAGCTTGGTTTGCACTGTAACTCTAAAAATATGCTTTTTTTGAATAGAATAAAGTTGGACATTTGAAAAGATCATGTCAAAGAGACAGACAAACGTGACAATGTTTCGACCAGACGGATTCGATGAACTGGGCCGGTCGACTATGCAAACAAATGATAAAGCTTACAGCTAATAGCTGAGATCCTGCTTTCTCCAAAACATGCTTTGGTGTTTGGACGATGCATTATTTTATGATAATCTTTGTAATTATATTTCAAATATTAACTTAACTTTGAATGCGTAGTCTATTTTTTCCACCTCCTAATGTGATTTCTTACTTCATATTATTTGAGGCAGTGAAATATTAAGTTGAGTGCCATCATGTTTCAATGAAATGTCGATCGAGGGTTGTTAAATGAACCGTTAGAAATCGAGCACGAATTGAAAAAGAAAAATGTAGAAAACATAATATCGAGATTTTTGTGGAAAACACAGACAAATAAAAAGGCTGAGGCATACACTATCTCAAAAATATTAAGTTGAGTGACATCATCTTTCTATGAAGGTAGATTGAAGGTTGTTAAACAAACAGTTAGAAATAGAGCACGAATTGAAGAAGAAAAATGCAAGAAAACAGACACTGAGATTTTTGTTGAAAACACTAACAGTAAAAAAAAAAACCGAGAAATACACTATCTCAATTCATTATCTGTTTGAGGTAGTGAAATATTAAGTTGAGTGGCATCGTCTTTCCATGAAGGTCAATCAATGGTTGTTTATCGAATTAGTAGAAATCGAGAACTAATTGAAGAAGAAAAATGAAAGAAATAAAACACCGAGATTTTTGCAGAAAACCCTAATAGAAAAAAAATAAGACTTACGCTATCTGAATTTCATGGTATAATAAATTTTTCAATCCTAACCTATATTTAAATCATTAAACTATAATCTTAATTGAGATCTAAAATGTAGATCCAATTCTCCGTCCAAATAAAATTTGGGTCGCGCCACTTTGACCTAAAGTGCTTCAATGTAGTAAATTTAGAGAGAGAGAGGATCAATGATAATAGTTGGTATTGTTAAGTGCAGGAGGAGACATTACTGATTGTCCAGTCTGGTCTATCTCTAAAATGACTCCTAACCTAGACCTGTATCCTCCTTCATTAATTTGCTCTTATTTTAGAATAAAATATGCATGAAATTACTCCAAACCCATTATTGTTTGAAGCAGGTCTTAAAGACTATTCAATGTTGACTGATGAGTATGATTTAAAGATGTTGGTTGGATAAGTCATCAGGCCATCCAACTTTTATAGCACCCCCCACCCATGTGCTTTGATGGTTTGATCAATGCACTATAAGCTCGATTTTAATTGTCGTGAAGTGTTCGACAATAAGAAAGAATAATGTTACACTCACGCTATGTTTCCAAACCCTTGTTCATTTCACTTTTTTATCTTTCATTTTTTCTCTCTTTTTATTCTCCGTTTTCTTTTTCGAGAAAGTAGACCTTGACGAGTGAGATTTCGAATAAGTATTTACATAATCTTCTTATGTCCGAAAAAACGATTCATCAAAATGATAAGTCAGTCATTGATGATGACACATCTGAGATTGCCTTTACCTATCCAAATTATCCGAGGCCTACGTTTTTTTGTTATTCGTTGGATTTATTTGAAACATTCATCTTTAAGTGATCTATGTATATATCTATTTCTTTCATAGAACTCAATAATTATATTTATTTGTTCAATACTATATTTCGATTCTACCATTCTAAAAATAACGCGATAGTTAAAAAATAGTTATGTGTCAGCTTACCAAGATACCACGTAGAAATTACCTTAAGCTTAGGACTTGGAAATAAAGTGTACAAATAAGGTGTGAGTGTAGTCACATTGCCGGTTATAAAATTATAACGACCCCTTTTTTCAGTAAGATATTGTTCGCTCTGGGGATTGGGCCGTAGCTCAATATCCTCCCCTCACGGCTTTATTTGGCGAGGACTTCCCAGTCGGTCACCCAACCTAGTACTACTTTCGCTGAAGCACTTTTAACTTCGGAGTTCTTATGGGATCGGTTGTCAATTGTGCTCCAAAACAGTCTTACTATCTTGGGATGGTCTCTTTACATATGTTTCATTTCCACATACTTCCCCAAGCAATGTGAGATTGTGACGACCCTCTTTTTACGACCCGTCACCTTCCGGTTCGCCCGTGCGGACGTACCGCCATCCGGGTTCCGGTTCGTGCAGCCGTCGTTCACATACTTACACATCCGAGTCATCATAATCACTCCCCCTCGGGGGCCCAACGTCCTTGTTGGCCACATTTTTGGTTAGGTACTGGCTCTGATATCATTTATAACGACTCCTTTTTCCAGTAAGATATTGTCCGCTCTGGGGATTGGGCCGTAGCTCAATATCCTCCCATCACGACTTTGTTGGGCGAGGACTTCCCAGTCGGTCACCCAACCTGGTATTACTCTCGCCGAAGCAATTTTAACTTCGGAATTCTTATGGGATCCGTTGTCAATTGTGCTCCAAAACGCGTCTTACTATTTTGAGATAGTCTCTTTACATATGTTTTATTTCCACATACTTCCCCAAGCAATGTGAGATTGTGACGACCCTCTTTTTACGACCCGTCACCTTCCGGTTCGCCCGCGCGAACATATTGTCATCCGGGTTCCGGTTCGTTCAGCCATCGTTCACGTACTTACACATCCGGATCATCACAAAAATAGATTTATTTTTCATTTAAATTCTTTAAATTATATTTAATCACTCACTTCCTTCCTGTCACTCTTCTTTTATTTAATGTGTTTTTTTATGTAATTTAAAAATTATTATAAGATATCAAAAAATCATTTGAAGGAATTCAAAGAGAAGGTCTTGTAAACTTGGTGGAAGAAAAAAGGAGCCCCATCTCCGTCGTTTTATCAAATAATGCCAAAATTATGAGTGAACATACTGACACCTGGCTAGATAAAGTTTTTGAGGGACGACAAAAGTGTAGTCTATTTACCGTCTGATCATGATCAGGAATATCATCGTCATGATCATCGTCTTTTCTGATCCATCATTTTCTTTCTTCATATTCAGTGCATATTCCCCCAATCTCACAATCAACCCAGCATAGAGACGTTCATAAATTTGCGTGACCACTGTGGTAACATATATCAAGTTTAGTGAGATTGGTGTATTATTAAATATAATTTAATAATTATACGGTAGGTCATGTTGATTACGTAGAATTTATAAATATCTTATACTATTTCAGCGTAATGTAAAAGCAAAATAAAAAAAGAAAATGCTACATTCAAACAATAGCGTAGGTGATCAATTAATCTCAATATTTAATCATTGTATGATATTGTTCATTCAATTCATACATTGAACGCGACAAGACTTCGTGACACATCAAGATGATAAATTGAATTATTTTGGATAATGTATGAATGTCAAGGTTTAAGTGGGCTCCGATAATTTGGAACTTTAAATCTAAGACAAATCTATCGAATGAGCATGTCTTGTAGTAAAACACTACTAGCAAATTCGTTTTGTGAGATCAGATTTATGTTGTTAAGCTTTCTTATCTATTCGATAGCAATATTAGGTGTAACGATTTTTTTTTTCCAGTAAGATATTGTCCGCTCTAGGGATTGGGCCGCAACCCAATATTCTCCCCTCACGGTTTTTGTAACACCCGGCATTTTCCGTGTAATTATTTTCCCCGAATAATTAAGCGGGATTACTCTAATATTAATGCAATAACTATTTTTAATGAAATTGTCGGAGTGTTCAATTGAATGAGAGTGATCGTAGAACCAATTCGACGAACTAAATAGAAGTTTAGTCAAAAACCAATAGAAGAGCAAATTAGGAAGAAATTAAGATTGGTGAGAGAAATCAAATGGATGATTGACACTTGGCAAACTTGTGGAAGAAGACAAGCCATGTATTCCATTTCCTTCTCTTCCTCCTACGTGATACTTTTCCCTCTCTGCTTTCTCTCATTTCCCTCTCTGCTTCTCTCTTTTGGTTGAAGAAAACCAACGCAAGGAGTTTCTTCCTTCTCTGATTTTCCTCCTGCTTTTCGGTCTAAGGTAATCATCTTAGATAGAAAACGATTTTTAGCTTATTTATTTGCTAGTTTCGTGATGTTTAGGGTTAATGTCCGTTTATGCATGCTATAGGTTCGTGAACCACAGTGCTCGTGCGTTCAAGCTTGCTGCATTTCGGACCACAGGTAAGTTCATATCCGTAGGTTGGCCCTTAAGGCCCTACATCTTGGAGGTACTAGCTTTTCTGTTCTGTCGGGTTGTCTTGGGTAGAAATGTTATAGTTCATATTCTGAGTTGTTTATGTTCTACTTCACAGTATATTCTCTTATTTCTGCTGCCTGCCTGTTTAAGTTCAAACACCGTTCATGCATACACGTTTTCTCTGAAAGACATGCAAATATTTTCTGTACACTGTTTGAAACTAAACAAGATAAAATCTGACTGAAATGTATTGGTTAAGTGCGAGACGGGGACTGGCCCCCAGATCTGTTTCTGTTCTGTTCTGTATTACTGTTTGTGCCTGATAGTGCACCGTGGCTGATAGTGCACCTACTGTTCGCCAGTTCCCCTATAAGCCCCACTTACACCCCTCTGCTACTGAAACGTAATGTTCTGTTCTGTCACTGTATTCTGAAAACCGCATGCATAACATTTTGCATCACTGCATATTTGTTATGTTTTTACTGAGTTTTAGACTCATAGGTGAACTCTCTGATGTAGGTACTGAACCCGAAAATGAGGACCTTGTGCCTCAATCTGATGAATAGGTGGCTGGTGGTTTGAGCTCTCGGGGGTGGTTGCTGCAGCCAGACATGTTTCTGTTCAGAGGTTTAAGTTTTTGAAAGTGAAATTTATGTCTGTGAATTCTACTTAGATTCTGGTGTTTTGGTTTTAAAAACTCTGTTAGGAATTCTGGAAATGTATGTCAAGCTCCGCTTAACTTCTGAAATTTTAAAATAATGCACAAACTCTGTATTGGAGTATTCTGAAATAGTTTTTAAAAACATTTGGAATGCAGGTTCAGTTATGTAGGTTCAGTTCTGTATTGCTGTTTAAAACCTCTGTATTTGACAGATGAATTCATGTTCTGAAGTATTATGGAATTGTCTGGAATATTTTTTGTTGATCTGTGCATGGATGGTTTCTGGCTTTAGAGTTGTCCATGCAGCTTGATTTTTCTTCAGTTACTGTCGCTTTTTCAGACATGCTCGAAATCATGTGTTTTTGAATCGGTTTTGAAGTTTGAAATTATTGTATCTTCTGCTTCATGCTTTCTGTTTTGCATCCACCGATCACTGTTCACGTTTTGCATCCACCGATCACTGTTCACGTTTTGCATCCACCGATCACTGTTCACGTTTTGCATCCACCGATCACTGTTCACGTTTTGCATCCACCGATCACTGTTCACGTTTTGCATCCACCGATCGCTATTCACGTTTTGCATCCACCGATCACTGTTCACGTTTTGCATCCACGATCACTGTTCACGTTTTGCATCCACCGATCACTGTTCACGTTTTGCATCCACCGATCACTGTTCACGTTTTGCATCCACCGATCACTGTTCACGTTTTGCATCCACCGATCACTGTTCACGTTTTGCATCCACCGATCACTGTTCACGTTTTGCATCCACCGATCACTGTTCACGTTTTGCATCCACCGATCACTGTTCACGTTTTGCATCCACCGATCACTGTTCACGTTTTGCATCCACCGATCACTGTTCACGTTTTGCATCCACCGATCACTGTTCACGTTTTGCATCCACCGATCACTGTTCACGTTTTGCATCCACCGATCACTGTTCACGTTTTGCATCCACCGATCACTGTTCACGTTTTGCATCCACCGATCACTGTTCACGTTTTGCATCCACCGATCACTGTTCACGTTTTGCATCCACCGATCACTGTTCACGTTTTGCATCCACCGATCACTGTTCACGTTTTGCATCCACCGATCACTGTTCACGTTTTGCATCCACCGATCACTGTTCACGTTTTGCATCCACCGATCACTGTTCACGTTTTGCATCCACCGATCACTGTTCACGTTTTGCATCCACCGATCACTGTTCACGTTTTGCATCCACCGATCACTGTTCACGTTTTGCATCCACCGATCACTGTTCACGTTTTGCATCCACCGATCACTGTTCACGTTTTGCATCCACCGATCACTGTTCACGTTTTGCATCCACCGATCACTGTTCACGTTTTGCATCCACCGATCACTGTTCACGTTTTGCATCCACCGATCACTGTTCACGTTTTGCATCCACCGATCACTGTTCACGTTTTGCATCCACCGATCACTGTTCACGTTTTGCATCCACCGATCACTGTTCACGTTTTGCATCCACCGATCACTGTTCACGTTTTGCATCCACCGATCACTGTTCACGTTTTGCATCCACCGATCACTGTTCACGTTTTGCATCCACCGATCACTGTTCACGTTTTGCATCCACCGATCACTGTTCACGTTTTGCATCCACCGATCACTGTTCACGTTTTGCATCCACCGATCACTGTTCACGTTTTGCATCCACCGATCACTGTTCACGTTTTGCATCCACCGATCACTGTTCACGTTTTGCATCCACCGATCACTGTTCACGTTTTCCATCCACCGATCACTGTTCACGTTTTGCATCCACCGATCACTGTTCACGTTTTGCATCCACCGATCACTGTTCACGTTTTGCATCCACCGATCACTGTTCACGTTTTGCATCCACCGATCACTGTTCACGTTTTGCATCCACCGATCCGTTCTGCATCCACGATCACTGTTCACGTTTTGCATCCACCGATCACTGTCACGTTTTCCATCCACCGATCACTGTTCACGTTTTGCATCCACCGATCACTGTTCACTTTTGTCATATTCACGTCATCCACTGTTTACATCTTCCATTTTCAAAGCATCATTCCAGTTTAATTTGATCTACTGCCCAACAGTAATATGCTTTTGAAAAAAACCAAGTCTTCCGCCAGTCTTTCCCCTAAGTCTTCCGCCTACGTCTTCCTGTTTTAATCTGAGAAGTTTTAAGGGTTTGTTTTTTTAAAGCTCAGTCGGTTTATAAAAAAAAAATAGTCTCCGTTTCTGTAAATGTCCCGGAGTGATGGCTCCTCGGCCCGATCGGGTCTGGGGCTGTCACAGTTTTGTTTGGCGAGGACTTCCCAGTCGGTCACCCAACCTAGTACTACTCTCGCCGAAGGGTTTGTTTTTTTAAAGCTCAGTCGGTTTATAAAAAAAAATAGTTTCCGTTTCTGTAAATGTCCCGGAGTGATGGCTCCTCGGCCCGATCAGGTTTGGAGCTGTCACAGTTTTGATTGGCAAGGACTTCCGAGTCGGTCACCCAACCTAGTACTACTCTCACCGAAGCACTTTTAACGCCGGAGTTCTTTTAGGATCCGTTGTCAATCGTGCTCCAAAACGCATCTTACTATGATAAGAGGGTCTCTTTACATATGTTTCATTTTCATATATTTCTCCAAGCGATGTGGAATTGTGACGACCCCATTTTTACGACCCGTCACCTTCCGGTTCGCCCGCGCGGACGTATCGCCATCCGGGTTTCGGTTCGTGCAGCCATCATACACTTACTTACATATCTGGGTCATCACAATCACCCCCCCTTGGGGGTCCAACGTCCCCGTTGGCCACATTTCTGGTTAGGTACAGGCTCTGATATCATTTGTAACGACCCTTGTTCCCAGTAAGATATTGTCCGCTCTGGGGATTGGGCCGTAGCCCAATATCCTCCCCTCACGCCTTTGTTTGGCGAGGACGTCCCAGTCGGTCACCCAACCTGGTACTACTCTCACCAGATGGAGAGAGTACGTCTGGTGGTTAGATAGCCATTTCCATCTACCGGGGGAAAAACATGCTTCACCAACTAAACAACTATATCTGAACCCCACCCAGTCGTGACCGGGATTACGTGCATTCGTTTCTTTACATTAATTCATTTCTTTTCATAAAACTATTGAGAAACTCATTTTCATGCCAATTTGAAAAAGTGTGATACATGTACAGTTCATAATTAACATAGGAAACAAACAATAAATCTTAAAAAAGGCACCACAACCTAAACTCCTAAACTACCCAACCACTTACTCTACAACTACGGAGTTCACCAAAATCCTCGATAACATTATAACTCTTGGTGTAGGCCAAATCGGTCATACAAAGCACGAAGACTTACCTCGCGTCCTTAGTACACCGAGCTCCGTCCACGAGCGTTGTTCACCAATAACATTTTACAACACACGGCATTAAACCGAGCCTAAATCATCGAACTTTGAAAACTAACGGAACTCCTACTAAAGAAAATTTCCTAAAACTCTATTTTGACTCATTGAGGAATTCCATCGAGCAATTTGTGCT
Organism: Begonia masoniana; assembly: GCA_022432975.1. Classification (NCBI taxonomy): domain Eukaryota; kingdom Viridiplantae; phylum Streptophyta; class Magnoliopsida; order Cucurbitales; family Begoniaceae; genus Begonia; species Begonia masoniana. The sequence continues at coordinate 44,833,140 of CM039510.1, read as the reverse complement.
CGTGAATCCTTAATCTCCATTAATGGAGTTTTCAAAACTTCCAACACCTAAAATTTGCATTAATGACCATTAACTCGTCCAACTACTTCCAATGTTCATTAATACGTCCACCAAAGTCATAATTAGGGCAAGCCTAGCCGTTTTTAACATAACCTGGCTATTTCGCAAAAACCCTAAACGAAACCCTAACCGTTTAACTTTGCGAAAACCGAAATCTAACGTCTCATAAGTACAGAGTCTTACCTAGGGAGCGAAGATGGAGAAGAAACGTGAAGAACGAACCGCCAGAAGTGAAGCGTTGGTCGCTGGAGAGGAGAATCGTGTGAGAAGGAAGAAATCGCCAAAGAGCTTCTGCTGGGAGGAGAAATCGTGAGAACGTGAGAAAGGGAAAGAGGATTTTGCTTAAGTTAAAAATTTTAACTTGATGGATTACTGTTTTGCTCTTCCTTTGATTTCCTATTTATTTCGTTGCTTACATCGTTATTTAACTAACGACTCGATTTTCTCTAAATCTTCTTATTTTACCAATAATTCCAATTTATTGTTAGGGCTCCATTAAAATTTTTCGTTCGCAAAACGGACATAATTTGACATATTTACAAAAATGCCATTATATAATGGAATTACAAAAATCCCGTAAAACCGGGTATTACATTTCATCTACTTTAATTAAAATTTTGTCCTCAAAATTTGATTACACAAATAGTTCGTGATACTTGGACATCATATCCTGCTTCCTCTCCCAAGTGGTCTCCTCAACGTCATGGTTCCGCCATAGGACTTTCACTAGCGGAATCTCCTTATTACGTAATACTTTGATAGAGGATTCCAAAATTCGCACTGGCCTTTCCACGTAAGTCAGTGTTGGCTGTACCTTGATATCTCGTACTTCTACGACATGTGATGGGTCACACACACTTCCGAAGCATGGATACGTGAAACACGTTGTGAATGCCTTCCATCAACGCCGGAAGCTATAATTGGTAAGCTAACCTCACGATCCTCTTCAAAATAGGGAACGACCCCACATAACGAGGGTTCAACTTGCATCTTCTTCCGAACCACATCACACCCTACGTGCTAATTACGTGCTATTTTTTAATTAATTAAATAATTAAAATAAATGAAATAAGTCATTTACTAATTAATTAAATGAATTTGATATTAGTAGATAGAGTTAAAAATTAAAAAATAAAATTAAGAAGTAAACAGCTCGTGAATTAAAAAGCAAATCACTCGTGCACACGTGTTTCTGTAACTTTAACATGCGGCGATACATTAGCCATAATCACGCGCCAACATTGTACGTGATATGGTGGAAGCCGGATTGGACCAATTCACTGAGTGAGCCAGCCGTTCTAATAAAGCGTGTGAGTAACGCGTTCCAAAAGAGTGTGAGGGAGAAGCTGATCCAATGGTTCGTGAAACGACAGTTTTACTCTCTGTCCAGTCTTCGTTGAACCTAAAACTACAAACTATAAGCTTTACGCACCAACTTTATATACAGACTCTCTCTCCCCTCCCTCTCTCTCCCCTCCCTCTCTCTCTCTCTCTGAACCAAGAATAAATACAGAGATCCGTCTCTCACTTCTTCTCCCCACCACTCTTTCTCTCTCTAGATCGCAGACGAGAAAGATGCCAAGCAGATTTGGAAAAAACCTTAACCGATGTTTTTCAAAGATCAGACGTCAATCAGAACACAAATCTCTACCGGCGAATACTCTCCGGCCACAAACACAAGATCATGATCAAGATCACAGCAGGCCATGCTCCAAACCCACCATCTCTCCGTCGTCAATCTTGATTAAAAACTACAACTCTCTCTACGATCATACCTTAGATCATTGCTCCACCTCCTCCCTCTCCGCCACTTCCTCCTCCTCCGTTCCCCCAGATTCCTATCTCTTCGCCACCGCCTTCGCCTCCGACCGCTTCTTCTTCTCCTCCCCCGGCCATTCCAACTCCATTATAGAACCCACCGCCATAGACTCTACGTCAGCACTGTCATCATCTGCTATCACCGCCACAACGACGTGGGAACTAAACGAAGACGTACTCTTCACAAACGGGGTGGCGGTTCCGACGTACTCCCCGGACCCGTACAAAGATTTCCGACAATCCATGCAGGAAATGGTGGAAGCCAGAGAGCAAATGGACGTGAAGAAATCGAGCTGGGAATTCTTACACGAGCTCCTCCTGTGTTACCTAGCAATCAATTCAAAAAGCACCCACAAGTTCATTTTCAGAGCTTTCGCCGACCTCCTCGTCAGTCTCATGCCATCGCCGGAGGACGCCGGCAGAAAAAGAAGAGACTGAGATTTCAACATGAAATATCTATAATAGTGGGTCGATCCAATCTTACATCGTACGATTAGATGTTCATATAATATGCTTTGGTTCATCAAGCTTTTGACTGTCTCCATATATCAGCCTCATCCTCCATTCTTCTGGTCAAAATTTTTACACTTTTAACAACTAATAACTCCATTGATCCATGATATCATTGAGAGATTGAGAAGAGTCCAAACTATAATAAGATATTGAATCTGGAAAAGTAAAAGAAGAAACCAGGCTTTTAGATATGAAGACACGAGTCACATGAGCGAAACAAAAGCATATCTTCCTCCATTTTTGTTTGCTGGAAGCAAAAGCATATACCCTCTTTTCGTAGAAGTCCTTTTCCGGCTTTACAGAGCTGTTATAATTCAATAGAGCTCTCAAACAAAAGTAGGACAGAAATTCCGGGGTTTCCTGTTTCAGAGTTTTCATCAAGTTGGGAAGGAACCATGATTTGGTTCTGGATCTTAGAGCAAATTTGATTCAATCATTCGTGTAAACAAATTTTGATTTACTCGAATGAATCATCCAGACAGCTAATAAATGTTTTCAAAATGGGTTGAAATCCAAATCAGAATACATTCCATGCTAGAACAACTGACACACAGGTAGCTCATTCGGGTTGATTTCAAATCAGCAGAGTTAGCTAATCTTGCACTTGCAAATGAGACAAATCAGATGCACGAATCAATTTATAAACAAAAGCAAAATAAACAAGTCAGGGAATCTTGATTTTGTTCATTAGCTTCCTGATGAAATAAATAACGAAGCTGGAAGTGGAAAATAAGACACAAATTTCTTCAGTCAATAACAATTAGTTTAATGGCTATTAGAAGCAACAGATGGTTGGACAGACATTGCCTTGTACTGGATCTTGATCTGGAAAATGCTGGGCAAAGTCCTTGACAGCACAAGAAGGCTGATCTAAAGTCCCTTTATTATCACAAAGTTTACAATTATGTACAGCATCCATACCATGTTTGAAAATAGTACAGATTTCTTCTTTAGATTCATGACTGTGTTCCCGATTATCAAGTATGTCCTCATTCTCCAATTTCTCGACAGAATAAGAGGTTCCATTGTATTTGGGCTCTTCAGATTCTTCGCGGAAATTTCTTCAAATGTTTGCTTACAATCTCTGAAGTTCCAAGCTTGGTCAATTCTGAATTTGGTTCCAGAATTTTATCATCAGCACGAGGCGAAGGATCATCACAAGGTGTTACAGAATCTATGGTCCATTATCCAATGAGTCATCGATGAACAAGTCATAAATCAGAAATGATATTTAAGTAAAGCAAATGAGATAATAACCAGATCAACTTTATAACAAGTTATGTTACTAATACTTGTACCAGAAGATTCCTTTCATAAAAAAAGCTTCGTGTTTACTGTACTAAGATAGACAAAATCACCACTGTTGAGCTAACAAACAAGTTAAGGACTAGTCCAAACTAGTTGATTCCAAGAATAATGGAACAGAATGATCAAGCACAATTGGCAATATGCTCAAAACAAGGTAAATTAGCAAAAAGTTTCATGCATGAAATCGACACCCTCGACAATGATGAAAAGGCAAATTTAGAAAACAAGAAAGTTACAAGCATCGGTTTTCATTCTTCTTGGAAAAACGTCATACTCTACAGATATCATAATGCACTCATAAAAAAGAAAAATTGGATTGAATTAAGATGAGATTAGTAGCGAATGTAAATTTATATTCACTGGTACAAAAAAAAAAGAGACACATCATTGAAATGGTACAATGTTCACACTAAATTACCTCATGCATGTGATTCAAAGATCAGATTTTCGACTGTCATAAAAGATCTTTAGGCCTGAATTCAAGAGTCCTTACCCATAATTATAGAGGATATTTTGGATCAGATTGATTCCACTTCTATGGTCAATAATATGCAAAAACCATTCATCCATTACAGACAACGCAACAGTGCTTGGAATTGCATAGAAACTTCTGATGAATTTTACTGCCAAGTGAAATATCAGTGTGTTAGGAGACCACCAGTGTTATTCACATATTCGAGAAGGAGGAAGGAGGCTCGGAAGAAATAGCTATGTTTTCTTATACATTGATTACATTTTAATATCTTTACGTTTTAATATCGTTAGGGTGTTTTGTAGAGGTGGGGTATTATTTTGATTACAGGAGATTGTTAGGGGCAAAAGAGGCAGTTGCTTTGTAATTCGGTTAGGGGGTATATTCTGCAGTGAGAGAAGGAGAGAAGGGGAGGAAAAACTTGGGAAAAGGGAGAGAGTAGGAGCTCTAGAATTCTTCTACATTTTCATTGATCGTTGTGAAGACGGATTTCTTGCTGTGTTTGTTAACCTTAATATTACCTGGATTGTTTTGGTTCTGCTGTGTGGCTTGCTGTTTTGTGATTAAACAGGGAGTATATCATTGGAATCAGAGCAGACAACTGGGGTGATGGTCGGGAAGAAGAAATCACAGGCGATGGGGAAATCGAATTTGATCGATGATCAGTTGGGTCCAGGTGAGGTCTGGCAGGAAATAGGCAATATCAAGGAGAGCATTGCCTGTCTGCCGGAGTTGACACGCGACATGGCGACGGTCATGGCGAACTTGCAGTCGCTGGCCGATGCTATACATTTTCCTCCATGGCAATGGGACAAGGGAAAACAGAAGGCCGCCGACGAACAGGGAGGGCAGTCGAGTTGTCAAGGACCGACTGGAGGTGGTGACGAAAGATGGAAAGAAGAGCACCTTCATCGACGAATGGAGATGCCGGTCTTCGCCGAAGGGGACCCTGGCGATTGGATCTTTCAGGTGGAGAGGTTCTTCACGTTCCAATCTCTCTCGGAGTTCGAGAAACTTCAATGGGTGGCGGTACATCTGGAAGGTGAAGCACTGGCGTGGTTCCATTGGGAAGAACGGAGATGCCCAATCCGCAGCTGGACTGACTTCCGTTACCTTCTTATCGAACGATTCCGATCATCGTTGGAGGGGACCCTCTCCGAATGTTTCTTGAAGCTGAAGCAGACAGGGACAGTGCGGGAGTATTGCCAAGTCTTCGAGTGAGCAGCCTCTCATTTTTCAGACGTATCGGAGCATCTGCTAGAAGCAAAGTTTATGAATGGACTGCGTGACGACATCCGAGCCGAGCTGCTGGTGCTACGGCCGGCGGGACTGGAGCAGAGCATGGTGACCGCGTAGAGAGTAGAAGATAAATTTAGTCTTCTCCATCGAACCAGGCCGGGTACGAAGGGAAGTGGGCCAGGCAGATCTGGCCCATCAGGCCATACGCCCATGGGACTTGCATCAAACCAGATCTTTCAGACGAGCCCAAGCCCGATGTTTTCTTCGTCGCAAGCCTCGTACGCGGGGCAATCTACGAAGTCGACCACAACCACCACCCAATCAGTTTGACCAGCAGCTTCTTTCTGGCAATTGACAGACACAGAAGTTTTGGCGATGAGGGAAAAGAGGTTGTGTTATCGTTGCATCGAACACTTCTTCCCAGGGCATCGGTGTAGGGCTAAGGAAATCTTAGTGCTACTTTGTCAAGAGGAGGATGAATCGGCCGATGAACCGCCAGGTGTAGAAGAAGAGATACCGACGGACTCAAACCCCACGGCAGTACCTGGCGGAGCGCGATTTTCTTTGAACTCTTTGGTGGGGTTGTCTTCTCCCGACTCGCTGAAAATCAGAGGTAAAATTATGGGACAAGAAGTGGTGGTTCTCATCGATAGTGGAGCAACTCACAATTTTATCTCTCATAATGTCATTAAAAAATTAGGCATTCCAGTGGAGGATTATGGACATTTCGAAGTGAAAACTGGCATAGGTATGGTGGTTTGCAGTACTGGGATTTGAAGAGCTCTGCAACTATTATTTCCAGAATGTACAGTCGTCGAAAATTTCTTTCTGCTAGACTTGGGCAGTGCAGATGTTATATTGGGATTTAAATGGTTGAAAGCTCAGGATGAAATGCGAGTCAAATGGGGAGCACTCACCATGACATTTACTGTGCAGGGGAAGAAGGTGGTTTTACAGGGGGACCCAAGCTTAGGCAGATCATTGATTTCTTTCAAATCTCTGGTGAAGCAATTTGGTCCGGGTGATACTGGTTTATTATTGGGTTTGCCGGTTCTCATTGCTGAGCCGAGTCCCCATCAATATGCCGAGATAGATGCTATGTTAAGCTCTTTTAAGGAGCTCTTCGCTATGCCACAAGGATTGCCACCTCCGCGGGTTTTGGATCATCAAATTGTGCTCACGCAGGGCACCCCTCCAGTGTGTGTCAGGCCATATTAATACTCGCACATTCAAAAGAATGAGATTGAAAAGCTTGTGGGAGAAATGTTAGCGGCCGGTCTTATTCAATCCAGTACTAGTCCCTTCTTTAGCCAGTTATCTTAGTCAAGAAAAAGAATGGGAGTTGGCGCTTTTGTGTCGATTATCGGGCCTTGAACAGGGTCACTATTCCCAATAAGTTTCCCATCCCGAGGGTGGATGAGCTTTTGGATGAGCTAGCAGGAGCTACTATATTTTCGAAACTGGATTTGCGATCGGGATATCACCAAATCCGAGTTCGACCGGAAGACATACCGAAGACGGCTTTAAGAACACACGAGGGTCATTATGAATTTTTGGTAATGCCGTTTGGGCTCACCAATGCTCCTTCGACATTCTAAGCCCTCATGAACCAACTACTCAAACCGTTCTTGCGGAATTTTGTCCTTGTGTTTTTTGACGATGTTTTGATTTACAGTGTGGATTTGGCGGGGCACTTACATCATCTAGAAGCTGTGCTTACAGTATTGAGAGAGAATTAGTTGTATGTCAATCCATCCAAATGCTTCTTTGATCGACCACAATTGGAATATCTAGGGCATATCATTTCGGCTACGGGGGTGGCTGTTGATTCGTCTAAGGTGGAAGCTATGCTTACTTGGCCCACACCATGCACTTTGAAGGAACTAAGGGGATTCTTGTGGCTCAGTGGCTATTACCGTCGTTTTATGGCGGGATATGATAAAATAGCAGCTCCACGTACTGCTCTCTTGAAGAAGGATGCTTTTCTCTGGTCTGAAGACTCTGTTGCAGCCTTTCAACAGCTTAAGGTTGCTATGACATCGGTGGCCCATTTTGGCACTACCCGATTTTTCCAAACCATTTGTTGTGAAGGCTGACGCGTCTGGCAATGGCATAGGGGTTGTCCTTATGCAACGGAGTCGTATAATTGCTTTCTTCAGCCAAGCCTTGTCTCCACAAGTGCAACTAGAGTCGGTGTATGAACAGGAATTGCGAGCCATCGTATTGTCCATTATCAAGTGGAGACCTTATTTACTAGGGCGCCATTTTATTGTTCGCACGGATCAACGAAGCTTGAAATATTTGTTGGAACAACGCCAGGTGAATTCCGAGCATCAGAAGTGGCTCACTAAGATTATGGGATACGACTTTGAGATACAATATCGGCCAAGATTAGAGAATAAGGCGGCTGATGCTTTGTCTCGACGACCTACTCTAATTACGCTGGCTGCTTTATCATTCACAGCACTCGTGCCTTGGGAGGATATACAAAACAAAATTTTGGCTAACAAAGACTTATCAGTGATTTTGACTAAGCTTCAGCAGCAATCCGAAGTCCCACGTGGATATGCCTTGCAGAATGACCGATGATATGATAATGGGAGGCTGGTTTTAGCAGCTAATTTGGCGATTATTCCCTTATTGCTTCGGGAATTTCACGGATCTGTCGTGGGGGTCACTCCGGTGGGGTTAAAACATATCAGCGCATTACAGCAGAGTTCTTTTGGAAGGGGCTATGTAACCAGGTTAAACAGTTTGTTGCATCTTGCGCCATTTGCCAGCGGAGTAAATATCAGGCCTTATCACCAGTCGGGCTTCTACAACCCCAACCGTTCCCCACATTGATTTGGGAGGATATTTTCATGGACTTCATTGAGGGGTTACCACGATCAGAGGTGCCATCTTGGTGGTCGTCGATCGATTAAGTAAGTATGCTCACTTTATTGCCTTAAAACATCCCTTTACTGCTCAACTGGTGGCTACAGTATTCATTAAAGAAGTGGTGCGATTACATGGTTTCCCACGATCAATCGTCAGTGATCACGATAAAGCCTTCTTAAGTAATTTCCTGAAAGAACTATTTAAATTGCAAGGGACAACTCTAAAACACAGTTCCGCCTATCACCCACAAACAGACGGGCAGACAGAGGTTGTTAATTGCTCTCTGGGGACCTATTTGCGCTACTTCACATCGGATACGCCACGGTCATGGGTTAAGTGGTTAGCTTGGGCTGAATTTTTGTATAATACGTCCTTTCATACTGCTACAAAGATGTCCCCATTCAAGGCTGTCTATGGTAGAGAACCACCTTCCTTGATTCGGGTTGGTACAGGTGCCGCAATTGTCCAATCCATCGAGGACCTTCTCCAGGAACGGGATGCCATTCTTACAACTTTACAAGCTAACATGGCTAGAGCCCAAGCCCGTATGAAATAAACAGCTGACGGTAGGCGACATGATGTGTACTTTGAGGAAGGTGATTGGGTTTATGTTAAGTTACAACCCTATAGATAGCGTTCGGAGCAAGGACAAGGAATGAGAAGCTGAGTCCCCATTTAATGGCAAGGATTGTAATTAGTGTGACCTGGTTCGATATAAATAGGAAGAGGAAAGCATAAAATATCATTTAAACTCTCCTGTAGCCGACTTTCCTCTTCTGGCGATTTCCTCCTTCGGCAACCGATTCCTCCCTTCTCTTTCTTCGACGATTCAAGCTCAGGTAAGGTTTAGGTGATTCATTCATTAAACTTTTGATTAAGGGTGATTACTGGTTGGTGTTTAAAGACTTATAGTCGGACAATACTTGAATAATGACAGTATTTCGAGTCTTCTGTATTGGCATTGGTATAGAATCCTAGACGTTGTCGACGTTTTAGTTGAGAGTCTAAAATCTATATGAATCTGGCAGTTTAGGCGATGATGCCATTAATGTTTTGAAAGTTAAGCTCTGCACACTAAGTGCTCAGCGAAATGCCTTAGAGGTTCAAGCTAGAATCTATGATGATTTCTTTAGCCAAGATTTTACCAGCTCTGAGTTTAGATTATTCAGGACATATTTAACATTGAAGTGTGAAATGTCCTAAGTGGAAAAGGATTCAAGTGAAGGCACGGCATAGCAAAGGAATCCAGGTAATTGAGTGCGTTAAGATTTCCGGCCATTAGGGCTCTACATTACAAGGGTACTAGGTTAAGCTTGTTATTGACAATGTCCGGATGTTTGTGGTTTGTACTACGGTATATGCTGGATGTCTGAGTTTTCTCTGGTGTAATGTTCTGTTTTGTATGTAGATTTCACGCATTATGATTTACCTTCCAAAAATGCAAAACGTTTTATGAACATGCCCCTTTCATGAATGATATAAGACAATGAGATGTATGCAACTATATTTAAGTGAGGGTTGGGGTGGTTTGACCATGTCACTGTCCAGGGATGGACCAAGATTACTGCCCGAGAGGAGGCCATGTACATGCACTCGGCCTATGTACATAAAAAACGTGCAGCAACCAATTTTGAATAAAAAGAAGGAAGAACTTCCTTCCAGCCTAAAATTTTTGACAAAATCGGTAGACGATTTTGACTGAAAAACCAAACCCTCGCCTATAAATTCAGACGCTCAGGGAAGGGAAAACTCACACCAAATAAATCAAGCCCTTACCTCGCCAGAATCGTCGCGCTATTCTCTGACAAAAACCACTCTCTCTCGGCCGAACTCCTCTCCGGCGAAGAACCCTCCTCGGCCGAAACCCTTGTTATGCGCGACCAAGCTCCGTCATCGACCGACGGAACTCCGACCTCCGACTCCCTCTCCCTCGGCCACACTCTCTCTCTCTCTCCCTCTCAATCCCTCTTTGTTCTTTGCCCTCACGCGAAGAAGAAGAAGGGGAAGAAAATAGAGGTTCGGTTTTATTTTTTTTAAAACTGAACCAAACCGGTTCTTTGCAGCACAAACCGAACCAGACCAGAACAGTCCAAACCGAACCAAACCGGACACTGTTCACCATTGGCACTGTTCATCTGAACCGACCCGAACCCAAACTGACCCGAATTTTGACTCGACTCAAAATTCGACCCAAACCGATCTACGATTTTACCGGTAAGGAATTTCTATCTAAATTCTTGTGAAATTGATTTATTAAAGTAAAAAATTTATATTGGATATTTATTTAGGTAGAAATTTTTGAAAGTTGTCCGAAACGATTTAATTCAACCATATCCGATCTACGAGTCACGAAATTATTTGGAATTTCAGAAAATCCCGATAACCCTACTCGCTCGGAATTCAGGTAAGTGAAAGTACAAATTTTTCAACGTTTTGGCTACGGCCCTACATCACAATAAATTTATGTTATTTTGTATAATTATTTTATTACACGATTTGATATGTGAGCACTCATATTTAGGCATTTTTATAGAATATTTTAAAAGATAAAATTTGTAGGACATTTGTACGTGTGTGTGAAAATAATGGAATTGACGGCAATCACGTGATAGCAAAAGCCACATTAAGATGGTGAGATTGAACGTTAAAAGTAAAAGTAAAAGTAAAAATAAAAGATGACAAAGCCATGATGGAACAGTCTTAAAAGATGGTTCAAGAATGAGATCTAACCAGTATGTAACAGTTAACATGATTCGGTAGAAGTACATGTTTTGCAACTGCACGTATTCTCACTTACTGAGATTATTTCTCATAGTTTTGTAAATTGTGATGTAGGTGAATTTTTATCTGATGAAGAATTGCCTATGATCGAGAACCCTCCAGAGGCAAATGAGTATACAGAGGAGTAAAAGGTTTAAAGAAAGAAATTTAAAAGTTCTATGATTAAAGTCTTCAAGGATGTTTCACGTTTTATTATCAAAAACTTTAAATAAGTTTTGTTGAATTTTTATTATTAATAAAGTTTTATGAATTATTAATTCTGCTTTTGTTTAAATTTTAAAGCTTCCTTGCATTTAATGTTTCAATAATTATTTAAAGAGAATTTTAAAATATTATAGAATTAGGGTTTTTAACGCTCGAATTTAATTTAATAAAATGATTTTGGGGAAAAATTTTAGGGTTTCCAAATTAGAGTTTCAAATTGGGAAAATCAAATTGGGGATTTTAAATTCGGGGCGTTACAGTTTTGTATCAGAGAAAAGATTTTAAAAACGATTCTGTAAACTGATCTGTATGCTCATGTGCACCTGGAAGATTGTCGATCAGCAAGTAAGTTTGTATTAAAAGTTATATTTTGATAAAAGTATGTTAAATAATTTTATAGTACATTTCCAAAAGATAGCTTTCTTAAATTTAAGTCCTCGTGATGTAGACTATGGCCAATCGTAGAGAAAATGGAAATGGGAATGGAAACGGTAGGGATGTAGTATTTGATCGAATGATGGAAATGATGGAGCAACTGGCTCAAGTAACTAATGCGGCAGCCCAAGCAGCTACGGCAGCAACCCAAGCAATTAATGCACAAACTCATATTCCTAATAGACCTCAACATGCAGACGTTGACTTCAATAGATTTTGAAAATTGGATCCTCTAATTTTTAATAGCAATTTGGCAGATATGGCAGCAACAGATAATTGGATAAGGACTATAATTGAAATCTTTGAGCAAACCAAAACTTCCAAGGAAGAGAAAGTCAATTGCGCGTCTTCTATGTTCCGAATGGAAGCACGCTACTGGTGGGATTCTATAAAGGTGATACATTCAGTCGCCACCATGACATGGAAGAAATTCTAAGAACTTTTCTATGAAAAGTATTTTACAGACTCAATGATGGATGCCAAGGCAGAGGAATTCATGGCTTTGAAGCAAATAGGAAGTGTAAACGATTATTTACACAAGTTTGAACAACTATCTCGCTATGCTCCTTATATAGCTGGTAGCGAGATTATGAAAGTAAAAAGATTTATTCAATGATTAAGGGCGGAGATACAAAAGGATATCCGTCTTATTACCTCCAAGAACTCTCCATTCGCATTTGTGGTGGAGAAAGCATTATGTGCAGAGCAAGGAGAAAAAGAAATCAACCGAGCTCAAGTGTTTAGAAGGAGGTACATTCATGCAACTCAGACTGCCAAGAATAAAGTTCTGCAACAACAACATGGAACTAAGTGACCAATGATCGATGCACCGGCAGAAGGACCTTCCAAGTACGCTAAGAAGGAACCTATGACGACGAATGTGCCTTTATGTCCTTCATGCAAGAAACCACATTCTGGAGAGTGTCGCATTCAGGCCAATACTTGCTTTAAGTGTGGTTAACGTGGACATTTTATCAAGGACTGCCCCAGAAATAGCCAGAAGCAACCATTAGCAGTCGCTCGAGTTTTCACTATGACCAAGGAGGAAGCTGAAAAGAATGCAGATGTGATAACAGGTGTGCTTCTAATTTCTGAAGTACCTTCCTTTATATTAATTGATTCTGGTGCAACCCATTCTTTTATATCCAATATGCATTCAAAGAAATTAAATAAGGCAATAGAACCTTTAGAACATAAGTTTGGTGTAGCTACACCGTCTGGTGCAGTAATGATCGCCGACTCTATTATTCTAGAATGCAAAGTTCATATTGGAGATAGAGAATTGGAAGCAGACTTAGTTATTTTGGCCATGCAAGATTACGACATAATTCTTGGCATGGATTGGCTAGCCAGACACTACGCAACTATTGATTGTCGCAAAAAGATCGTAAGATTTCAAGTACCTGAAGCGGAACCATTCTTATTCCATGGCGATAAAAAGAGTTCGAGAATTCCTGTTATATCATCTTTGCGAGCACAAAGATTATTGAAATCTGGATGTTTTGCCTTCTTGGCGAGTGTTGTGAGCACTCAAACCAAGGAAGCAATGACCCTGGATAAAGTGATGATAGTTCGTGAATATCCCGATATTTTTCCAGATGATTTAACAAGTTTGCCACCAATTAGAGATGTAGAATTCAGCATTGATATTCTACCTGGAACGACACCCATCTCTAAAGCTCCATACAGAATGGCACCAATTGAATTAAAGAAATTGAAAGTTCAACTAGACGAATTGCTAGAAAAAGGATTTATTCGACCAAGCTTTTCGCCATGGGGAGCCCCTGTATTATTCGTGAAGAAGAAGGATGGATCTATGAGAATGTGTATTGATTATCGGGAACTGAATAAAGTCACTATCAAGAACAAGTACCCACTCCCAAGAATCGATGACTTGTTTGATCAATTAAAAGGTGCTGGAGTCTTTTCAAAAATAGATCTTAGATCCGGCTTCCATCAATTAAGAATCAAAGATGATGACGTATCCAAGACGGCATTTCGGACGAGATACGGCCACAATGAGTTTCGAGTTATGCCTTTTGGATTGAGTAATGCTCCGGCCGCTTTTATGGATTTAATGAATCGAATATTCAAGAAATTCTTAGATGAATTCGTAATTGTTTTCATCGACGATATTATCATCTATTCGAAGAGTAAGGAAGATCATGAAAGGAACCTGCGAATTGCTTTATCAATTTTGAGACATGAGAAACTATATGCAAAATTCTCCAAGTGTGAATTTTGGATGGGGAAAGTGAATTTTCTTGGCCATATTATTTCAAAGAATGGTGTAGCAGTGGATCCAGTAAAGATAGAAGTTGTTAGTAAATGGCCTCAACCAAAGAACGCAGCTGAGATAAGGAGTTTTCTTGGTTTTGCGGGATATTATCGAAGATTCGTAGAAGGATTCTCAAGTTTAGCCAACCCGCTTACGAAGCTAACCAAGAAAGGTGTTAAATATTTATGGACTGAAGAATGCGAACGAAGCTTTCAGGAGCTAAAAAAGAGACTGATCTCGGCACCTATACTTACTATACCATCTGGATCAGGAAAATTTGTGGTGTATAGTGATGCTTCAAAGTATGGACTGGGATGTGTTCTCATGAAGGAAGGAAAAGTGGTAGCTTATGCCTCGAGACAATTGAAGGATCACGAGAAGAACCACATAACTCATGATTTGGAGCTTGCAACGGTGGTTCACGCATTAAAGATTTAGAGGCACTACCTTTATGGAGAAATGTGTGAAATTTATACCGACCATAAAAGTCTAAAGTACTTTCTAACTCAGAATGATCTAAATATGAGATAACGCAGATGGTTGGAATTGGTAAAAGACTATGACTACGAGATTATTTACCCATCCTGGTAAGACTAATGTTGTAGCTGATGCATTGAGTAGAAGAACATCTTCTCAAGTTTCTTCGTTGCGGCTGATTCCAGAACAGCTAACTAAGGAGATGCAGAAATCTAACATCGAAGTTATACCGTTTGGGCTAATAGAGAGATTGTCTGCTATGACGCTTCAGCCAAGTTTGCTTGAGCAAATAAAGGATAAGCAACGCGGTGATGCATTTATTTGCAAGGTGAAAGAAGAATTGGAGGCTGGAAGAGTTTCTGAATTTTCTATATCTGATAATGGGATTATCCAGTTCAAAAAGAGATGGTGTATACCAGATGATGCTGAGTTAAAAAGAGTTATATTGGAAGAAGCACACTCAACCCCTTACTCGGTACACCCTGGTTCAACCAAAATGTATCGAGATTTGAAGCAGCATTATTGGTCGTGGAATGAAAGTGGATGTAGCTAAATTTGTTGAGAAATGTCTCACTTGTCAGCAAGTCAAAGCGGAACATTAACAACCTGCTGGTACATTGCAACCACTCATGGTGCCTCAGTGGAAATAGGAACATATCACGATGGATTTCGTTGTTGGACTTCCAAGATCAATTAAAAATTATGACTCTATTTGGGTGATAGTTGACAGGTTGACAAAATCGGCACATTTTATTCCTGTACGGACTACATATACTATGGATCAATATGCTCATCTCTATGTTCAGGAGATTATCAGACTTCATGGCACTCCCATTTCTATCGTGTCTGATCGAGATACCTGTTTTATCTCCAAATTTTGAAAGAGTATGCAAAAAGCCATGGGTACTAAGTTAAATTTTAGTACAGCTTTTCATCCTCAGACAGATGGACAATCGAAAAGAACTATTCAAACCTTGGAGGACATGTTAAGAGCTTGTGCTATCAATTTTCAAGGAAATTGGAGTAAAAATCTGCCATTGGTGGAGTTCGCCTACAATAATAGTTATCAGGCTTCAATTGGAATAGCGCCTTATGAAGCTTTATATGGTCAAAAAATGTAGATCACCAGTGCATTTGGATGAAGTAGGTGAAGGCATACTAGTTGGGCCAGATATTTTGAGACAGACTGCAGAGATTGTTGCACTAATCAGGAAAAGAATTCTTACGGCCCAGAGTAGACAGAAAAGCTACGCTGATAGAAGAAGAAGAAAGTTGGAGTTTGTAGAAAGAGATCAAGTGTTCTTAAAAGTCTCGCCAATGAAAGATGTGATGCGTTTTGGGAAGAAAGGAAAGTTGAGCACAAGATTTATCGGCCCGTATGAAATATCAAAAAGAATTGGAGAAATTGCTTACAAACTAAATTTGCCTGAGTCACTCAAGCACGTTCACAACGTGTTTCACATATCGATGCTGAGAAAATACGTTCCAGATCCCTCGCATGCTTTACCTATGAGATCTGAAGATATTGTGCTCAACCCTAACTTATCCTACGAAGAGAGACTGATACAAATTCTAGAATCAGAAGAAAGGAAGCTACAGAATAAGAAGATCTCACCTGTAAGAGTTCTATGGAAGAATCAAAACGTTGAAAAGGCAACCTGGGAAAAAGAAGAAGAAATGAAAATGATTTATCCGGAACTTTTCAGGTGATTCTTAAATTTCGAGGACGAAATTTCTTTAAGGGGGGTAGATTGTAACACATCAAAAACGTGCAACAACCAATTTTGAATAAAAGGAAGGAAGAACTTCCTTCCAGCCTAAAATTTTTGACAAAATCGGTAGACGATTTGACTGAAAAACCAAACCCTCGCCTATAAATTCAGACGCTCAGGGAAGGGGAAACTCACACCAAATAAATCGAGCCCTTACCTCGCCAGAATCGTCGCGCTATTCACTGACGAAAAACCCTCTCTCTCGGCCGAACTCCTCTCCGGCGAAGAACCCTCCTCGGCCGAAACCCTTATTCTGCGCGACCAAGCTCTGTCATCGACCGACGGAACTCCGACCTCCGACTTTCTCTCCCTTGGCCACGCTCTCTCTCTCTCTCTCTCTCTATCCCTCTTTGTTCTTTGCCCTCGCGCGAAGAAGAAGAAGAGGAAGAAAATAGAGGTTCGGTTTTATTTTTTTTAAAACTGAACCAAACCGGTTCTTTGCAGCCCAAATCGAACAAGACCAGAACAGTCCAACCGAACCAAACCAGGCACTGTTCACGACCGGCACTGTTCATCTGAACCGACCCGAACCCAAATCGACCCGAATTTTGACTCGACTCAAAATTTGACCCAAACCGATCTACGATTTTACCGGTAAGGAATTTCTACCTAAATTCTTGTGAAATTGATTTATTAAAGTGAAAAATTTATATTGGATATTTATTTAGGTAGAAATTTCTGAAAGTTGTCCAAAACGATTTAATTCAACCATATCCGATCTACTAGTCATGAAATTATTTGGAATTTCAGAAAATCACGATAACCCTACTCGCTCGGAATTCAGGTAAGTGAAAGTACAAATTTTTCAACGTTTTGGCTACGGCCCTACATCACAATAAATTTATGTTATTTTTTATAATTGTTTTATTACACGATTTGATATGTGAGCACTCATATTTAGGTATTTTTATAGAATATTTTAAAAGATAAAATTTGTAGGACATTTGTACGTGTGTGTGAAAATAATGGAATTGACGACAATCACGTGATAGCAAAAGCCACATTGAGATGGTGAGCTTGAACGTTAAAAGTAAAAGTAAAAGTAAAAGTAAAAGATGACAAAGCCATGATGGCCCAGTCTTAAAAGGTGGTTCAGGAATGAGATCCAACCAGTATGTAACAGTTAACAGGATTCGGTAAAAGTACATGTTTTGCAACTGCACGTATTCTCACTTACTGAGATTATTTCTCATAGTTTTGTAAATTGTGATATAGGTGAATTTTTATCTGATGAAGAATTGGCTATGATTGAGAACCCTTCAGAGGCAAATGAGTATACATAGGAGTAAAAGGTTTAAAGAAAGAAATTTAAAAGTTCTATGATTAAAGTCTTCAAGGATATTTCACGTTTTATTATCAAAAACTTTGAATAAGTTTTGTTGAATTTTTATTATTTAATAAATTTTTATGAATTATTAATTCTGCTTTTGTTTAAATTTTAAAGCTTCCTTGCATTTAATGTTTCAATAATTATTTAAAGAGAATTTCAAAATATTATGGAATTAGGGTTTTTAAAGCTCGAATTTAATTTAATAAAATGATTTGGGGAAAAATTTTAGGGTTTCCAAATTAGGGTTTCAAATTGGGAAAATCAAATTGGAGATTTTAAATTCGAGGCGTTACAGCCTACCCCCCTTCTTAATGCACGATAAATGATCGATGAATAAGAATATGATTTTATTGAGTATACGTTCATGAGTAATTATGCATACGTTGCACTTCTTACTAAGAATTAGGCTTATAATTTGAACCTTATGATGTAGGTGACGAATTGAAAGGTGAGGATTTCATTCCAGGTGATAACATCTAAGTCGGGTTGCTGGATTGTACTCATGGCGTGGATTTTGTGCTGGGTGGCAATTTGACCTGAGGATGGTGCTCCTGGTCTGTTATGGTATAAGATAATGACATAGAAGAAATAGTAGAAGAGAATTTTTATATGATGATAAGTAATTGACTTGTTCAATATTTATAAGTTTTAAAGGGGATTATAAGATTAAGTGTTTTCATCTGTTCTTGAACCTTTCGCCATGTGTATTCTATCCAAATCTATAAACCTACGTACATGAGCATTCTGGAAATGAGGTTTGAAGTCTATAGAAGATTAGAAATAAGTTGTTGAGCGGTGAATGTGTTTTGTAGAAGTATTTGAAAGATGGGCGGTAGAAGTGTAGCGGTGGATGTAGATTGGTTACTGTTGAGCGGTGGATATGTTTTGTAGATGTTGTGTGTTACTGTTGAGCGGCGGATGTGTTCGATAGATGCAATGGGAAGATGGGCGGTAGAAGTGTTGCGATGGATGTAGATTGGTTACTGTTCAGAGGTGGATGTGTTCGGTAGATGTAATCGGAAGATGGGCGGTAGAAGTGTAGCGGTGGATATAGATTGGTTACTGTTGAGAGGTGGATGTGTTCGGTAGAAGTATTCGGAAGATGGGCGGTAGAAGTGTAGTAGTGGATGTAAGTCGGTTACTGTTGAGCGGTAGATGCGTTCAAATTTAAGGCATTTAAATATTCTACACTTTTATACCCTCGGTCCCTTCGGTCGATTGTTTCTAATATTCTAATTGATACTTAAATATTGTTTTATCAAATAATTTCACGACGATTTCAACCATCACAGATTTTGTCCAAAGTTTTCTTCTTTTCTTTTAAAAAAAAAAGAAGAAGGATAAATAATAATCCATAGGGATTCAAGGGTTACAGTTAAGGGTCGTTACAATTATGGTATCAAAGCAAAATCGGGTTCTAAAATTGATTCTGTAGACTGCCTGCTAGCACAAATTTCCGCATGAGCACCCTCCAACAACTGTAAGTGTTTACGATTTTAGTAATGTCATTTAAAGTTAAGACGTATTTATGATAATATGTTAGGATTTCCAAGATGGTGAGAGGTCAACAAAGAAAAACCAATGAAGAAAGTAACACGATTGCCCAGCTAACGGAATTGGTTCTCCGCCAATCCCGCCAAATTGAGCAACTGGTGGCTACTAGAGAGGAACAGCGCAACTCTAGCTCAAGCGCAACTCATGACCATGGAAGCGAGCGTTTTCACCGACTTCGTCCTCCAGTATTTAGTGGTCAAGTTTCGGATCCTATCTATGCTGAGGAATGGATTCGAACAATTGAGGACATGTTTATGTATGCAAAGGTCGAAGAGGAGGATAAGATCACATGCGCTGTTTTTCATCTTGTACTAGGTGCAAGGCATTGGTGGGACTCAATTCAAAGCACTACTAGTATGGAAACTATGACTTGGGCATGGTTCAAGACGGTTTTTTTTTTACAAGTATTTCAGCCGAGCGGTTCGGGCCAGTAAAAAGATGAAGTTTATGCAGCTGCGCCAAACTGGTTCTGCGGCGGGTTATATTTGTAAGTTTAAGGCCTTGTCCCGATTTGCACCACGTCTGGTGGATGATGAAGAAGACAAGATTCACTAATTTGTTCAAGGACTGAAGCCAAATCTCTTCAGGGGAGTGAAAACCACGGGAATTCATAACATACCATATTCCGAGGTGGCAGCTAAGGCTTTAGAATTGGAGGATGTAGAGGTGACAGTACAGGGACAATGGGAACCGCCAAGGAAGTTTGATAAGAGTGGGCAGCCACAGCAGGACACGAGGGGATGGCAGCAACAGCCAAGGGGTGTCAAAAGGTCCTTTAATCCAAATGAAGGTCAAGGAAAAGGGAAGCGACCTCAAGGAGTTCCACAGGCTCCTCAAGCCCCTCTGTGTTCCACCTGCCAGAAGAACCATTATGGAGAATGCAAGTTGTACACGGGTCGATGTTACAGATGTGATAAGGTCGGCATCGTGGTCAGAGATTGCCCCATGCCTTCAAATGCAAATCAGGTGAGAGTGGCACCTAGGGTCTTTGCCTTGATGGAGGATGAAGATGCAATTTAGCACACGGTTATAACAAGTACCATTTTAATATGCAATGAACCCGCATATACACTTATAGACACGGGAGCAACTCATTCTTTTGTAGCAACCCTATTTGTATGTAAACACAATCTAGGATCCTGCCAGCTGATAAGTCATATAGTGTCATGTTGCCATCGGGTGAGTCCTTACAATCAGAACGGATAGTGAAGGAGAATATTGTGTCTGTAGGAGATAAGAAGTTATATGTAGAACTAATCGTAATTGACATGAAAGGATATGAGGTTATTTTGAGAATGGATTGGTTATTCAGGCATTATGCCACGATAAGCTGTAGATCGGGATTAGTTAAATTCCTACCCCCGAATTGTAACACTCTAAAAATTTCCGTAGCGTATGTAACATGTAGATTAGACGAAATAGGGTGTTTAATAGTAATCTTAGAATTTTCTAAGCTCTTGAATGGAGAAAAGAAATTGGAAGTGAAATTGTAATGAAAATTATTGGGTTCGGGGGCGTTACACGAATGGAGATCGATATTTCTTCCAAGCCATTCCAAAATTGAGCAAAATGCTGATTATATCTTCATTGGAGGCTCAGCAGTTACTAAAACTTGGATGTACGGGTTATCTAGCTAGTATAATTGATATACGGAATAAGGATAAGCTGAAACTCCAAGATGTTCCCTTAGTTCGAGATTTTCCTGAGGTGTTCTTGGACGACTTGTCGGGGGTAGCACCTAATAGAGAGATAGAATTTGCAATTGATACCTACCCTGGAGCCTCACCGATTTTTAAGAATTCCTACCGTATGGCACCGATTGAATTGAAGGAACTGAAGACTCAATTGCAAGAGCTGGTAGACAAGGGATTTATACGCCCCAGCAGTTCTCTCTAGGGTGCACCTGTTTTGTTTGTCAAGAAGAAAGACGGATCCCTTAGAATATGCATAGACTATAGGGAACTGAATAAGTAGTCAATCAAGAATAAATATTCATTGCCTTGAATTGATGATCTGTTTGATCAACTTCAAGAAGCCACGGTGTTTTCAAAAATTGACTTACGCTCAGGCTACTACCAGTTAAAAGTCAAGGCTGAGGATGTACCTAAGACCGCGTTCAAAACCCAATATGGACATTATGAATTCCTTGTGATGTCATTTGGATTGACAAATACGCCTGCAGCCTTCATGGACATGATGAACTGAGTGTTTCGAGAATATTTGGACAAGTTTATTATTGTGTTTATAGACGACATTCTAATTTACTCTCAAACTAAGGACGAGCATGCAGAACACCTGAAGATTGTTTTGGCAACCCTAGTGCAACAACAGTTATATGCCAAATTTTCTAAGTGCGAGTTTTGGCTTGATAGAGTTAACTTTTTGGGCCATATCATTTCTGCTGAGGGCATATCTGTTGATCTAACCAAAATTCAGGCAGTAAAGGATTGGCCACAACTAAAGAATGTCAGCGAAGTCCAAAGTTTCCTTGGATTGGCAGGTTATTTGTGATGACCCGAATATGCACGTATGGGTACGATGGCTGCACGAATCGGAACCCAGATGGCGGTACGTCCGCACGGGCGAACCGGAAGGTGACAGGTCGTAAAAAGGGGGTCGTCACAATCCCACATCGCTTGAGGAAGTATGTGGAAATGAAACATATGTAAAGAGACTCTTCCAACATAGCAAGACACGTTTTGGAGCACGATTGACAACGGATCCCATAAGAACTCTGAAGTTAAAAGTGCTTCGGCGAGAGCAATTCCAGGTTGGGTGACCTTCTGGGAAGTTCTCGCCAAACAAAGTCATTAGGGGAGGATATTGGGCTACGGCCCAATCCCCAGAGCGGACAATATCTTGCTGGGATATGGGGCCGTTACAAATGGTATCAGAGCCTGTACCCAACCAGAAATGTGGTCAACGAGGACGTTGGGCCCCGAGGGGGGGGAGTGATTGTGATGACCCGAATATGCACGTATGGGTACGATGGCTGCACGAATCGGAACCCAGATGGCGGTACGTCCGCACGGGCGAACCGGAAGGTGACAGGTCGTAAAAAGGGGGTCGTCACAATCCCACATCGCTTGCGGAAGTATGTGGAAATGAAACATATGTGAAGATACCCTTCCAACATAGCAAGACTCGTTTTGGAGCACGATTGACAACGGATCCATAAGAACTCTGAAGTTAAAAGTGCTTCGGCGAGAGCAATTCCAGGTTGGGTGACCTTCTGGGAAGTTCTCGCCAAACAAAGTCATTAGGGGAGGATATTGGGCTACGGCCCAATCCCCAGAGCGGACAATATCTTGCTGGGATATGGGGCCGTTACAAATGGTATCAGAGCCTGTACCCAACCAGAAATGTGGTCAACGAGGACGTTGGGCCCCCGAGGGGGGGTGATTGTGATGACCCGAATATGCACGTATGGGTACGATGGCTGCACGAATCGGAACCCAGATGGCGGTACGTCCGCACGGGCGAACCGGAAGGTGACAGGTCGTAAAAAGGGGGTCGTCACAATCCCACATCGCTTGAGGAAGTATGTGGAAATGAAACATATGTGAAGATACCCTTCCAACATAGCAAGACTCGTTTTGGAGCACGATTGACAACGGATCCATAAGAACTCTGAAGTTAAAAGTGCTTCGGCGAGAGCAATTCCAGGTTGGGTGACCTTCCGGGAAGTTCTGGCCAAATAAAGCCGTGAGGGGAGGATATTGGGCTACGGCCCAATCCCCAGAGCGGACAATATCTTGCTGGGATATGGGGCCGTTACAAATGGTATCAGAGCCTGTACCCAACCAGAAATGTGGTCAACGAGGACGTTGGGCCCCCGAGGGGGGGTGATTGTGATGACCCGAATATGCACGTATGGGTACGATGGCTGCACGAATCGGAACCCAGATGGCGGTACGTCCGCGCGAGCAAACCGGAAGGTGACAGGTCGTAAAAAGGGGGTCGTCACAATCCCACATCGCTTGCGGAAGTATGTGGAAATGAAACATATGTGAAGATACCCTTCCAACATAGCAAGACTCGTTTTGGAGCACAATTGGCAACGGATCTCATAAGAACTCCGAAGTTAAAAGTGCTTCGGCGAGAGCAATTCCAGGTTGGGTGACCTTCCGGGAAGTTCTGGCCAAATAAAGCCGTGAGGGGAGGATATTGGGCTACGGCCCAATCCCCAGAGCGGAAAATATCTTGCTGGGATATGGGGTCATTACATTATTACAGGAAGTTTATTAAAGGATTTTCAATGATAGCCAAACCCTTAACTAGTCTAACAAAGAAGGACCTTAAGTACTCTTGGACAGAGGCTTGTGAAGAGAGTTTCCAAACATTGAAACTGAAGTTAATGACAACCCCTCTGTTGACACTCCCGATTGAAGGAGGAAAGTTCAGTGTCTATTGTGATGCATCCAAGGTTGGCCTGGGGTGTGTGTTAATGCAGGAAAGCAAGGTTGTGGCATATGCTTCCAGACAGCTAAAAGGTTATGAACAGAATTATCCCACTCACGATTTGGAGTTAGCCGCTGTGGTTTTTGCACTAAAAATTTGGAGGCACTATCTTTACGGTCAGCAGTGCGAGGTATTTTCGGACCATAAAAGTTTGAAGTATCTCTTTACTCAAAAGGAATTAAACATGAGGCAAAGATGTTGGTTGGAATTTGTTAAGGATTATGACTTTGAAATTAAGTATCACCCCGGTAAAGCCAATGCGGTTGCTGACGCATTAAGCAGGATGTCGACAACAATGCAGTCTACTATATCAGCCATGTCTAAACCTTTGAGGATGGAAGTTCAGAAATTGGAATTGGAAATAGTTCCTATGTTGTCAGCCTTTCTTGCTGATTTAACCATTCGACCAACTATTTTGGATAGAATCAAGGAGACCCAGCAGAAAGATTCAAAGGAAAAAGATAACATCATGAGAAAATTGGCGAGTGATTCTTCTCAGTTCAGCCTTTCAGTGGATGGTATCCTGAAGTTTAGGGACCAATGGTATGTTCCAAAAGATGAGGAGTTACAAAAATTGGTTTTGGCTGAAGCACACTCGTCGTCTTTCTCAGTGCATCCAGGCAATACCAAGATGTACCGAGACTTGAGGTTGCTTTACTGGTGGCCAAATTTAAAGCGTGATGTTACCAAGTATGTGGAGACATGCATGATATGCCAACAAGTTAGGGCAGAACATCAAAGACCAGGAGGTACTCTCCAACCATTACCGATTCCTGAATGAAAATGGGAAAACATAGCCATGGACTTTGTGGTGGGATTACCAAAGAAAACTAAAGGCCATGATAGTATTTGGGTCATTGTTGACAGACTGACGAAATCAGCTCACTTCCTACCAGTAAAGATGACTTATACAATGGACCAGTTTGCTGATTTGTATGTGCAGGAGATCATTAGATTGCATGGGATTCCTGTGACAATTGTCTCGGATCGGGATCCCAGATTTACCTCAAGGTTTTGGAAAAGTCTACAAGGCTCGATGGGTACAGAGTTAACCTTTAGTACTGCTTTTCACCCTCAAACTGATGGAAAATCTGAACGGACTATTCAGATACTCGAGGATATGTTGAGAGCATGTGTACAGGAATTTCAGACAACATGGAGCCGTTACCTACCTTTGGTTGAATTCTCTTACAACAATAGTTACCAGTCCACCATTGGTATGTCTCCTTACGAGGCACTGTATGGCAGAAAATGTAGGTCACCTTTATACTGGGATGAAGTTGGTGAAGCAAAACTATTAGGCCCTGAAGTTATACAGCAAATGTCAGAAAAGGTTGCCATTATTAGAAAAAGAATGTTGTCTGCGCAAAGCCGACAGAAGAGTTATGCAGATCAGAGGAGAAAGGAACTTGAGTTTGCTGTCGGGGATGTAGTTTTCCTTAAAATCTCCCCGTTTAGAGGAGTTATGAGGTTTGGAAAGAGAGAAAAGCTCAATCCCCGGTTCGTTGGATCATTTCCTATCTTGGCAAGGATTGGAAACACAGCATATAGGTTATTACTGCCTCCATCCATAAACGGGATTCATAATGTC
Organism: Begonia masoniana; assembly: GCA_022432975.1. Classification (NCBI taxonomy): domain Eukaryota; kingdom Viridiplantae; phylum Streptophyta; class Magnoliopsida; order Cucurbitales; family Begoniaceae; genus Begonia; species Begonia masoniana. The sequence goes on along the minus strand of CM039510.1, from coordinate 44,807,967 downwards.
TTTCACGTATCAATGTTGAGGAAATACATACAAGATCGGACACATGTTTTGGAACCAGTGAACATTGAAATTCAACCAACTTTAGCATGTGAAGAAATATCAGTGCAAATTCTCGATTCTTCAGTAAAGATGTTACGGAACAAGGAGGTTCCATTGGTTAAGGTGTTATGGACAAATAATGACATTGAGGAAGCCACATGAGAGAGACGACAAGATATGATGGACAAGTATCCGGAACTATTCGTTTAAACAATTTTTTAGGACAAAAATTTTGTTTATGGAGGGTAGGATGTAACAACCAGCACCTTGGTCAGGTATTTTTCCCGCGATTATTATGGTGTGAATTATGTAATAAGGAAATTATAAATGAAAGTAGTTTTAATGGCAAGGATTGTAATTAGTGTGACCTGGTTCGATACAAATAGGAAGAGGAAAGCATAAAATCTCATTTAAACTCTCCTGTAGCTGACTTTCCTCTTCTAGCGATTTCCTCCTTCGGCAACCGATTCCTCCCTTCTCTTTCTTCGACGATTCAAGCTCAGGTAAGGTTTAGGTGATTCATTCATTAAACTTTTGATTAAGGGTGATTACTGGTTGGTGTTTAAAGACTTAGAATCGGACAATGCTTGAATAATGACAGTATTTCGAGTCTTCTGTATTGGCATTGGTATAGAATCCTAGACGTTGTCGACGTTTTAGTTGAGAGTCTAAAATCTATATGAATCTGGCAGTTTAGACGATGATGCCATTAATGTTTTGAAAGTTAAGCTCTGCACACTAAGTGCTCAGCGAAATGCCTTAGAGGTTCAAGCTAGAATCTAGAATGATTTCTTTAGCTAAGATTTTACCAGCTCTGAGTTTAGATTATTCAGGACATATTTAACATTGAAGTGTGAAATGTCCTAGGTGGAAAAGGATTCAAGTGAAGGCACAACATAGCAAAGGAATCCAGGTAAGTGAGTGCGTTAAGATTTCTGGCCATTAGGGCTCTACATCACAAGAGTACTAGGTTAAGCTTGTTATTGACAATGTCCGGATGTTTGTGGTCTGTACTACGGTATATGCTGGATGTCTGAGTTTTCTCTGGTGTAATGTTCTGTTTTGTATGTGCATTTCACGCATTATGATTTACCTTCCAAAAATGCAAAACGTTTTATGAACATGCCCCTTTCATGAATGATATAAGACAATGAGATGTATGCAACTATATTTAAGTGAGGGTTGGGGTGGTTTGGCCATGTCACTGTCCAGGGATGGACCAAGATTACTGCCCAAGAGGGGGCCATGTACACGCACTCTGCCTACCCCACTTCGGCACTAATCCCTCTTTAATGCACGATAAATTATCGATGAATAAGAATATGATTTTATTGAGTATACGTTCATGAGTAATTATGCATACCTTGCACTTCTTACTAAGCATTAAGCTTATAGTTTGAACCTTATGTTGTAGGTGACGAATTGAAAGGTGAGGATTTCATTCCAGGCGATAACATCTAAGTCGGGTTGCTGGATTGTACTCATGGCGTGGATTTTGTGCTGGGTGGCAATTTGACCTGAGGATGGTGTTCCTGGTCTGTTATGGTATAAGATAATGACATAGAAGAAATAGTAGAAGAGAATTTTTATATGATGATAAGTAATTGACTTGTTCAATATTTATAAGTTTTAAAGGGGATTATAAAATTAAGTGTTTTCATTTGTTCTTGAACCTTTCGCCATGCGTATTCTATCCAAGTCTATAAACCTACGTACATGAGCATTCTGGAAATGAGGTTTGAAGTCTATAGAAGATTAGAAATAAGTTGTTGAGCGGTGGATGTGTTTTGTAGAAGTATTCGGAAGATGGGCGGTAGAAGTGTAGCGGTGGATGTAGATTGGTTACTGTTGAGCGGTGGATGTGTTTTGTAGATGTTGTGTGTTACTGTTGAGCGGTGGATGTGTTCGATAGATGTAATCGGAAGATGGGCGGTAGAAGTGTAGCGGTGGATATAGATTGGTTACTGTTGAGAGGTGGATGTGTTCGGTAGAAGTATTCGGAAGATGGGCGGTAGAAGTGTAGCGGTGGATGTAAGTCGGTTACTGTTGAGCGGTAGATGCGTTCAAATTTAAGGCATTTAAATATTCTACACTTTTATACCCTCGGTCCCTTCAGCCGATTGTTTCTAATATTCTAATTGATACTTAAATATTGTTTTATCAAATAATTTCACGACGATTTTAACCATCACGGATTTTGTCCAAAGTTTTCTTCTTTTCTTTTTTTTTAAAAAAAAAAGAAGAAGGATAAATAATAATCCATGGGGATTCAAGGATTACGGTTAAGGGTCGTTACACTAACAAGGGTGGGCCAGGTCGCATACAAGCTGCAATTGCCAGCCTTCTCTATCATCCATAATGTGTTTCATGTTTCATTGTTAAGACAGGCCATCGGCAACAACATGGAGGCTACACCTTTACCATCTACCCTGTCAGACGACATGGAGCTTTTGTCGGAACCTGCAGAAGTATTAGATGAGCGACCCAATAAGGACAGAATTCCAGCTAAAGGTGAGGTGCTTATTCAATGGACTGGCATTCCCAAGGAGGAGGCAACGTGGGAATTCTTCGATGTAATCACAGCTCAATTTCCTCAATTTCACCTTGAGGACAATGTGGAAGTTTGGGCGGCGGGTATTGTTAGGAGACCACCAATGTTATTCACATATTCGAGAAGGAGGAAGGTGTAATACCCTGCTGTACGGACTATTATTATTTTAATATAAATAGTATTTTTGTAAATATGTCAAATCAAGTCCATTTTGCAAAAAGAAAGCGTTATTATGATCCTAATAATTAATAAGGATTTTAGGAAAATTTCGAGAGTTTTAAGAGTTTGACGCTAATATTACAAAAATTACGTTTATCGTAATATAAAGGATACATTGGTAAAAATAGTAAACGAGGTCCGAATTGCGAACGGACAGTTTTAATGGGACCCTTATAATAAGTTGAAGTTATTGGTGAATTAAGGAAATTTGGTGAATCCGAATCGTTAGACAATTAACGAAACGAGGGATGAAATAAATAGAAAATCAAGGGAATGACGAAACAGTAATTTACAAAGTCAAAAATGTTAATTAAAAACAAAATTTTTCTTTCTTCTCCCTCATTCACGGTTTCCCTCTCTCTCCCCTGCAAACTCTCTCCCTCCTCTGGCGACTCACGTGATTCTCCCTTGCCGACGCTCGTTCGTCCTTCAATCGATCTTCGTTCTTCGTGTTTTCTCCTCCGATCAACGCTCTAGATACAAATCTACAGCTTTCGGACTTTAGTTTTCTATTTTCACGAAGTTTAACGGTTAGGGTTTCGTTTAGGGTTTAGTTAAAATCGTGATTTAGGGTTCGAGATTGATAGGTTTATCGTGTTGGTGGATATAAAGGACGTATTGAACGTTGTTGGACGAAATTAAATTTATTTGTGAGAAAAGTTAAAATTAGAGAATTTTAGGGGTTTTCGGAAAAGCTCGTTAATAGAAGTTTTGAGGTATCGAGCGTTGAATGCTCGATAAAAATGTTTCAAGGAATCAAATTAGGGCTTTAAAGAATTTTCTTAGTTAAGGTTTCGTTAAATTTGGATGTTTAATAGTTAAACTCGTTTTAACGACAAAATTGTGAAATTTCCTTATGTGAACAACGCTCGTGGACGGAGCTTGTATTGCAGCGGACACGAGGTAAGTTCTCGTGACTTACTCTTGGCAATAGGCCTACACCGTACGTCGAAGTCGTCTCGAGGAGTTTTGGTGATGTGTTTGTTTAAATTGCTCTGGTTGGGTAGTTTAGGTTCGGTTGTTTTATAGGTTGATTGTTTTGATGGTATTTGTCAAGTTTTAATGGTATACTCTTCATGTATGTTTATATTGAACTGTTCATGCATCATGGTTTTAAAAAATGTCATGAAAATGAATTTATTCACGGATTTCATGAAAAGAATATGCATGTAAAGGCAAGTAAAGTATCACAATAAACAACCATGACATGGGGTTATCAGGGATGAGGTTCAGACCTGGCGTTCCGTGGTGACGGGTTTCCCTCCCTTCAGATGGTGTGGGCTGTCTAACCGCTGGATGTGCCCTATCTATCTGTCGAGCGTTTCCGATAACCATAAACTGACACGTACTGATATATGCATTGACATGGACGGTTTTCATAGCATTGAGCATACATGACCATGCATTAGCATTTACGTAGAGCTTACTGAGATTTTTATCTCATAGATGTCTTTATGGTGTAGATGACATAGATCCAGGTGAGGAGGATTTCCCTCTACCAGACGATCGTACAGATTGAAGGAGGATGGTCTATGGGAGTGCGCTGGGCAGTCGGTGCGTTTTGACCCGTGGGGAATCATGTAAAGGTATTTTGGGACACGGTAGTTAGATAGTAGGAAAATTGTATAGTTAGAACATTTTAGGATGTTTGGTTCTGACTAGTTGATAGGTGTACGTTCTGAAGTTTTTAAACGTTTTAGAAACTTGTTTTGTAAAATGTTTGGTAATAGGGATATGTTCGGTTTTTAAACATATCCATGCAGTTCGTTTTCATGAAAATATATTTTGTTCTAGACGTGTTTCGAGTCGGTTTAAATGAGGCTATGGAGGAGATACGAGTATTAGGGGTTTTATGTTAAATTGTATTTTGAAAATGTATGAGGTGTAGTGATAATTGGGGAAGGAGTGTGTTGTGTGTATGCAAGGTAGAAAGAAAGAAAATGGGGAGGAAGGATTGCATGTCCTCTGGAAATAAATTTCCAGAGGACATGGCGATCGATCGCCCAATGAGGGGGACCGATCGCCATGATCGTTCGCCACGCTCTGGAAAATTCCAGAGCGTGTGGCGATCGATCGCCCGAAATGGGCAATCGATCGCCTGGTGAACTATCGCGGGGCGATCGATCGCCTGGTGAATGATCGCGGGGCGATCGTTCACCACAGCGAGGGGCGATCATGATCGCCCCTCCATTTTCTTTGTGGGATTGATCGCTCCTACAAATTTTAAGGGGAATTCCCCCTTTTGTCCCTCCCTCCTCGGCCGACGTTTTTCAATTATTTTAAATTGTTTTTAAATAATTGTTTTGAATTGTTTTATATTTGTGTTAAGTTTTGTTTAATGGTTTATAAACGTAGACTTCACCGATTTCAATTTCGATTTCAATTTCGATTTCGATTCCGATTTTAAAAGTTTATTTCCGCCCAAACGTTAGGTTTAAAGTTTTGAGTATAAAAAAAATAATAATTACGGAAAAATTAAGAATAGTTTAAGGGTCATCATAGAAGGAGGCTCAGAAGAAATAACTATGTTTTCTTTTACATTGATTACATTTTAATATCTTTACGTTTTAATATCGTTAGGGTGTTTTGTAGAGGAGGGGTATTATTTTGATTACAGGAGATTGTTAGGGGCAAAGAGGCCGTTTCTTTGTAATTCGGTTAGGGGGTATATTCTACAGTGAGAGAAGGAGAGAAGGGGAGTAAAAACTTGGGAAAAAGGAGAAAGTAAGAGCTCTAGAATTCTTCTATATTTTCATTGATCGTTGTGAAGACGGATTTCTTGTTGTGTTTGTTAATCTTAATATTACTTGGATTGTTTTGGTTCTGCTGTGTGGCTTGCTGTTTTGTGATTAAACAGGGAGTATATCACAGTGTCAATATCAATTCGACAAATTAAAGTCCATGAAAATCCTTCGTCCAGCTCATGCGTCACCCCAAGAAGCATTTGCAGCCTCACAGATAACTGTAAGATCAAGAAGATTATTTATTCTACTTATTGATGTACCAAGAGGTCAAGAAACTCTGAAATGAAATCACATGTTTCAACTTAAAATAAACAAAATTAAGGTTACTTAGTGTCTCTTATTGTCATCATTTCTCTCCAATTCTTGTAAAGGTTTGAAGCTAAAAGAAAGGGGTGGTGAAAAACTTTGGCTCGTCTAGTTTCAATACATTTCGGAGGTCTCATAATCCGAAGGTGATACTCGTGTAGTCTTCGGACCAGCATCAATTCCACTGGCCATTTCTAAATATATTTTTGGCAAAGTTGTGTTAAATTTTCAACGTGATTGGATTAAAATTGAAGAAGATATATTCTGTTGAATCTGGTCTCCTTCGACCACGTTTTTAGTATAAATCCAAGGAGCATTTTCTGCTTTTAGTTGTATTTCATTTTGAGTGCTTTCCATACCAGCGATAAGCACGTCAGATACTGTAACAGTACCTCTCGACATTACTTCCCACAAAAAGGAAAACATCTGTTTCACCCTGTTTGGCATGAGCACATGAAGGGTAATCTGGAAATCATCAGACTCAATCTCATGTGATCTTAGAGCAACAATGATGACAACAAAGAAGGATCAAGATCAATGAACAATATAACCTACTGAAGATATATATTATTCACAAACAATAGAAAACTGGTACATTTTTCCTCGTACAGACAACAGCTACATACGGCAGCAGAAGCTGTGTCGTGATTATCCATATGGTTTGAACCTTCAGAAACCATTCCACAAAATTTGCATTAACAGTACAAACAGTGCCAGTTGCCAGAAGGGAATTTCTGCAAATAACACCAAAATACATGATTATTCAACAAAGAATATGCTAATTGTCCCTCATCTAACAACAGTCAAGGTAAAGTTTACCTATATCAAACTGCAGTTTCTGTTATGATAAGTTTTGAGCAAAAATGGGTTTAACATTTAATTGACACAACATTTTCTACAATGTTTACACTTCACTGTCATGTTGAGAGAAAGAGTGAAGCATCAGTTTGCAGAAAAATATCTTCAAATGGCTGAGCAAGTTTGCTTCCAGCATGAGCTTCGAATTTCGAAATGGTGACAACCTCATTGCAGCACTCACAATTCTTCTCCAACAATTGATTTGTCCAATAGTGGCATATCACATGGCTCATTCTGTTTAGCCCCTCTTCTTTTCTTTGAATCCATATCGTTGTTCCACATCTTTCTTCCTTAAAAGTACTCTCCTGCAACTTGGGTGGCCTTCCAACTTTCCGTTTCAACTTTTTCTCCAATCCAACAGAAGTCAATAGATTACTGTCTTCGTTATCAATTTTACAAGGTCTTCCACGTTTTCGCTTAATTTTCTTCCCTGACTCACCAAATGAGAGATTATTAACTTTATTTTCCAACTTTGGGGGTCTGCCACGCCTGCGTTTCAACTTTGTTGCCAACTGACCAACTCTTTCACCACTCACTTAAGTTTTTTCCTTTGGAGGGTCTCCCACGCTTGCATTTCAACTTTTTCGTCAATTGACCAACCACTTCATTGTTCGCTTTGTTTTTTACTTTTGGGGCCTCCCACACTAGCGTTCTACCATCCTATTTGATTCACTTAACTCAGTACCTTCTAGTTTCACTTTGATGTCTTCATTCTCCAACTCATTGCTCTCATAGCTATTCCTAACAAAATCACCAATTTCTCCCTTATCATGTTCACCATTAGTCTTCACAGCAAACGTGGAACTTAAAACCCTGTCACTATCCTGCAGTTTATCATCCATGTTTAAATCATGTATCATCTTCATCTCAACACATTTATTTTTAATAATACCACCATCATCCACTTTCCTTCTCTTCCCTCTGTACCTTGCTATTTCAGCATCGTCAGTTGCTTCTATCTTATCCGTAGAAATCAAATGTTAGCTTTTTCCATAGATGAATAGTGATCGTTATGAGACAACACGTCATTACGCGGCGGCTCTAAGGAACATTACATCTCTCAGCCTTGTTCAACAAATTTTCACATCTTATTCTCTTCTTCTTCTTCTAAATAAAACCCTAATTTCCCGCTCAATTCCTGTGAAAATATACTTGATCAAACCATCCCTGATAGGATGCCACCAATGCAAACTAAACAAAAAAAAAAACTCCACTCCTCATACTCAGTAGCTAAGAAAACACTTGAAAACCATAAACGTATCCAAGTCTCCAATCAAAGCCGGAAAGAAAGAAAAGAAAAGACGTACGGAAGATGTTAGAATTAGACGCCCTAATCCACCTGTAACGAAACGATATAGGAATACGAAAAAGAAACAACACACAGATTTATAATGGTTCACTCTCGTTGCGAGAGATACGTCCCCTGGCCGCTGACAGATTTCATTAAGATTGAAAAAGGAATTACAATAATTTTGCCTCACACTCTCAGACATTCTCTAATCTGTGATACACTCGATAACCTAAACACGTCTATATATAATAGACGATTTAGGGTTACAGAATAACATGATACTTAATTACCAAAATACCCTCAAACCTAAATTAAGCTCCATAACTCAACAATCTCCCACTTGGAGACTAATCTCATCATCTCTCCATCTGCAGCGGCTTCACTTCAATGTCTCATCCAAGAAGTCCGACTGAAGTTGCGCACAACTTCAGCTTCTCACTCGTCACAGCTTTCGTCAACATGTCAGCTGGATTCCGACTCCCTAGGATCTTCTTAAGCGCTAATACTCCATCTTCCAAAGCAGATCTGATGAAATGATAACGCACCTGTATATGCTTTGTCTTGCCATGATAAACCAGATTCTTTGCCAAATTGATGACATTTTGGTTGTCACAATGCAATACACTCTCATCGTAGTTTTGGCCTAACTCGCGTAGGAAAGGCTGTAACCACATCATCTCCTTTGCAGCTTCTGTGACTGCAATATACTCGGCTTCACAACTAGAAAGAGCGACAACATCTTGAAGTCTCGAAACCCAACTGATTGTGGTACCACCCAAGGTGTAGACATACCCAGTCCTGCTCTTACTACTGTCAATATCACCACCATTGTCAGTATCAACGTATCTATCTAGACCCAAGTCTGATTTTCAAAAACATAAAGCGAAATTTGAACTTCCCTTCAAGTATCGCAAGATCCATTTTACGGCTTCTCAATGTTTCCTTCCTGAATTACTCATAAACCTGCTGACAACTCTCACTGCATGTGCAATGTCTGGTCGTGTGCAAACCATCGCGTACATAAGACTACCAACAGTAGAGGCACATGGAACAGTAGCCATGTAGTCCTTCTCTTTATCGGTCGAGGGTGACTGATCTTTTGATAGTTTGAAATGACTAGCCAACGGTGTAGTGACTGGCTTAGCATCGTGCATCTTGAACCTGCTAAGAACCTTCTTTACATATTCTTCTTGTGAGAGTTTGAGAACATCCTTATCTCTGAATATCCTCATCCCAAGGATTTGTTTTGCAGCACCCAAATCCTTCATTGCAAACTCTGTAGATAACTTCATCTTCAGCTTGTCAATCTCATGCAAGCTTGCTCCAGCAATCAACATATCATCAACGTAAAGGAGCAGAATAATATAGGAATTATCAAACCTTTTGATGTAGCAGCAGTGATCGGCTTCAAATCTCACAAAGCTGTTATTCTTCATGAAGCTATCGAACCTCTTGTACCATTGCCTTGGAGCCTGTTTCAAGCCATACAAGCTCTTCTGAAGCTTACACACAAGCTCCTATTTATCTTTCACCTCAAAACCTTGTGGTTGCCGTATGTAGATCTCTTCATCTAAATCACCGTGAAGAAAAGCAGTTTTCACGTCCATCTGCTGAAGATGAAGGTCTTCTTTCACAACCAAACCCAAGACAGTTCTGATCGCCATCAACTTTACCACCGGTGAGAAAATCTCGGTGTAGTCAATACCTTTCTTTTGTTGGAAACCCTTGACAACCAACCTTGCCTTGTACCGCTTGCTTCCATCATGTTCTTCTTTAATTTGATAAACCCACTCGTTGTGCAGTACTTTCTTACCATTCGGTAACTTAGTCAATTGCCAAGTTTGATTTGATTTCAATAAGTCCATCTCATCTTTCATGGTTGTCTCCCACTTAATCAAATCATCAGACTGTGCTGCTTCCTCATAATATTCTGGTTCACCTGCGTCGGTCAGCAGGATGTAATTAAGAGACGGAGACCATCTATGGACTGGTTTGCTGATTATGGATGATCTTCTCAGTTCTGCAATCGGCGTTTGCGGATTTACCTCTGGAGCCACATTCTCGTCAACTTCTTCTTCAACAACACCTCGATTTTCTTCAGCAGTCGGACTATTTTCAGCTGAAAAATCTCTGAAGTTGACCACAGTAGACTCTTTCAATACAGAACTCTCACTACCAGAAGTCTTACCAACAACATCCTTGTAAAGAACTTGTTCGTTGAAGATGATGTTCCTGCTGCGAATGATCTTCCGATTTTGATTATCCCAGAAACGATAACCAAACTCGGCGTCACCATAACCAATAAGGAAACACTTTTTAGATTTCGAATCAAGTTTACTTCTATCAGAATCATCAATATGAACATATGATAAGTAACCAAAAACTTTCAGAAAAGAAAAGTTTACCTTTTTACCGCTCCAAACTTCTTCTGGAACTTTGAAATCTAGAGGTACAGATGGTCCTCTATTGATCAGGTAGGCTGCTGTGCTGATTGCATCTACCCAATAGGTTTTAGGCAGCCCAGTGTGCAATCTCATGCTCCTTGCACGTTCATTCAGCATTCTGTTCATCCTTTCAGCTACTCCATTCTCTTGAGGCGTTCGAGGAATAGTTTTCTACATCTTGATCCCATTCATGGCACAATACTCTCTGAACTCTGCATTGATGTACTCGCCTCCGTTGTCGGATCTCAAACACTTCACTTTCAGATTCGTTTCATTCTCAACCAAAGCCTTCCACTTCTTGAAAACACTGAATACATCAGACTTGTTCTTCATGAAGTAGACCCAAACCTTTCTTGTTGAATCATCTATGAACGTCACGTAGTAGTATGATCCACCAAGAGACGAAACGGGTGCGGGTCCCCACACATCAGTGTGCACTAATTCTAGTTTTTTCTGCTTCAGCTCCTTCCCAACCTTTAGAAAACTGAAACGTTTCTGTTTCCCAAAAATGCAACTTTCACATAACTGATGCTCAACAGACTTCAGCTCCGGAATCTGACCATTCTTGACAAGAATTTTCATTCTTTTCTCGCTCATGTGGCCCAATCTGCAATGCCACAACTTTGTGTTCTTCGAGCTATCAACAACGACAATTGTGTCTCTACATATATAAGTCATATATAAGGTTCCTGTTTTCTGACCTCGAACGACGACCATCGCTCCTTTAGTTACCTTCCAAGTATTGGTTCCGAAACTGACATTATGACCTTCACTATCAAGCTGTCCAACTGAAATCAGATTTCGCATCAACCCTGGCACGTGTCTCACTTTACTGATTTTCCAAACAGAACCGTTTGCTATTTTCAATTTGATGTCACTGATACCCACAATATCCAGTGGCTCACCATCTGCAAGGTAGACTTTCCCATAGTTTCCAGCCATATAATTCTCCATTAATTCCTTGTGTGCGGTGGTATGAAACGATGCTCCCAAGTCCAAGACCCATGAGTCTATCGGGCTGTCGACTGAAAGAAGCAAAGCATCAGTGATGTCTGCCGTTACTACATTTGCTCCATCACCTTTGTCATTTCTGTTCTTCTTCGGTGCTCTGCAATCTTTCTTCATGTGACCCTGCTTGCCACAATTCCAGCACTCAAGTGTTCGTCAGGACTTAGACTAACCTCTTCCATTTTTCGACTTGGATCTGGATCTGCCCCTACCCCTACCCCGGTTGGAGTTTCTCTCACTATTTCTACCTCTGTTTTCAACATGGAGAGCTGAACCTTTTGATGTTTCAACAGAATCAATCTTTCGAACCTCCTCGGCAAGAATACGATTTCTCACATTGGTGAATACTAATTTTGTACTTCCGACTGAATTACTGACTGCTGCTCTCATAGGCTCCCAGTTATTCGGTAGAGACGCCAACAAAATTAGGGCACGAACCTCATCCCCAAAATCAATATCCACAGATAATAATTGATTCACAATAGTATTGAATTCATTCAAATGTGCAGCAACAGACGTACCATCAATCATCTTCAGATTAAAAAGTTTCTTCATCAGAAATACCTTGTTATTTACAGAGGGTTTCTCATACATATCAAATAGAGCCTTCATCAGACTCGCAGTGGTCTTCTCTTTCGCCACGTTATGAGCAACGCTTTTGGCTAGCGTCAATCTGACGGCTCCCAAAACCTGTCTGTCAAGAAGATTCCATTCACTGTCTTCCATCTTCTCTGGCTTCGCACTCAAAGGAAGATGAAGTTTTTTTTCGTACAAGTAGTCATCAATTTGCATTCTCCAGAACGCAAAATCTGTCTCATCAAATTTTTCAATACCGTGGCTTGTACTATTGTCGCCTGTCATCTTTATCAAAAATCAGTGCCAAAACAAATATATTCAGATCGATTATTTATCCTAATAAATAATCTCAAATCCGCCCAGCAAAGAAATTTCCCAATCACTTGATCAGCCAAATTCCACAAAATTGCATCCAAAAATTTAAGAACCCAAAAATATCACAAATTTGAACCACAAACCAGAACCAATAATTTCAAACTAGAATTGTTCACTGTTCGTCCAAAAACAGTACCCTGTAGACCAAGCTGATTGGAGCTTGAAAGGGAACAGTCGGCGAGCTTGAGGCGCAGCTGAGCTTCATCGTCAGAGGCGGCACGCGGTGATGGCAGAACAGCGGTGCTTCCCGTGAGCGCGGCGCGCCTCGGGTCGAACAGAACAGAGAAGTTCTCTGTTCGCGCGGGTCGGTGCTAGTGCGCGCAGTGATGGCAAAACGGCGGCGTTAGTGGTCGGCGGCGTCAACGGTCTCTGTTCGGCGATGGTCGGCTGAGGTGGCGCTTTCTCTCGAACGGCGATGGCAGCGGCGATGCTTGGGCTCCTCCTTCGCGCGGCAAACAGAACAGAACAGAGAGTTTTGTTGTTTTTACCTCTTTTTTTTTTTAATTTCCTCGGCAGAAACACAATAGAAAACTTTTCTATTTTCCTTTTTCCAAAAATTGCAAATTTTACTAACCAAAAATTGTAAACCTGAAATCGATCGATACCCTTCGAAGAATCAAACCCTGATTTTCCGAAAACCACTTCAACGTAAAGCTCTGATACCAATTGTTAGGATTAGACTCCATAATCTACCTGTAACGAAACGATCTAGGAATACAAAAAAGAAACAACACACAGATTTATAGTAGTTCACTCTCGTTGCGAGAGCTACGTCCACTGGCCGCTGACAGATTTTACTAAGATCGAAAAAGGAGTTACAACAGTTTTGCCTTACACTCTCAGACACTCTATAATCTGTGATACACTCGATAACCTAAACATATCTTTATATAATAGACGATTTAGGGTTACATAATAACAAGGTACTTAATTATCAAAATACCCTCAAACCTAAATTAGGTTCCATAGCTCAACAGAATTATCAAAATACCCTCAAACCTAAATTAGGTTCCATAGCTCAACAGAAGATCCAGACGAGAATCCAACAAGGGAAACGAAGAGCAATCTCACCAATAAAGCAGAGTCGAGGAAATCCAACAATAATACTATACCGTGGCCCGTGGCTATATATCCTTACTCAAAGAGCTCCGCTATTCGTCCTCAATCTCTGAAACTAGAGAGAGAGAGAGCTCCAAGATGGTAGCTGAAAAGACGATGGTTTTAAGAACACAATGGCGTTAATTGCGTTTCCTATAAAGCCCTCCATGTAGCAGAGCCTAAGCTGGTAGCCTAGCGATAGAATTTAAGGGTATTTGACGGGCAAAATCGTCATTTCCTTCTTTTCTTCCCTCCATAATTTGGATTCACAAATATAAATGACGAACAGAATATTAAACTGTTGAACGCTGCAAATCGATCTGCTTTTGCTTCTGCTCTAGAGCCACTTCTGTGTTGAGCTTGAGATAAAAAATGGAAGCTCTGCCACTTGACTGAGTTTAGCTTTTATATCAGCTCACCCATTCTTTTTCTGAATTTTAAGTTTTGATTATTTGAAATATAAATCTGACCCAACTGACTGGTTTTTGGAAAACCAACCCGTTTATCCGGGTCGTCGAAAACCATGTCCAGACCACTTAAGAGTGTGCGAGAAGGTTTCTTGAAATGGCGCAGTTGAAGAAGGTGTGGAACGAAAATGGAGAGAGAGAAGAAGAAGAGGTAAGAGAGGAGAGAGACGGGAGAGAAGACGACTTGGCCTTAGTTAAACGATGAGACTTGCATCCCACGTGTCAGCCTCACTCAATATTGTAATTAATAATTCAGAAAATAGTAAAATTAAGAAGATTTTGATTAATAATATAATAAAATTTAATTTAAACTCAATATTTGAAACTTTTTACCTATCAGAGTTTAAGCTATTTTTTTGTTAGACAAATTTAAATTTTATCGTCAATGCATATGTTATATTCAATATTTATAAATATCATATTTTTTATTTAATAATATATTTTTAATCGGACTTCTAACCCTTCCAGATAATTTTAACTCAAATTCAAATTCTATGGAACGATTAATAGAGTTTAAAATTGAATTAAAAATTAATAGAAAAGATATAAATCAGATTAAAAATATCTAATTAAGTGAAATATGTATTATGTAATATATACATGAAGTATTAAATTGATAATAGCTGAAAGATTGAGATTTGATCTGTCCAAAAAATATTTTTAAACCTAATTTGGAAATGTCTTCGAGCATTTTGCTTCTAAATTGCACCTTGGCATTAATAAAATCTAACATATAAATTATTATTTCAATTTTATATATAATAAATTTACATTTAAGTTGCATTTTTTTTCATCACGATTATACCAATCGCAATTTTAGCATACAAGCATTCACTGGATAATATAATGATAACATGCATGATTAAATGTCTTAAATTGTTGATATTTAAAAGATATAAAAAAAAGATCTTTGAAAGAAAGAGATTCCTTCTTTTTCTTCTGAAATCAAAATCCGTCAATAAATAACAATTTCAATTTGTCCAAAAAATAGTTCACATATTATCTATAAATGACCTCAAACGTTAACCTTTAAATTACACTTCATCATCAGTAATATCAATTATATATATAAGTATTTCAATTTTAGACAAAATCAATTAAATATTGAAGTGCAGGATTATACCAAATGCAATGCAATTTAAGTAAAAAAAAAAAACAAAATTAAAATTAAAATTATGCTGATAACAACTTAATATCAGAACTCATATTACTAACATTCAAATAGCAATATACTAGTTTCTCAAATTTGTCAAGCCCTTTTAGTCACATAATTAACAAATATCAACGCATTTATCTATAAATTTTTCGTTTGAGGTTTATTAATGGGGGACAATCAGACAGAGTCCAGGAAAAAGCCTAGTTTATCTTACAAACTATCCCCATTGAGACAACCAATATCAACTAGGAAAAGAGCCTAAACAGCTATATTTTTGGGGATAGAAGCATTTATGTGATTGAACAGAAGCAATCTGAAAGTATGAACAACCAACCTTTCTCGACAATGGCGGACAGAGGCAGGCGTTCAATTTTCTCTGGAAGGAGAGAGAGAGAGAGTAGAAAGCTCCATTGGAGTGAAAAGATTTGTAGGTGGGGCAAGTTAAAAATACCCATTATGTATCTTCTGTAAGTAGATGAATCCAACCATCGTTTCAGCATCTGTTCTATGAATGCCTCCCTTTCTCCCCAAGTAATTATGTTCTGCAAGGAATAAAATCACGATTAGAAGTTGGTCTATATTCATAATCCATGCTCGAAAACTTTCTCGCAACAGACATATAGAGTCATACCACATCGTCAAAGTTAGTATAAAATTTAAAGGCAAAGTGCAATTTTAGCCTCTAAATTTTGGGTTTTTAGAAAAACTGTCTTTATACTTTAGATCGTTAGCAAAATATCGCATTCCTTAAAAAAAATTGTCAAATATTTCATATTTTTCGATTGTTAAAGTCATTTTAACCCACCGTAGTTACCTTGATTCACTCGATTTTATGCACACACTAAATTACTTACTCAATATTTATCAAAGACCTCAGTCGAACTATTTTCTAGTCTTTGAAATCGATTGTCATACTAGCTATGTGCGGAAAATCGAGGTGAGTCAAGGTAAGTAAGAATGGTTAAATAATAAGTCAGAGTACAAGGTCAATTTTGCTTAAAAATAGTATATGGCCCCTAAGTCTAGAGACTCAATTGCCCTTTACCCAAAATTTAAATTTCGCTGCCATGAAAGTAGGACTTCACCTTAAAACATTAGAAGAAAATCATCAAACAATAACTTTTAATCGCTGTTAGACAAATTAAAGGGGGTTGCTAGAGGAAGAAGTAGGGGTGAGGAAGGGCAATAGAAAGTACCAATTTCAGTTAGAGTGACTGCGACTTTCCAGATTTGCACGGGTTGTTTAATCTACACGGACCAAAAATCAACCTCATCTGAGCTCTCCTCTAAAATCACATAGCCGGCGTCTCTCCCATCCTCATTCCCACTACCCTGATCACTATTATAGCTGCTCTCCGATGAGCTCACAAAACTCATTAAAATCGAACCATCTGAGTTTTGGCTGCTCAGCTGTGATGGCAGACTAATCTTACTATTTACCTCGCTTTCAAGCATTTGATCAATCTCAAAGTAACTGGAAAAGATTCCAAATCAAAAGCAGCAGTTATAAACAAATAGTTCCAAGTACAACCAAATATTTACCGCAACTAAAATAGGCATACAAATGTAGTCAATGGATAACAAATGAAAACAAAGCTACTACCTCCCTTCTTTTGGAAATTCAGCTAGCAGTCTTATTTCAGGCCTTTCCTTCAGTACTTCCTCTATTGGAGTGACACTGCAGACCAAAGACAAAATTGTCAGTTTCGAAGCATTTTTCTGGACCATCCTGATCGAATTCTCCCTTGCAAACCATGAATTTAGTAGACTTGAAAGAAATTCTGTTAAACTTTCTTATAAGTTCGAAGTCACACGCAAAAAAAGAAACTTGTGACAAGATTATGTATGTGCAAGAAAGATCATCACCTCAAATTATAACATCTTTCATACCAATCATCTTCGGAGGCCAACCCTTCCCTATTTGAAATGTCCTGTAAGAAACCAATAATAAATGCTAAATGAACTCAAATATTTTACGCGGCAAGTTTAATAAATTTTGCAGATGTCTGAAATTTTCTCACGAGATGTTGAAGGAACTTGAAATCCCCAGCAAGCAGTGCATTCATAAAGCGAGCAACTTCCACCTACACGTGCCAAATCAATATTAAAGGCCGGGATGAGAGTAGAAAGGAATATAGCGGTCACTCACCTCTTTGAGATGCATGCAGTCCCTTAAAATCAAGACCTCCAGTAAATTCTCTGTACTGCTTCCTAGGTTTCTATATAAAAAAAAAAATAGAAATTTCCTGTGAACATTTGAATCTGATTCGAAATAGGTGAGGTCCACAGAATTATGCTAACCTTAAAAAGGTTCCAGAAATTGAGTAGGATGTTGAAAGATCAACATATTTTAGTTTCCGAAATCCCTGCACATGCACATGAAATGAAAATTCAAAATAGATATCAAAGTTGGACCCAATTTATATTTTGTTATCTACCATCATGATACAAAGGAAAAAGCATCATTGCATGGCAACATCATTACATACATACCTTGACAAGGATACGAACTTTAAAGTCATGCAGTTTAAATCCTCTTAGGGCCAATGTAGTTAGACGAGGACAATTATTTACTAAATCAATGCAAGTAGGTGATTTCAAGCTGTCATCTCTACCTGTTAATGCAAAAATAAATGTATTAGCTTACATCATACTAGGATTGAACAAGCATCCTATTGAAGAGAACACTAAACCTGTCTTTGAAGATTCAAAGAACAACCGCTCTATCAAGTGGCAATTTGCACTTACTGACATCAATGTTTGCCTCAATTCAACATGACTAGTCAATCAAAAATAAAAAGTAATTAGTTAAATGGTGGAATTCCTTTAATTTTTTTTAATCAGCAAATAATATAGAATTTAAATACACCAAAAATTGCAATAGCCCAAGCTAAAATAGAACTGAATCAACTTAAAAATTAATTTGAGAACCAACCAACGTTAATATTGCAGCTAAAAAACTAAATTGAAGTGAAGACTGCACGATTCTGAAACAAGCCATTATGTGAAAAGCTTAGGCACCAAGAGATTAAATTACACAATCCAATAAAACAATAAATGTCTTTACACAATTAAAGACATACAAAGACACTTATCATAATAGCAAGGAAAAAATAATAAACATATTTGGAAGTAAGCAAACATCGTGCTCATTATCCAGTGTCATCTTCAAATGTAATCACATTTAAAACCACAAAAAATCATAACAGGGAAATCAACTCTAATACACTTACAGGCCTACAATTTCCAGATCAAGTAGAATTGGACAAGCAGATAATGCGCCGCAAAGTGATGTATTATCCATTCTTTCAATGTTGTATAGGTGCAATCGTCTCAATAGAGTCCTAGCAATAGGAAATGCAAATAATGATTAGCAAAACTTGCTAGAAATAATAAGCAAAAGGTTTAAGTCAGCAAATTAACATTTACCCTGGGGCACAATTATCACCACCTAAAGGACTCAAGCAGGATCTCGTCAGAATCAATGATTCCTTTCCTTGTCTCGATCTCTTGTCATTCCATGAAAATTTAGACACATCCACAGAATTCCTTATATTATGGACTAGCGGTTGACATGATCCTGGTAATGAAGTTGGGCCAGGAACTACACCAAGCTTAAGAGATCTGGAAAATTAAGCAAGACAGAGAGGGGTAGGTATTACAATAGTCACACAAACTCAATGTAATTCCCACAATGAAATAACCAAATAATTCCACAGAAATCCTGTTTTAATCATCTTTGGAACTGAGACTCAATAGTTTAAAATAACAGAATGCCTATTCTTGTCGTGGACCATCTGGTTATTATATGCATGTATCTAAATTATGAACTTACTTTAGTTAAAATGGAAAGGAAAAGAATTGTCTTACTGAAGAGATTCTCCAGCTCGATGGATCATAGTGGACACTACTGCATTGTTAACTCAA